>JASTWQ010000216.1:0-344563 GCA_035220615.1 Leptothorax acervorum
TGTCAATTGAAGTCCAACTAACTTGCACGAAAAATTGAAAGCTTTATTTGCTGTAAACAATAAATTTTATTTTACGTGTCTGCCTTTATATTAAATTTTACAATTTTCATGAATGTTATGTCTAATTTACTCATTTTATACGAAAAACTCAAACGAGTTACGTTTATAATATTCTCATATGTATATTTATTTTTTATATTTTTATTATAGGTATCTATTATATTGCTAAATGAATCAGACGACGTTGTAACCAATTGTTAGAAATTTTCATGAAGCCAAAGATTTATTCGCAAATATTCATTGAATAAGCATAAAGAGAGATACACGCATGAAATGTACGAAAAACCGTAATATGCGATATACGATGCACGATGCACAATTGACAATTTTCAGGGAGTAATGTTTGCTATTCGTTCCGTTTATTGTGAATTGGGTAAATGGGCATGCGGGGGGCGCCAGGCCCGAGCGCCGTCAGTGGCGCGGCGAAAAAGCAATATTGATCTTATGCTAATTTTGCTACTGAGTTATGAAGGGTTCGTGCCGAATAGGATAATTTATTCTCCTGTTAATGCCAACTCGTACACGCTCCCGCGACCGTCCGCGTCGGGCGTGCGCATGGCGAGTACAGCCGTGCACCCAGGAAAATCAGATTCGCGCCGTAAACCGGCTGGAATTCCGTCGCGCGGATTCACGTACGTCACGGTAACGTAAACGTAAGCCCCGGCGACGACGTTACGCTCCGGCGGAACGAGGAGTTTTCGCGTTGACGCGTCCTGTCGCGAAGGACATTCGCTCATTTCCTAGGAACGGAGCCATACCGGAACTTTTGAACTCATACATTTATAATGGCAACTCCATTTTCGCCCTCGGCCTTCGTGGACGCGCCATTTGTTACGCCGTCGCGACGTACGAGCGAATGGCGTCTCTATCCGATATTTACAGCCTGAGTACATTGTCAAAACCAAATGGAAACGCACATGATTTGACTTATTGTTAGGTATAACAATTGTATCTAGGGTCTAAAAATATGGTATTTATAACTGATTTTGTTTACTGGATACTCCGTAGGTCTATTCTTCATAACATTTACCTACAATTACTAAATCCAATTTTTTTATTATCCTCATCCTTATCTATTTTTATTATTCTTTCATTCTTCTACATCTAATGCTGTTTTCCTTCTAATCTTTACATAAATTATAAGGGAAAATTATAACTTCTCTGATGTAGTTTGCTTCGTATTTAATCCATTAAGCTCTGTTGTTAATTGGAATCATCCACATAATTATTATTAAAGCTCGATAATTGAATCACAAGCAACTTCACTAACTAATTTACGAGTTTCTTCACGATTCGTGATGCAACGCGTGTCCGCAGAAACAAAAAGAAACATTAACGAGCGGTCTTTCGGAACGACTGTCACAATGGTTGCTTTACTAATCCCATCGATCATTCGCCTGTCTTCGCTGTCCGCCGAATTTCTCTCACTGTAGACAGACACGCGGAGTCTGAGACACAATTCGAAGTTCCGCTCGATCGGATGTGTATACATACCATAGAGCAGCATCCGAGCGGCTACTGATTCGTATTTATGGGCTCCTAATTTCGCGCGACTCGACAGTTCGCGCGCCTTCCGTGGGTCCGAGTAGCATTATCGAGCTGTCGCCGCGAACGAAATAAAAAGCATCGTCGTGGCTTTCCTGCAATAATATCGGTGTTGTCATCGAGTCGCGCCGCGGTAACACGCACGTCGCAACAATAACGTTACATCGATACGATGCACGTGCAGATAGGAAACCGCGACGCCGAGTTCTGCAGCTCGTGGTTCTCAGGAATGCGGCGAATTTGTAAAATTATTGGGTAGCTTTGTTTGATGCAGGGGAGCGCTTTGTTGGCGCACCAACAACAGTAAAGTATTTCATCATAGACATTCTACATACGGTATCGTGGCAACGCTGGAAATGTCTTGAGAGAATGTATCAGTTACAAATGACATTCTTTTGCAAATGACCGATCATTGTTATGAATAAGATGAATACCACGTCGTATTTATAAAAAAATTACATGTGACTCTCCGATTAATATCTGACACGGTTTCATGACTTTCAAGCATTATTCTACACACTGACATGTTGTGAAAACCCAAGATTCGACCGCTCTCATAATATTATTCTGAGAATGATCCACACGGGCGCGATCCGCGTGCTCCGGAACTCGGCAGCTCAGCAGGAAGCCGGAGCCGACAGCGGAGAAGCGACGGAGAAGCTAATCACGGGCGTTTTACCACCGTCGCAGGCAGGAAGTATCAGTACAGTTCAAGGCAGAGCCGTCGTTTGCACGGCCGTGATTAGAGCTCGCTTACGCGCTTGCGGACGTGAGATTTGCGGTTACCGGGATTTGTAGTACAAATACGACATGTGGACCGAATACGACCGGGCCATACACGGTCATACGACCCATACGACTGTACGACCGTATATAACGACCGCTATATAGCACGTACGATACGTTCACGAACGCAGAGCGGGCAATGGGACCCTCGTTACAACTGCACAACTACCAAACTGCATTACTGCAGCTCGGGAATCTCGGCGTATATAACTTCGGCATAGCCCGGCAGGCCGGAACTATTTCCCCCGAGCGTTACCGCACCAGGGACTTCTGTCCTTCTGCCGGACACAAGCGCGTTCTGCGTTCCCGGTTCTCAAAGCGTTGGTTGACGTCGTCGCGAGATCGCGGCTATCGGCTTTCTAGAATCGATCTTGATTTCAGCGGCGCTATTAGATTGGATTACGTGCCGGGAAATGCAGCCAGCTCGCGGCGAACTATTGATCATCTCCTGCGAACGTCGACGCAAGATGTTAGGCGACGTACAGATTGTTATTTTAACACTCTCGCGCGTTCCTCGTGCTGCAAGCCCCGCGAGAAACTTTCGGTAGTAGTTAAGGAAGATTAATGGCCAGACCGGCGTTTATTTATCCGCTCTCGGACGAGGCGCGCGATACGCGTGTTAGATGATTGAACATTTTCAAGACCGATCGGATTAATCGATTATTGATCCGCCCCGTCTTAACATTTCGTTAAAGATTAACAACCTCGGGTATTTCCCTGATCTTCGCCGGATGAGAACGTTGCTCGACGCTTTCGTGGCACAGGTGCGCCCGGATGATGCAAACGAAGTCGGATTTCAGCTCCCTCCGCTCCGATTCTATCCGAGATCCCCCGCGGCGATACTTCCGGTTGAGCTATGTAACTTTCTCTCTCTCTCTCTTTCTCTCTCTTTCTCTTTTCTCTATCTCGCTCTCGCAAAGCATTTTTAGAGAGCTTTACCTGCTGCAACATCGCCGGTTTTCTATTACGGAGCTGTTTTGAGATTGTTACAGCAGACGCCGGGGTTTGAGTACTGCTTGTTTGCTTATTCTTGCAAGGCAAACGTCGCTTCCCGACGGTACTAAGTACACGGCGTTTCTCAATATTCCTGTAAATAACGGGAACCGTGTAGGAAGAGAATACCCCGTTGTACAACACATTGAGGGAACTGGACTTACCGTTTCTATTCGTGCCACTTGTTACGGCAAAATAATAAAACGCGAATAGGGTATAAGCCGCTCCTCCCTGAGGGGAGATCGCGATAAATTATGTAAATTTCGACTGGATATTTACGTACTTTCTGGCACGCTTTTAATGCGCCTCTCCCGAAGTTTCAGACCATGTAAAACGTTAAACGTTCCTCTTAAATCTGCGACGACAAAAAAAAAAGAAGTGGAAAGAAGAGCGGAAGATAGAGAGGAGACGGTACCTAAAATTTCCATTAACGCTCGGCTGCACGACGACTGTAAATTATGACTGTAACGCGTAAGAGGAAAGGCGGTAACAAATGGTAAAATTATCCAGAAAATTAAGTTTTATAAAAGAGTCGGCTGTGCGACCGCGAAACGGCTTCTCGATTCGTGCCTGGATCGTAAACATGACCCGCAGCCATTAGACCCCGCCGTGCATCCCTCGCGAGTTCAACTAGTGTGAAATATTCTCCACTTTATTTAGATCCATTATCTATTTACGCGCTCTCCACTTTGCCTATCACTTCGCGCTTCCTCTTATCTAGGTTGGCAAAGACGAAGCCTTACAGCGCTTTCATCGGGATCGCGTGATGAGATACTAAAACAACCGATGCGCTCTGTTTATTTCCATTTATACTGTGTAAATGCTTGAATTAAATGAGATAAATGCATTAACGGCGTACCTCGATTAAAATTAACATTATAAAGTTAGCGACGCGCTATAAACTGGATCATCGGATAAACCGCATAGTAATATGAATCCACGCATGCCGTCGCGGTTAATTGCATTATATGAAGTCAGGATTTTCGTCTAGTTACGCGCGTGTGACGCTGGTAACCTTATCCTGTCGTCGATCTTCCCCGCATCGTAAACCCAATCCGTATAACCATTAGATTAGAGCAGGATCCATGAAATTTCGAGTTGACTTTGACGTCATGCGCAACGATGTACCTAAACTTCCGCGTTTAGAGATACGCGCTTATCCTAATATACCACTCACGTTGACGCACGCGAACGTACGTGGATATATGGATCTCTCGCAGGCGTCACGTTTGTATCGTACGGGACGCTTTGTAGTAGTGCCTAGATTTTTACGTGCGATAATGTTATACTTCAGATACCGGACATAAGCAGAGAAAGATCTATCTCTCGGCTATACTCAGTCATGATATGCTTTGTGCAACGTTTTTTGGGGCGCTACCGATTCGATATCTGAGAAGTCATCGCTACCATTAATGCTACCAAGGCTCGTCACGGATTTCGCGATATAATTTATTACAGACACATTAATTTATTTGCAATTAAATAATTCAAAAATAATTCGAATACGTTCGAAATGCGCAAAATAGTAATTTCTCAGTAATATAAAAATATCAATTGTAACGCGGAATGAAGTGTTCTCTGAATTCATGTTGAAATGCAACTTTTCTGTATATTTATAGCCTTCTATAAAGAATAATTGGACGCTGCTATTAGTATTGCTTTTATAGATTAGATTGCAAATATATTCCAGATAGATAGATCGATAGATTGGAGAAAATCATACTTTGAAAGGCTCAACTGCGCTTTCAAAATCTTGTTTATATAACGGAGATTAACTATATGATCATGGATAGATTGTACGAATGCCGTTAGATAGGCAGGATTTGTATCTGCATTCAGTAGATTTAATTGATCAGATTCACCTGTGCAAGAGATATTATGCGGTCAGCGGCGCGGTGGATTTGCCTCTAAATCAAATTCCCTTTTGACGCTGTTGGCGAAATGCCTCGTTAATTAGTACGTATTCTCCCCGGGCCTTTTCATTCGCTCTGTTCGATTTTACCGTGAATGATTCGCAAGCGCGTGAACGAAAGCCGGCGGACGCAGCGCAGCCTCGTTCGCATACCCCCCCTCGATGCCTCGAAGCAGAAAAGCTTGGGCAATGGAATCGCTAATCCGACGATAAACACATCCGGGCCGCCCGGAGTTCCGGTTGTTTGCGTAACAACAATAAACCCGCGAACGTTGAGCATCTGGCTGCGAAGATACGCGAGCTCGCGTACGTCATTATTTACGTAGTTGGTGCAACAAATCCTTTTTTTTTTTTTTTTTCGCGGAATCGGAGGGACCAGTCGCATCGTATAAAACTAGGTGATTTTAAATGAACGAGCGCGGTTGATACGATAGCTTATCTCGCACAAAATGCAATATGCGATAAAATTGAAGGTCTGATCCGCGAAATGTCGTTTCAGTCGCGTTCACAATTTTTCATTTATTTCGGCCAAAACAGCATTTAAAAAGCAGATTAATTGCAGATAGATCCGTAAATTTGTGATTTATCACCTCGCTATCAGAATCGGCGTTACCGTGAGATATTTGCTCGTAAAGAGAACGGTGTCAATGTTAATCCAGAAATGCGCGCCATGATGAATTTAACAGACCAAGCGATTGACTGATTGCGTCGCTATCAGGGCGAAATTAACGAGGCCCTCTCCTGCATCAGATGCAGGTAAATATATGCATGCGCGTTTGGCGGCAATCATAATGCATTTCGCGTATCATACGAATGGATAATTTGGGCCGTGTGTCTATTAGTTATGGTAACTATTCACGGGATTCCTAATCCAGTTCCGCGAGTTTGCCTTCGATCGAAGTCACGAACCGCAGTTGCGAAGAACGGGCGCATAGATGAGCGGTGAGTTGCAGTTGGGACCAACTTTGAAATGCCATCTGTCCCACAAAGCGTACATATATACTGCGCTCCGCGACATTGCGAATTCTGTGTCGCAGTTGAACGATCATCGAGAGATAAGAGCGAGATAATTTTCCTGTATACGCGCGCGTGGCACATGAGATTCGAGCCCGTTCGAAATTACTTTAGCCTCAGTTCCCGCCTACGATCAATGGAGTCTCTCGACGAGAGGGGACACACCTTTTCCCGGCTGCGCGTTCACCGAACAGGTCGAGAGAGAACAACAAGCGCGGCTCCAACAACGGAGATTGAAATTACAGAGTTTCCACCGTATCGGCTTTTTCATCTCGCGAATTACGTCGTGAAGTGTCCGGGGAAACGAATCCAGATTAGTCGCGTTAAAAAGTTGCGTCGCTCTCTCGAGAATCGCGCCGTTCCGAGATAATCCATTTTACAGTTTCTTTCGAATCGGGATTAATTCAAAGACGGCGCGCGCAACTGGGACACACGCGAAATAACTTATGATTGCGAAACAGTTTAGACTAGATGACGAAGGCGCGAAGAGGGTGTCTGCTGAACAGAGAAAGCTGACGTGGAATGGCAAATAATGGCACGTTGTAGCGGGTACGTTTAGTGATTAGAGGCGTAGGGTTGAATGAACAAAGAACATGCCTCGCGTCGAAGATGAACCTCGGCCGACGAGACTTGGCGTTGTTCGTTACGGCAGGTAAATTGCCATTATAAACGGGACAATGCACTATCGTTGTGCACACGCGGCAGAAGTTCGTGATTTCATTTCGCAAATCGTCGTCCCGTTACCGGCGCGCTCTTCGCTCGCTCGCGCGCGCGAGCGTCTCTTTATAAAGTTACGGCCAAGTTTTCGATTTCGAGTTACCAAGCACGGTATTCACGGGTTATTACGCGCATAATATCGCGTGTCGCTGCCTAAGTAGCTCGCAGTTAACGACCCGCCGTATCAATATCGCGCGGAAAATATTTTAAAAATTACGGACGTTGTCGGTGATTTACCATTGATGATTATTTTACTATTTATTAGTCCATTAGCTGCTATGTATATCTTACTGCTTTTCGGGTAGAAAGCTTTTTACACAGGATATATTCAATTGTATATTCACTATATTGCATACACTAAAAACTCATTACCGCTTTTTAATAGCTTTTCATACTTTCTGATGGAAGCCTTCGTTGTCAGCCCTAAAGTGACGATCGTAATAAAGCCGAGAGCTATATACGTCATGTATCGCAAAAATTATTCATAGACGCGGCGCGAAGGTATCGTGTAAAATTCGTTCATTCTTTATTGGAATCAGCGTCGGACGCGCGTTGATTATGCGTAAATAAATGAAATGATCGTGTACAGAATCGCAGGTGGAAACAACGACGGGACGCGCTTTCATGTGCCGATATGCGCCGATATATACGCGACGTATGCGTATAAATTTCTACCGCGGACATTTTCGGAGTGTATATAATTGCAAAAGCCGGCCGTAATTACCGTGGGATATTTTTCAGTCACGCCTTCGGTTCTCCGGGCCGATCTGGTCGGAAATCAAATGAAATCGGCTGCACCACACCATCACCGCCACCGCCATCACCGCCACCCATCCTCTCCCCGACGCATAACGATAGTCAATTCAATTTGAATCGCGGCCAAGCTCGACGGGACAGTTAATTACGTACGAATGACAGCTTCGCCCCGCGCGAATTTGCCGCGTCGCGTCGATCCATTCGAGCAGATCGCAATAGATTGGTCCCACACGTTCTTTCTCTTTCTTTTGTCCTAATCGCGTGCGATATAAAGAGACTCGGTCGATCAAAAATTGCCAATTTGGATTTATCGCGGATCTCGCATTGTCTTCCTTTCACTTTCATTGCTCGTTTCTCATTCTATCGGTCTTGTTCCGTTGAGCGTGCTGACACTCGAAGCGGACACTTTTAACGCAGCGTCGCCAGCGACGCTGGCTAATAATAAAGGCCAAAACGGACACCGCAATCTCTGCCCCTGGCAGTCGTTTCTCCCTTTCACTCTTCCCCAATCCGCTTTCTCCTTCTTCTCCCGCGTCTTTCTATCCCTCAATCCTCTGTCGCTCCATTCGTCTCTCGCTGGCATATACCCACGATGGTCTCGTACTCTCTCGGTCGTCGGATCTCGTGAATGAAACGAAGGCGTGGCGCGCACGTTGATTCATAGTTTTGACTGCGAAGCGCGACAGAATTCGTCTTCCCTCGACAACGGACCCCTCGACAATTCGTCCGCTCGATCATTTATTTATGTCCCCTTTCATCGCGTCATTAACTCTCGCTAAAGGGCTGCCTCACGAAAAGTAACGATCGCGTGTGAGCGATTGCTTTAAGAGCGCTCTTCGATTTTCTAATAAAGATGTAAGTATCATGTCTCGAAAACTCTCGACCGAAAAACCAGATTTACGGTGTTTTCCCCCTCTACTTATGCACACAAGACACTCAGTCTATTCGTGTGACGCATACGTGTGCGTCAATGATATTTCGAGAAAACGCGTTTAAAATATAAAAATGCCAAGATTATTTTCAACATTTTGCATCGCTATATATCGTATATGGCTATAAATAATCGCGGAATTGTTTTAAAACGCGGTACGATAAAATTAGCGCTTTGATAATTGCCGGCTATTTTTTAGCGTTATTTAGAAAGAGAAAGAAGATAGAGGATTATAAATTATAGAAATATTTTCTAGGATCTAGAATCTATCCATTTCGAGGCATTAGATTATAATATATTATAATACCTATATTGGTTTATTTGTAATATTATAGTTTTATATTCTTAATCTTTAATGTTTTAATTATTTCTGTAATAATTATAACTGTAGGAATAAATATATTCAGATATTTCATAACATTAAGTAATACAGAATACTTTACGCTACATCAATTATCTTTACATTAATTATATTTTATTATTTACGTTTGTAATATAATTTTTACAAATCCATTGCCTCAACATTGAAATAAAAAGAAAATAACTCACCGGCCGATGCGCAACAGCGGAGTAACACTGCGTTGATCTGTAACGTAAAAATATTTTTCCATTAAAGCACAGTGTCCAAGATAACCAATACTTCAAGTAAATAATTCTCGCGCCCGTTAAATTTTTAAAACGTTATTTTAACAGATATCTGATTTTAAAATGCTGATGCAAGAACAAGAAACAATCGCGGCCGCCACGCCACAAGCTGCTGCATTAATTTGTTCGCATAATTAAATCGCGAAAAATCATGCAAGTAATATTACGACCGTGCGAATAAGAGAGAGACGTACGCGACGTTCGCGACGTAATCAGAGATCGAACTCCGGCGAAATTACGCCGGAGTTAAACGTACCTTGAACGGTATTGTAGGTACGAGTAACGAGTATCAAGTCGCGCTTGAGAAAGTGGCAGAATCCGTGACAGGACAGCAAAATAATAAACGAATAACAATTACTCACCTCATGGTCGCCCGATGCCTCTTAGGCTCTTAGGCCTCCTCCGCGATCCTCTCCTCGGTCCTCTCCTCTTCGTTGTTCGTTGTCGCATCTCCGTCGGCGCACTCACTCACGACGTTCACGCACGTAAATATCATCGCTTATGATCGCGCGACACTTTGTACGGCACTCCCGGTACTAATTTCGCGATGCGGCATATTTAATTATACGGCGACGGAAGAATTTCGGCGGAGAAGCTACGAGATTACTTTTTATACGTATTGCAATTAATATAAGCGACGAAGAGGAATAAATGTATGAATTAAGGTCAAAGAGAAATATCCGCGGGACATGCCGACCGGAAAAAATACGATCGCTGCTTTACTGATTGCGAGGCGATTTGAGTTAACTGCAATTAAATCATTGATTTATGAACATTGTGTCTATTCTCCACGATTGCCAAATATTAAGACACGCTTAAATACGAGATTAATAGAAACGTACGACGTTAATAGAGACTGTGCTCGCTATAATTAAACACGTCGCGGCGTTACTCGATTTAGGGTTTGCTCGTATCCTTTATCCGTGCTGCGAAAACGACGGCAATTTCTAAAGCCGCGTGACACGACGCGAATAAAATTGAGAAAAGTGGTTGAGAAAAGCGAGACCGATAATATAAATATAAAGAATGTAATCAAAAGTCAATATTATTGAATGTGATATATCTCGGGGTATCCGTATAAATTGTACTGTATTAAATAAACATTTAATAAGTACATCATAGCTTTCCGTAATCTGAACCGTCCCGGACCCGGCAATCGGCGATTCGTGTATTACCTACTCCGAACTGTATCTCGACTGTATTCCGTTGGCTGAATGGGCCGCCGCGGCGCGCGCGCGGGCCGCGGAGTTGTGGGGATGGAGTGGGGGTAGGCTGACTACGCACACCGAAACCGACACACGTGCCACGATCGTGCCTAACGGTCTGTTGATTCACACTCTATCCCCACCACTCGTGTTGTCGCGAAGTCGCGGCGCGGCGCGGCGGGCGCCCCATTCCGCATCACTGCTCCCGGAGTAGCGCAAAGTAATACACACGAATCGGAGTGATCGAAGTAATATACGGGTCCGGCGGTTCAGATTACAAAAAACTTTGATATCTTGAATGTGCATTTAACACATATGTTTTGCGGAATTTACTTATATGGATACTGAGGTATATCGCATTTAATAATGTTGACCTTCAAGTACATTCGTTCGGGTGATCGGTCTCGCTTTTCTTAACTAGACTCGCGGGGTGTTCTTCCGAATGGTACACCCTTTCGATTGGGATGGGGTTTTGCAGGTGATTTTTTCACAATATCATATCGATGTCCTAGCTATCTTCGGGTTTTCTTACTTTTCTATAGTTTTCTAGATTTTAACCTGACAATTATAAAAATGTCTTTTACATTATATTCCACTGTATGGATTGAGAATAACATTAGAAAGATATAACCAATTGTTGTGTGGATGGGAAAGTGCGTGCGTGGATGCAGTTGATTCCGCCTCCCTGCAAGGGGCTCCACTTCCAAAACTAGAAATCTATAAAAAAATCCGAAGGTAGGACATCGATAAATAATCTCTAGATATCGTGACAAAATCACCTGCAAATCCCCATCCCAATCAGAGGGGTGTTCCATTCGGAAGTACAGCTGACTCGTGTCGTGTCGTGCGACTTCAGAATAAAATTACCGTCATTTTCGGAACACTGATAAAAGGATACTAGCAGACCTTAAATCGAGTAACGACTAACGCCGCAACATGTTTAATTAGCGATCACAGTCATATATGTTTAACCTCGTATTTAAATCGTGTTTTCATATTTGGCGATTGTGTCGCGACGATTGGCGAGTAAAGCCGCGCGATTTACGATATTTTTTCCGCCATGTTAGACTCCCTCGCCGCGTCTACCTGCGGGACCTCACGGGCGTCGAACAGATCGTATAGTTTCGTAGCTTCTCCGCTGTGATTCTTCCGTCGCCCTGTATAGTAATAAAGTATGTGCCGCGTCGCGAAATAATACCGGGAGTGCCGTGCAGGAGGGGGCCTGGAAGGCATCGGGCGATCGTGGGGTGAGTAATTGTTATTCATTTATTGTTTTACCGTCCTGTGGCGGATTCCGCCACTTTCTCAAGCGCGACTTGATACTCGTTACTGGTACAATGATATACCGTTCAATTCGAGGTTCAACTCCGGCGCAATTTCGCCGGAGTTTGATCTCCGCGGCATATGCGAGAAGAGATATTACGTCGTGAACGTCGAGTACGTCTTTTGATCTTATTCGCACAGTCGTAATATTACTTGCACAATTTTTCGCGAATTAATTTCCGAACGAGTTAATGAGGAAATATGTAGTATATAAATAGATGCTTGCGGCGGCTGCGATTGTTTCTTGCGTTAGCATTTTAAAATCAGATACCTGTTAAAATAACGTTTTAAAAATTTAACGGACGCGAGAATTATTTACTTGAAGTATTGATTATCTTAAACATTGCTTTAATATAAAAATATTTATATGTTACAGATATCAACGCAGTGTTACAACTCCTGTTGCGCATCGGTCGGTGAGTTATTTTTTTATTTCAATATACGTCACACGAATAAACCGAGCGTCTTGTTTGCGTAAATAGAGGGGAGAAACGCCGTCAGGCCGGGATTTAAATCTGGCGTCTCTGTTGATAGTGAATCTTTCGATGTGACGCTCGACGTAATGCGGTTCGCTTACTCTCTTAATATATATATTATTGTTTTAATTTGCTAATTTGTTCTTTTTATACCTATCTCTTCTTAATTTTGTAAACTACATTGTTTCTTATTTTTGTATATACTAAAGGCATTCGATGGCACCGCATAAATAATAATAATAATCTTTATTCACGGGAAGAACCCCGTGAATAAAGATTATTATTATTATTTATGCGGTGCCATCGAATGGCGCGCGCATCATTATGACAATTTTGACGGAGTGGATACTCTCAGTGGCACTCTTCAATATTACATTGATTACGATATCTGCATTATCGAGACCAAAGTTATTTGTCGATGCGCTCTTCGTGATCGAATGAACGCATCGCACTTAATGTTATATGCGCACCCTAATAGAAACTAAATTGCGGGCATCGCGACGCGAACTGTAACAGTGACCAACGACCGACCGCAAATCTTTTCGCCGTGTGCGATCGATCGATTGTTACACACCGAAACTGTTCAGACGTGATTACATTTCGCTCAAATGGATGAAGCGGATTTGACAGAGATTATACGCGGCAGGTGCGCGAATATCGACGTTTCCATCATGATAACAAGGGGAAGGGAGAGGAGAGAAAGGAGAAGCTCGTTCAGATATCGGAGATTATTGCGCTGGTCTTTGATAGTCGTTTGAATTTGTAATCGGCCCGGGCCCGCTTGATATATATCTCTCGAGTTCATTCAAGACGTATAATGATCAACGCACTCGCGCTCGTTTTCGATTAAAGTAACCTTAAGCGAAAAGAAACGAGATTAACCTTTGGAAGATGATTATTGACATATAGCGCAGAGAAAGATTAAAGATGAGGATTAATCCTTTTTAAACCCGTACTGCCTGTCAGAGTTACTTTCAATTCTCCCTGAAGAAGAGAAGCACAGGAGGGCGGCACAAGAGTATAGCTCCGACTGGTCTGCCACTTTCTTTCTTCCGCGTCAAATTCATCAGGCCCGCGATATGAATCGACGCAGTATCTCGAAATAAATTAGGTTTGCGATACGTGGCAAAACGCAACGAAATGTATCACATCTGCGAACGGTACATGGTATTATACGCGTATTGTTATGATAATTCAGCGAGAACGAAATGATAGAAGGTAACGAGGATAAAGTTACTGAACGCACAGGAGAAGCCATTATCCGCGATTTTCATAAGCGATTGGACCGCTCGCGCATTTCCGTTGCCATTATCGCTGTCAGGATATACGATGTGGTGGCTAGTAATGAAGACGGATCGCTTTCTGCGAATCAAACGAGACGTGCGGTTCTCTTTTTCTTCCCAGCCCCGACGGCGGCGAAACTCGAGAGGGACTGGATGGTCGGCCTTTAATCAGGTTTTAATTGCTTTAATTCGCAAGATTGTGGTCTGCGATCGCTGTGGAACGTCTCGTGAGATAGAGAACGCGGCGTTGCACGAATTTCCGATCGTAACAAAGCTTTAGATTCAAATCGTGAACTAAAACGAGATCAAAAATATCATGAGAGGCATAAGCAGATGTCGACAAGAATGTTAACTGTGTTAAGCAAGAATAATATATAGCATGAATATGTTAATATGGAACCCTCTAACGTTTGAAGACTGTCAATCAAAGATTTAGACGATTGTTATTCTCATAAAGGTAAACCGTAAATATGATATTATCCATCGACAGATAATACTATATTCCCGAAACGTACAACAGACATAAACAATAGGCAATAATATGTAACGAAAGTTTTAACGTGGTGTACATAGTCCTTTCACTTTAACTATTTCATATTTGCATAGGCGAATTATTTCGTGACTTGATATCGACTTCATCTCATCTAATGCTTTTGACGGGATTGCTTGCACTTGGATATACGAAATATCGCTTTTCTGAAATAAAATGCAAGAATAGATACTTTGTACATCACGTAAGAAACAAATGTTTATAATGTTTGAAAAAAAACTTATGCGAACTTACATCGTTCCGTTGTATTTATTTTTAGTTCTCGCCATTTATTTCTCAGTATCTCATTTTCAAAGAGTCATAATTTCTGTATTGCGCCGCGAACTCGACGGCACTTTATTCGCGGGGTAAATTCAACGCGCTCGAATGACGCCTACGCGCGATTAGCATGATTATAGAGACGCGTTTATGGTCGTTTCGTCGAGAAAAATGAGATTCTCCGTGAGGTAAGTAAAGCGGCAAGCCCCGAAGACGAAGGTACCGTTCTTATTGCTGGAAAGTATGGTAATCCGGCAAAGCGCGAAAGTTCTGCTAACGATTATTCAAGAGCGGCTCGTTCGCGCCGCGCACGGAAATTGGATCGAGGAATGAAATTCTTTCGTCTAATTAGAGCACAATATCCTCGCCCCGGCGAGAGGGTTACACTCTAAAGCTTACTCTTTTACCTGCCCCTTAGATCAAACGTTCCACGAGGATTAATTGCTTCCTGAGGATAACGGTGTAGGGGGTATTTCGCGCATCGCTCGAGGGTGTTCTGGTTAAACACGTCTAACATGTCCCTTTGTGCCGTCTGATAATCGTAATTTCAATGCGGATCGAGGAACGCCGTCAAGGCAATTATAATTCTAATTTCGTATATATTATCATATCTCATTTTTATCGCAAACCGTGCAATATATTTAATAATGGAGTTATGAAACGAATAAAATATTTTGTTTCTGGTATTAGAAAGTTTTTTTTGCGATATCTAATCAGGATATTATAAACTTGGCGACGCGCAGATAATTGTAGAACAGAGAATTAAAATTGGTATAGGGAGAATTGTGATTTTTCCAAGGAAACATCCAATTTTTTGCAATAACGTTATGACAACATAGTGCGTATATTGGATGGTGAAGAGAATTCATCTGCCAACTTGTTTGCGCAGACGTTATTTAGCGCGGTATGTTCCATCGCGAAAACAGCATCATAGTCAATATCTACCCAGGGGCCAATAAATATACAGGTTACTCTACATTGTTTCTCCGAACAAGGTATTCGACACATTCGTAGCATTATCGCTACAAATTGCTCCCCTCTCGCACGTAAAAGATAACTCTTTTAATTTTAGCACATAAATCTTGGCTGGATATTAATTTTAAACATTTAATATCATCACGCTCTGAAGATCATGCGAAATGGTTTGAAATTGTGTTACACTGGAAAAAAAAATGTGCCGCGCATTTGTTCCGTGCTTAATGACAAATGGGTCTGTTACGCTTAATCACGCTCCCGAGACAATACCGTAGACACCAGTTGAGGGTTTCTAGGTGTTTCCTATCCCTTTGAGCCTCTTGATCAACGTGATCATAGCGACGCGCTGAACTGTTTGCGCGGGAGAGGCCGACCGCGATACTACGGCAGGATGGCCGAGTGTGGTTTGAGCGATCTCGTACGGCCAATGGACCCGCATAAATTAGAAGCGTTAATACGCGTTAGAGCAATCTCATCTTGGATATTGCCCGAGGGATAACATCACGTATCCGTCAGTATGTCCGCTGTCGCGTATACGGCTCCGCCACCTTGTCAAATTCTGTACAGATCGTAAATAATCGATGACAATAAATGGAACGATCAATGAAGATATACATACTTATAGCCAACAAAAATACATTTCGGATTATACATGTAAAACGAAAAGAGTAACAAACCACGACGCCGCGGTTCTCGTGTTAATTAAATTCTTCCTACCGTGGCAAGCGGTAGAGACAAATTTGATTTTATAAATTGAGTGATTCTGTAATTATACCGGTATAGTGTCTTCGCCCATACAGCACCGTTTAACATTTTGTTTACTTTGGGACGCGATTGCGGTTAATGGAAACGCGGTAATTAATTAAAAATGTTCTTGCGGTTGTACGCGCTGCACGGGGCGCACTTTATAACGAATTAATTCGAGATTGAAATCGTTGCTGAATGTTTGTCAATTTGCATGAGAAAAATACGGGAGATAGGTATACTGGGGGAAGAAAAAATATTTATCCTTCCTCCTCCTGTGGATCGTATCTCAATCCGAAAATTAAAAACGGTTAACGAATCTAACGCGCGGCGCGGCGCGGCGCGCTTTCAGGACGACGACGACGTTGCTAGGCGCAAACGGCGATTGGACAGCGCCGTACGCGCCGGTAGCGTCAACTGGCCGGCGCGGCGCGGCCGCGGCGCGGCGCGCGGAGTCGGAGGACTCGGAGGACTCGTAGGTGCGTTCGATAGCGCGACCTCGCGCTACCCCCAGTACCCGGCAGAGCCTCGTACGGGAAAGTGCGCTTCGTCCGTCGCGTCGGTACTTTTGAAGCTCCCTCGTACGCGGGCCGCGTGCAAGCTTCACCGTCCTCTTTCTCTCTCTCCCTCTCTCTCTTCCTCCCTCTGTCTCTTTATTCTCTTTGCTATTTTCCCTACCTCGTCCTCTCGATCGTGCTCCATTCGACGCTTTTTCGAATTTTCAAAAGATAAAAGCGTCGCGTCGGTCGACGCTCCGATCGGCCTCGTCCGCTCCGCGAGCGCGGCAGAAGAGAAGAGGACGGCTCGCCGTTTAAGCGTAGTTGCTTCCCTCGCGGCTGTCACACGCGTCACCGCACTCATTCCTTCCTTCCTTCCTTCCTTCCTTGCTCGCTGCCACGCGTCCCACCACCGGGGCACCGGTGAACGCCGTTTTACGTGCGGTTCAGTTTGCGTTTTGTGCGCGCGAGCTCTTTGTGTTCCGTGGATCCTCGTTTTTGCCCAGTGTCCTTTTGTTGATTTTTTGAGGATTTTTCAACGGCCTGCCCGCGAGAGCCCGGGGGAGCGAATGAGCGGACAACTTCCAGTGAGTCGTACACGTTTACTCATGTCTTATTTCGCGCTATCATAAGTATTATAGTTACGAATTGTTTGCTTTTTGTGTAAATCGACGGGTTGTTGTGCGAGCGCGAGATGAAATGAAAGATCTACTACGCTGTGTTTTGAACGTGCAATTAGATCCTCGACGCTTTATATCGCGTTTTGATTTATCGCTTATGAAATATAGTTTACCGACGCGAGATTTTGGATTTCAAGGCGATTACAGTGTGCACCAGGTGGTATCGCTCGTTTAAGAGCGCGCGATTAGCAAAATGGAGCAACGTGCAGCATGTGAACGCAGTAATACTCGACGCGTTAATTGTTGCGTTAATTATATTCGATGAATTATGTTTTAACCCTTTTGCCGTTCTTTCATTACACCTTCCCATTAGCCTCTTTTCATTATCGTTGGAAAATTATAATTTCTTTCGTGCGCATGTCGATCGATGTCCAGGCTTGATAAAATATGTGTGCAAACTTTCTTGTAATCTATGCCGCAATTAATTTTCATAGCTCGTACTTGTACTCGCGTTCTTTTTGTACCGTTTTATCGCAATTTTAACATAAAAAAAAAATAGCGCGAAAAATTCTGGATTATAAGAAAGGAAGCATTAGAACAAATCTTAAATTATAATTTATGAATATTATACACAAGAGTATAATATTACCGAGTAGTAAAAATACAATAGCAATTAACGGGGGAAAAAAAACCAAAGGAATATAAAGTGATTTCATTTTCTTGCTGATAAACGCGAGAAGAATTGAATGCGTGACATGTCAAAGACTCCGCAGGATATCAGCATTGTCAATATTGGAGCAGTAGCTTTCGACACGCGTTTCTCACGCATACAGGAAAACACGCCGTTCTCGAGTCGGACGGGATATATCTCTGCCTTGTATAAACTCGCTTCATTCCTATTTAAAATGAATAGCGCGTGCGAAAAGTGTCAGGTGTTTTAATTCCCGTGATCGCCGTGTCTTCAAGAAGAACATATTATCGTCGCCGGAAGATTTCTGCGCGACTCCGTGCCCCGAAATTGAGCGCTCTGTCGATATTCTGGGTGAAGTGACGTGGTTTGCGGTCGTGCAATTTTTATTTTTCCGAATATAAGCTCCGAGTCAGATCCGTCCCGGGTCAAAAAATACGCGACGCGAATTTTTGGAAGAAAGCGCCGCCGCGCCGCGGCCGGAGCGTCTGTTACGCGCGACGAAAGCGTATGGAAGAGTACGCCGCGATAGACCGCGAAGATAGACGCGGAATAAAAATTGCCGAGAGACTGTCAAGGGTCGCGGGAATGCAACGGACGATTGATAGTCGTACCACGGTGTTATCACCGTCGTAAATTCCCGCACCAGCAGCGTTCGGTTTACGCCGGTCCGCTCGCGATATTTTTCGCCACGGTATCGTCGAAATAGAAAAATGTTTACGTCACGGGCAGAAGGAAGCGTGATCAATACCGCGGGGTGTCTAATTCCAATAACTCTCGCGATATGCATTTCAGGATGTTATCGCGAACGTATCCTCGAACGCAAATACGTCGCGGAATTATCGCGGTTGTTAGCAAAATATATATTGTGCGCTCCCGTTTCCACAATGTTGAATTTTGCCGTTATAACTTTACTGTTATGGAGCACAGTTGTTTTACGAGTTTAAGGGAACTTAACACCCTGCTACTCCTCGCAAATACTTTTTTTTATTTTAATCGATTGTTCTTCGCCATTTTCAACGAGATTTCTTACGTCGTAAAATTTACCCGTTATTTTTTAGATTTTGTTCTGTTTAGTATTGCGACCCTGCTGATATGTATACGGCACAACAAACGCGAGCGCGAGTTAATGTGACACGCGAATGCGTAATTTGTCTTGCAATGAGACTTCGGAGCAACGAGAGCAGGAGGATATACGTCGCCATTTCACCCTGGGACGATGCAACGTCACGAATCTCGCGATCTTTTCACGCTTTCTTCCTCGCCGGTTCAACGAACTCCAGTTTCGTTCAATGTAGCTCAATCCCGCGTGAGGAATAATTCTCTCCCACAAAAACGTATATCATATAAACGGAAAGAATAATCAAGGAAATTGCAAGAGAATTACTCTGATACAAATGCACGGTGGAGATTATCCGATAAAAATGGAGTCCCTCCGTTCCGAGTTCTTCCGATCGCGAATGTGAAGTGGCGTTTACGGAGAATTCGCGCGTAAGAGAGACGAAAATCTTGCCGTAGCGCGGGGTATATACTTCCGCCACAGCCCTCTTTCTATGTAAATATTTACGTTTATGTAAGGGGGAGGCTTTACGATATGTAGCCTATGTATGGAGGCCAATAGACGCTCGATCTGTAGACCATGCAGGAAATAGACTTTGGTAAAGGGCTTCAGATTTTCCGAGGCATATTCGCGGAAATCAGATCGCGGGGGATTACAAATATATCGGGTAACTCTGCGCAAATCCCTTTGTATCTCTGACTTATATTACTGTTCCGCCCAATGATTCATACTGTATATGTTGCTGCACAAAAGCAACGGGGACCTTCCAGTTTGGAATTTTAAACGTATGCTATACACGAGGATTTTATCATGCATTCCAATATGCGATTCGTACGCCGTCAGATTGGAAATTTAACTTATATCGCAATCAACTTACAAGTTATAACATCTGGGTTAAACGCTGTATATATTCATGCGATCCACCGTTCGCATTCGCGAATTCTGATTTTTTTTTCCATTGCTGGAACAAATCATAGAATTTTAACGCTCGTCGTTGAACTTCTTGGTCAAGGGGTAATTATTGCATCGCAATTCCCGTCTCCTCCTACCTTGCAATGTATGTTGATCCCATTAGAGAGTAAAACCAACGTGCGGCGTAACGCACGAAACAGCGGTGCAACGGGTCGGATATTTTTTTTTTGCCGCATGTCAGAGCAAGAAGGGATTCAAACGCGAGAGGGCGGAAATCTTTCCTGCCCATGCGACCGTATATCATTTTGGTTCTGCCACGTATATAAATCCGGTTATATAACGGCTCGTTTGCGTCCGTGTAAAGTGTAAAGGATAGGTCGTATAAAAAATATTTTTTCGAGTTTTCCGACATGTGAAAAAAAGTATCCTGACGGATGCTGGATGAGAACGTCGGGGAAGCAAGAAAGGGCCGGCTGAATGACCGTTTTTAAGTCTGAAAAATATGTGCAGTTTATATATGTATAATGAAAGCTGTTTTACTGATTACATTTTTTCACCGTAACTGATAAAATACAACTATTTGAAGTCAAATTAAAGCCATTAGCCGATACATATACCTATCTATACATATTTACATTTCAAGGATTATATCTCTTATTTTTAATCAATATGCTAAAACCATTTTCTGCAAAAGATGCTTGATTAAATATCCTTATAATTACATATAATATTTGTTTATTTACGAATTCTGATGTTTTTTTATTTACAATAGGTGTGTCAAGTTTTATTTTCGCACGTTCTCATCTTTTTCTTTGCACTATTGTAAGCAAATTTCTTTTGTCGTGCCTTTATGTTTAGCGTTTTTTGAAATACCTAGGATGTATTACTCCGGGATACGAACTCGTTTTGGTGAAATTACTTTGCTAATATTATGGATACAATCGTTGAGAAGATTATCGCGTAGGTTTCAATACTATAATTACCTATACGGATATACCATGAATTGGGTTTCGTAAATATATCAATACGAATGAAATGAACGGCTATTTAAACGGTTTATTTACTAGGTTGCTATATGTTATAAGAAATTCGCGAATACTATTTATGAAGTAGACTTGTTATCGGGGGTATTTTAGATTGCTAATACATCGTTTTCTAACGATGTATTTGCGCAACTTAATGCATGCAATTTGTAAAATATATCTGGCCTTTAACATATTTAATTATTTTAAGAGCATCGCATAATGTACTAAACACGTCTATTTAATGCCACCATTTTAAATACTGGAATATTTTTATTAAAACCGAGCTCTTGGACGAAACCCATTTTTTTGAAAAAATGTATCGTTATTGTGCAAAAGGAAATAGCAAGAGATTACATCGTATCTTATGCGAGCGCTCAGCGTGGCGTTCTCACGTGCGTTTCAGAATAGTAATCGCGTTTGCGAATTCTGCGATGACTCTCTCATATTTGCAGTTTAAAGGGATAAAAAAGATTCTTTTTCTCTCGCTTCCTGGGAAATATAAAACTATGAAAAATTATGTCATTACTGGAAGGGAAATAAAAGTTTTAAATTATTCTGGCCCGAAAAATCAGAAATAAGCGCGCAAAATTATAAAAGTCAGCATAAAATGGAAAAACGGATTTTATATTTTTTAAATTAGTCATGTATTTATTTATACGCGATTACGAGTATCTCGGTTGACGATGCGCAATTATTTCGAAACAGCCAACGCTATTTGCATCGTTGATTTTATCCAATCACGATACGTACCTACCTCAATTTTCCTAGTAATTGATCGACAGCTCGTCCATACATTTAAATGTATATGGAAATGCAACATCGAAGCTCGACGAACGGTATAGTCTTTGAGGGAGGAAGAGTGCGCAAAAGTGTAGCAAAGAAAAAAAAGTCAAAGATAGAGGGGCGCGAGTGGAGACTTGAGAGACGCCTTGGAGTATCTGCGAGAAGTATCTGCGAGAAGTGGCTGCGAGCAAGACTCGAAGAACATACGAAATCTAATTCGAGTACGTACCGGTAGCGGGAACAGGGCGGATGGGATGTGTAGAGCCTCATGCATATTCAGCGTATTTGTGGCCGGAGTGCAGCTCCGGGTAACTCATTGTGCTCGACTACTCGCGGCGTTTGCCTCACCTCGACGACGCCGACGGCACGAGGGAACGGACGAAAATTGGCGGAGGGTACATATTCGTTAGAAAGCCGCGCGCGCGACAGGTGAGGAAGGGTTTCCCTGCGACTCGCATCCCATACCCTCGCCTCGCGGCACCTGCCCCGACTTAACGCTTAATGCCGACATCGGGATACACGATAAGAGCGTCCTTGACGCGTATTTCCGGGAGCGGCTTCCGGTTCGTCCGGGAATGCCCGGCGGCGATGTCACGCTACAGTGATATCGTACGGTGACCTGATGTTTGCACACAGAGGCATGAGAAACTATCCGATCGCTCATTTCATCGTTTTAGGCGCGAGTAAACGTGTTGCTCGACGCGATATGCAATCAACTTTGATCGACATACAATATCGTCGTAGCAAGATTTTAATTCTGCGCAGAATGGCTCATAATCATCGTCTTCGTGAAAAAATCTTGTATTGACATGGTTCTCTCGTTCAGCTCCGCGTCACTCCGCGTCACTCCGGCAAAGAAGACCAAAGTTATTATACAATATTATAACCACGGCGAAGAGAAGAAAATGCAAAAAGTCATGGGAACTTGGCGAACTGGTTGATTACAAGATCGATAATACTTCTTGATGATCCTTTTCAACTTTGTCACGCTGATTGCCGGCGTCGGAGTCTCCAATTCCGGAATACAGTCGCGACTGCCGTCAAGGCTGTCGGATTACAGGCGCTAAGGTTTATGAACTTCACGCCGAAGTACATAGTAATCTAAGTTTAAGAAAGCTTCTGCGCCGGCCGACTACCAGAGAACACACACAGAGGCGAACAGTTGGAGCAGTTGGAATGGGACTTAATAGAATGCCGCGGGTGTCTGTCCTTAATCTTTGCACACCGAACTTGTCGTCTATATCGCCTCTATTTATCTCAGAATTCTGTCTATACCGACGTATAGAAACTATCTTGATTACTTAATCTCGCCATACGCGTTAAATGCTTGCATGATTACTTCTGCTACTATTTTCCATATTGAGACGAATATATCTCGAAGTTAATGCAACGATACAGAACGGCAAGAGCTTATTGTTATCGTTATTGATATAATGCTGCTATTATGTTACATTATAATAGCAGAGGTGAGATTCAAAGAAGATTTCTGGAATTTACGAATATTATTATACCTTGTTAGGTATCCAAGAATGACGGCATAATTTATCGATATGAGTCGACGTCTAATATCGCGCCCGAATTTGTGCCCTCCGATAAATTTCTAATTCATGGCGGATCATAAACCGAGCCCAAGTGAATATCAGCCAGGCATGTCGGTTATGGGTCGGTCTGACCGACCGGGGACAGCGAGTGGAAAGGGATTGGTTTTAGGGGTCGTTACTTGGTTCTCGAGAGAAGTTGCTCTCATTGAGATTTGCATATCAATGGGAAATGTTTATTGATGGCTCGTCCGCCCACGTCAGAAAGGTAGAAGCGGGATGCGTCGGTAAACGGAAAAGCCTCCGTCATGGCATCCCCGTGTAGGTATTTGCCTCACCAAGATTTACTTCCTCGTCGAGTAACCGTCTTTGAAGTAGCCAAGATGCTCCCGGTATTTTCAGCGTCATTTAACATCTTACGACATCCGACCGGCTGAGAGATCCTCCTGCCGTGGACCCATACCGGGACTTCCGGCATGATCAACGTCTGTCTCGGTCAACGAACCAATAAACAAAGGCTGAAAGCCACCGAAAGCCTTCTCTAAGCGGTCTTGCCTCTTTTCCATCTTATCGAAAGCGCTTTCTTTGAATTCCGCAAATGATATAGCGATCACCGGCTTTTGCATGCTCTGCCCTTCTTCTTACCTCTTCTTCTCTCCTTCAGTCTCTTATCAGCGAGATTAATGTGACATCGGTTCCGTCTTTCAGTTATTTGTCTCGAATAATAAGGATCTTTGGTCTTATCGTTCATATTCTTATCATTAAAACTAACATTACCGGAAGCAATACGCTTCGAGCAAAAGTATTTGGAACGAATCGAGTATTTATTATTACTAGTTGCGCAGATAAAATAATTCAGTTATTCAAACTAGAATGTAAATACGGATTATCAATATAGATGCAAACGAGGTTTCTGTATCTTCTGTTACTTGGTTATTTACATATCATTTCTCGAAAACATGCAACGCGTAGAAATGGCAAAGATACCTGCACCAGGTACGAAACTCGCACAACTGTATGTATCTTGCTTTTCTCTTTCCGCCTCTCTTCGTGCTATTCTGCCCGAGATCAACTACCGAAATTCGTAGCTTGCCTTTGGAAGCCTCGGCTCAAGCACTTTGCATACGTTCGACCATGCGGAGAATAACATGCAGTCGTTTATAGCTTGTTCCTTCGTTATTTTACATTGACTTTGCGCGTTCTTTTTTTTATCTAAAAAGAGACATGCAACTTGCTTGTTAAATCAAATATCATTTTCTCTGATACACTAATACGACACATTATAACGACGTTTACTCGTGTATATGCTGTAAAGAGATTAAAACGATCCTAATTGAGATGTCGATTAGGATTGCATATGTATACGTTTCAAAATATCATATTCATTAACTATGGGCGAGTTTTTTAATTCATCGATTGATCAATCGTATTATGCGTAAATGCTTTTACAGAGCAAAGTTACCTTTGCGCATAATGCGATCGATCAATCGATGAATTAAAAAACTTGCCCCATATATTACGTTACGTCTCTCTTCCTTTTTGTGACATTGCGCGGAGGAGCGACTATTTACAGAAAATTTACAGAAACGCGTTTGGCGGATTCCTCGCGGCACTTTCCGTACGGTTCAATTGTGTCGCGGATAACGCAGGACCCGGTTCGATCTTGTACATTGCAGTCACGTAGGTTTCGATCGTGTGTTCCGTCTGATTTCGGATTCCTGGCGCCAGGTTTGCTCGCGACCGATACATTGCCGGGTTTGTACGCGTCGCGGTACGGTCCTGTCGGAATCGTTTCACGCCGATTTTTACCGAATGCAATTTACCACCGATACAAGTTATTTCTGCACGTATGATTATCCCCAATGTTCGCCGGATTGTTTGCCTCGCCTTGCGGGTTTTTTTTTTCGTTATTGTCACGGACGCCGACTTCGCGGCTTGAAAATTCGGAATCAGTTAATCGATCGAGAATTGAAAAAATCTGGCGAAAGCCAACTAGATCCAGCATCATTAATAAATAAACTATCTTATAGAAGTATATTAAACGAGAGAAGTAAAGAAAAAACACAAATTAAAATATAAAAGAATATTATGATATTTAGTGAAAGATATTCTTGCGAGAGATAATGGGAATACTTTGCAAAAATGCGAATGAAAGGATTGCAAAATATAACATGAAACAAATCAGTTTTTATATTTAGCTGTATTATCTGAAAAAAGTGGATCTATCTTGCATTTATTTGAATGCTCGCAGTTAGGGGCATTTTTACGCATGAATATACTGCTTAATTAATATTTTTATTGTGTGTAGTTCCTTTGTGGTGCATTAATATAAGGATTTAATTATGAGATGTTTGAAATACGTCATTTATATGATGCATATATACCAGCCGCAATTTTTTTACTGTTAAAGATTTATTTTATGGATTCGTTTCATATATACATGTTTTATTTGCTGCTTGCGCTTGAAAAAGGGCGACAAAAAATTCGGATTTTAGTTCCAGCCAGCGCTTTTCTGACGTTGGGGTGGTGGAGGGGTTTATTAGGGGGTTGGGATTGAAAGATTAGCTTGTCACAGCTTGGACAGATTTAGCAGATGCAGGGAAAAGTATGTTGCGGAAAGTATTCGGATATATGAGCGCATCGTTTTAGACTGCTCCGGTAAAATATGCTACTGCGGTTGGCGCCACGGAAAGAATTGCCGTATCAATGTTGTAAATTCGCAAGTTTTGCCCGTACCATGTACCTATATTTCGCGCATGCACTGCGATTCAGATTGACATGATCCGCAGTAGAGAAATAAATCGGCGACACGAATCATTTTTTCTGCATGCAGATGGTCGTTTTAAGCAAAATAGTTCGCACTGTTGTCTGATTTATGTTGACATGTTGACTTTAATAATTGGTTAGATAAGTCAGTTTGCTATCTGATCTATTTTCTTTTCTCGTTAATTATGCAATTTATTTAATGATGAAACATCAGCTCCTGGAAGCATAGCAATCTAGGCCGCAGACAATATAAGAATTAGAGTAAAAATTATAAGCTAATTGTTTATTGATATTTATTAATTCTCTCTTTTGTTACTTTTTAGTCATCGTATCTTTAGTTGTAGCGTCGTATCTTTTACCGTTAAGATAACCGTCATAAGGGCGCCCTATCTCATCGATAGAATTTGCAAATCACGTGGTAACCGGTTTCGAATCGTATACGCAAGTGAGAACTACGAGCTTTGATTGAAGTCAACGCAGACTCGCGCGTCGCGTAACTCGCGATCTTTCTTCCGTCTCTTCTTCCGGTAGACAACGATCGACCGCGACGTCAGCAGGGTCGATATCTGGCTCGGTGCTTTGTTGTCCCGCCGGTTGTTTCTACTTGAGCGGTCGACGATGCAAATTGGATTCGCGGAATCAGAATGGAAATTCGTTGGTACGTAAACCGTGCCGGTTCTTCGAGCTCTTTTTCACATCGTGCACGTAGTTCGATATTCACGTGGCCCGGGGTATCTTCGAGGAGCAGCAGGGGGTAGAAGAAAGAGGGTCAGCCGCGCAGAACAAGGAGCAGAGGATTTTTGGCGGGTTGCGAGGGGTGGTCGCATTGATTCTTCGCCGAAGGGTCGGTATGGTGCTGGTACAGAGAATGGTTTTCACACAGCCTCCGCCGTCACCTTCTCTCGCTCATTCGCTCGCCTCGAGAGTCGAGAGCTCCCTCGTTCGATAATGGAGGCTTGCAACGAGATACCTGCTCGGTCTGCCTGCCCGCTTATACCGCACTCATTGTAGTATGTGTGCGTGCATATATATTTGCAAAAGTCACGTATGTGCGAATGATGGCGTCCGCGCCAACGTGTGCGTGTGCGTGTGTGTATATATATGCGTGTGCCATGTGCAATGTTCTCTCGTGAGCTAAGACGTACGTACAGTGATGCATCGAACGGTGGGGGATACGGAAGCAGGGCACTTTGCGTGATTGGGCCAGGTTCGTGAGGCACGACGGGTCTTAACCTTCTCGTATCTTGCTTGCCTGCAGTCTCGTGAAACCTTCGCCGTTCGCTCTCGACGAAACTTTCCTGACACCCAGTAGCGTGGTGCGCCAAGCCGAGCCACGCATGGCTGGCAATAACGGGAGATAATGGAGAAATCCTTTCCGGATTTCTAATTTAATCCTTATATTTTATTGTGGAAGGGTACCTTTGTGTGCCCTGCGGAATATAAGCAGGCATATGTCAGAACGTACGTTGTCCGAAGATATTCGTTGAAAAATTCGAACACGAAAATTCCGATTTTTATGAAAGCTTTTTACACCTTGCTCTTTTCAAAACCTTCAGTTGTCGGGCACGCGGATTTATCTCTTAAAGGGTTTATCTCTTAAAAGACCTTTCCCCGACTACGTCCACGTATATTATCAGATATAGGTATTTCTGGATGATCTTTTTACGTGAAAAATTTCTAATTTTATAAACAGAAATACAATAGATAAAATCAAGAGACCGTAACAATTTATAGAATTGTGAATACAAATGCAGATATCACTTTTTCCGTGCATTTTGATTCAGCGGAATTTCTTCGCACGATCGCGGAACACAGTTAAACCCATCCGAGCGTCGACACGGGAGATGACATCTGCCTCGCTTCGTGCGCTCAAGGCCGTCACGCGCGCGATGTTTCCTCGCGCGTTGCATAGCGCGTTGCGATCCAGGAAATTTCACCGCCGCGCATGAACACGTATATGATAATGGCGCTTTGTGCTGCAAAGATGATTCCCAGAGGATCTTTCCGGAGCGCGCCGACACCCGGCATTGTCGGTCCTGCCGCGGTTATCGTTCGGGCACATCTACCACGTGAAATTACTTTGACGAATTAATCACACTCCGTGGATTCTCGCTAACCCCCTCAGTGATAAACTTCGAATTTCCACGGGCACTTTCGCTCTGTTCACGTTTCACGGATAGGTATTATCCGTATATAGCTGCGCGTACAGATCCGGGGAAGTAATCGCTTTCCGCAGGATTCTTCCTTGCTTCAGTGAACACATCCCCCCGTTCTTTCGTTATCGAACGCCAGAGAGAATTATTCGTTATTATTTCGACTGTACGCGAGAATATCGATATTATCCGCCTTTTCTCGAACGTAAAAAGCTATATCCTAGCTCTTTGTAAATCCTCGCGAAAGGCACTTTTCTCGATTGAGAAGAACCGTATAACCGTCATCTCTCTTTTTCGCTCTCTCGCCTTCATTTTCCTTCACTCTCCCTCTTGCCTGCGGTAGATTTCCGACTGGGGTTTCTTCACGTTTATCGGGAAACGACGGTGGATTGGGTGGTGGGTAATTTGGTTACGTGAAGTATTTTTATCGAACGGCATCGGAGAGTGTACGTAGAGCGAGACGGTGTGTGCTTTTGCCTCGGCTTTTGCCTCCCGTCTCGTAGAAAATTCGCGGACGCTGCATGCGCTGCATCGCCTCATTCAGAAATCTCTCGGGCCAATGTTACGCGAATGTTACGAAAAGGTTCGCGTAAATTTGTTAACATCGTGATACGTTTTACGTAACGAGATCCGCGAACGGATTACTCTGTCCGCGGAAGGAATTGTGTTTCAGACGCCGCCCTGTTTTACGCCTCGCTGTTTCTCGCTGAACGAAGAATTTCCATTCGCTTTGAATTTCTCAAGCACTCTGCACTTTACCGTGACTTCGGGATTGTGAAACGCACAGTCCATACGGAAAAGTCAGGGGTTTTCGCCATGAAACGTTATCGCGGAAACGTATATCGCGGGCGCGGAATGGCCACTAAGTTGCAACGTTCTCGAGTCTCGAGAAAAATAACTTCCGCAGTTCTAAAGTGTCATAATTTTTGCATTCGCTACCACTTTTCTCTCCAACTTTGCGGCTCTATCGGACAGTAATATTCCTAGAGCATCGGCATTCATCCTCGAAATAAAGCTCTTTCAAAACCGGCGCGGATAAAAAGTTTCTCAATCCGGTCAGTTAGGACTTTATCGCTCCAAGCCTAATATATCGTTTTTGATCCGTCATTCGCGTGATTTAAATCGCAATTAGTCGGAAAGAAGCGTCCCAAATAACACGCCGATTGCCGACTTCTTCTGCTTTTGGAGGATCAATGAAGAAACTGAATAACGCGCCCGGAGAAAACGGGCAGAGAACCCATGTTGGAGGAGGGCAGGTAAAACCCTGGCGAAGAGAAATATCCCCTTGTGGTAGCGCTCGCCGCATTCCGCAAGGATCATTACGTCAAATAACAGAAATCTTCCGAATCTTGCCTATCCATCCTCCTTTCCTTCGCTCTCGCTCTCAACGCCCTGTTCCCCTCTCGCTCGCGGGTTCTCTCCCATCCATCGTCCTCATCCTTCTTCCGTTATTCCTCCCCTCTCTCCCCGCTCTCCGTATGCTCGCTCGCGCGGCCACTTCGGCAGCCGGTTCTACGTCTCGTACGGTCTGTTAGCCTAACTTCGTGCTGGATCCGTGCATTGCCGCTGACTGCTGCAATGGTGCCCTTATACTGCCTGCAAATGGCGTGGAATCGTGCAGGTATAGTCAGCTTTACTGGCGCAATTCGTCACCGCGGACGCGGACAGGTCCCAGTGCACCTGCATTAAACGGCGCGCGAACAACCGATCGGTGTGCTTGAATGTCGTCTCTTGACAGGAATCTCGAGTGGCGCGGTCGACGAGTCGTTCTCGGGGCACGTCATACACGAGGCGAGGCTCGTTTTTACACCATAACGTGGAATAATATTCCCCGACTGATTTTACGCGATTAACGCTCTCGACAGGCCGTAAAAAGGCACGGTGGCACGATAATTTCTAATTAATATACTTTAAAAGAGCAAATGTGCGCTTTTGCTAGCGGTACATATCACGCAGTATCGATTAAATTTCAGCGATTTGCCAAGACATAGCGAGATATATCGTGAGTTGCGCCGCTCGAACTTGAATGGCGTTTGAATTTAAGCTCCTTCCTCGTGTGCTCTCCTGCGTGAGTAATTAGTCACTTCGCTGGAGTGTAACATTCCGCGGTAATAGCCGATTTTAGCGCGGCCTAAAGCCGATTATACTCGCGGCCGAATAATTCACGGTTAATTGTAGGTGATATAAATTGTCGCTGCGCCGATCTACTGACGTAATTAGTAAATATGGAATTAACGATCCTCGCTAATGCATGGCGCAACGTTATCGCGCAATGTTACGTGAATATGTATGCGTTTTGAAACCCGTGGAGAATTTCCCATGTTCATGCTTTTACGGCTTTTCGCCGGTGGCGCCTGAAAAAGATCCGTACGTTAATTGTTTGATTACGTTAACGATTCAATTAGCTATTCGCAATTAAACCCGGCTTTGAGATCATAGTCAGCTATCTCTATTGCGATCCTGCATAATTCTAATTTTCAATAATGTGCATGCAGGCGCGCGTATTATTGCTCACACCTGTTTGAGATATTCAGTGCAATTAAAGTGTGAGTAGTGGTTTAATTCATTTTTTTTTAATGAATTGAGGATATAATGAAGTTATTCATTACTCTTGTCTTTTTATAGTCGACGAAAAAAATATTTCAAAAATTCTTACGTAGGTAATATTTCCATAATACTTGCGCACACACACACACACACACATATACGCTGTTTCTTGCACCCTTCCAATTACAAAAGGGTAATGCGGAAACGCTCTTCCCGGGTACCCGCTCTTCCGGGCAGGTACGAGTACGATATTCAGATCTAATGAATAGCACACGAGAGGAATGCGTGCAGGCGCGCTTACCTATCAACAACGCACAGAGATCGCGTCTCGCGCGCTACCATCTGTCAGGGAATCCGTTAATTCAAGGGGGAAAAAAATGAGGAAGCACAGGAATTCAATATTCGCGTCGGTGCTCGCTAAAACGTTTGTGCCTGATTTATCCGCGCTATTTTACGCTCTCTCACTCAATCGGACCTCTCGCAATTACATCGGCTTCGATCCCCTGATTACGAACGATCTCGGAGCGATCGCCCGGCAGCTTCCACAGGGCATCAATGCAATCACGCTAGTTGCGACGCGACGGCAAGAGCTTTTTGTCAGATAATTTGATTTCTTTCTCTGCAACCTATAGGCACAGAGCACCTTCCTACGTTGTACGTAAGAGGCGACCGACCGACCCACCCTACCCTACCATCCGCTGTCGCTTCGTTACGTGCGCGCGTAAACGTGACTAGACATTTTTCCGCGATTGCACCCATTCACCCAGGGTGAACAGACTCGATTTTCAGTAATTTCACGGAATTCAACCGGTCATGGCCGAATCATCCTCTCTCATTCGCGCGTGATTATACGCGCGCGACTCCTCCGGGCTTGCCTCGCTTTAAAGTCAAAGAGCGGACGGAGAAGAAAGAAGCAAGACGTAATAAGTAGTCGGGGTTGAGTTAGGGCGTGTCAGGCGTCGGTAAAGAAAGGTTGCGAGCTGCGGTAAGAAAGGTGAGATGAAGAGAGAAAAAGTGAGCGAGGGGAGAGCCGCGCCCGCCGCGGCCGTGTAGACTGTAGACTAATGCCGTAGCAGGGCGCTTCGAAAAAGACTGAGAAAGACTCGTGAAGTAGACCAGTTCGATTTGAGAGGTTCGATTTGATTGAACTCCCGCGCGACACCGTCGTGGAAACTACACCAGGAGTAAAAGTTTCCGCGAATTTCAAATAATCCTGAATGGGATGCAATTTGCGGAGACAGAATTTCAACGTTCAACCGGCAAAAGTTTGCTGTATCCAGCGTTTTCGCGAGGATAGATCTTTTCGTTACTGCCGCGAAACTTGTTCCACCACTTGCCAATTCGGTCGAGGCGTCTCTTCATTCTGTTGGAATATACGTTTCGTGCGCGCACACTTGTATACTTATGTATTCTAAAATTATTAAATATCAAAATCTATTTAATAGGCGTTTAGGAAGCGTTGGAATGTAAAAATTATTTGTCATTGGCGATTTATATTGTGGATTAAAGATCTTTACTTTGTTTGACGCGGCGGTGAAATAAATTAATACTAACCATTGATATTTTCTCTATTTTTGCAAACTTAAACTGTGCATGTAATGTGATCTAGATTTCAAATAATCTGAAGCAATATAATTAAGATAGAAGTAAGTCGAAAGAAATACTTTTCCTCGTAATTTTCCTATGTATGTGTCCTATGTATGTGCCGTATTAGTATGTGTGTCAGGCTGCTCGTTGGCGGTGACGGCAGAACGCATTTCTTCCCTATCAATCAGGCCATAAATTATAGCAGGCTCTTACGTTCATTCATAGGATACTCACGAACTCACGAAGTGACATAATCGACCCTGTTCCCACAGTAACTCAATGGAAGCGTTTTACGTCTAACAATACGACGCGTTGCCGTGTATCTCCCTCCTCACCGTCATTCGTGAGGTCGTTGAAGTTTTAAGCGACGCTATGATATTCACGGACACGGACACGTACACGGTTTCAACGTTTCTCACAGATATTAAGCGTTAAGTTAAATAAACGGAGGATGAAAATTTCGCAGCGAATTTTTAACACCGTAGAATTGCGACAATATAAAAGAAATGTGCCGGCGCTGTTCTATTGCTGTATAAATCAGATCTGTAATGACGGAAGTCGTGGTGCGTGTGTTTCTTATGGAAATATACCGTAATTGGTTTGCCATAATGGACTTAAACTGCCAGGCAGAACCATGAGGTAGGGCAACCGATCCTTGATATATTTATCTATTTATCACAGACCGCGGCTAATGGGACCTGCCAAAGTGCAAGTTTCGACCAACAAATAATAAATTGTTGCCGATCTGCACGCGTTACGCCCGTGGGAAAATTGGGCTGTCCAGCCGATCCCAAGAATTCTGCCTTGCACTCTCCCGGACTTCTTTCAGGAAACCCTCCTTTACCCTCCGCTTGACGTGCTTCCTTCGGGGCAATCCTGGTCGGGACATATTTCGGTGCATAAGAGGTGTGGTTTTATCTCGATCGATTCTGTGAAAATCATCCCGTCGCGTGAGAAGGTGAGAAGGGATGATGCCACCTTTTCCTTACCTCACCGGTGTGCGGTAGATCTTACATATAACGGATATATAATACATGCCGTCACTGTCTAAGCCACCTGTCTCCCCTCTGAAATCATAAATCCACGACTTCGCGGCGTTTCTCGAGCATATTATTTACGTTCAACGCTCAGGATTTCCCTCTTGCTATAAGCGAGCAAGTCTCGTCGTGTAAAATTAAATTGTGTCATTTCTTGCATGCAGAATGCATGTTCAATCGACATTTCACGAACCTTATTTTCGTGTACAATTTTTCAGGATAATGAAATGCCTGCGGTACATCTGACAAGTGATAATTACGCGCGAGTTTCCTTTCACGTAGTTGACCTCTGAGTGCATAAAGATTGTATACAGCGTCTCATTTCTGAGATTTCTGGGAAAGAATCAAGTTTCGTTTGTGTATCAAAACGATTATTCACGGTTTATTTAAAAATTATAAAGTAGAAGTGTAACGATCGACTTTTGAAATTACAAAGTACAAAGCAAGAGAACTACAATTGATCCACTATGTCTATATGCAAAATTTAGCGTAGTTATTCGAGGTATAAGTCGCATTTTTTTCTACAAATGAAGTCATCAGTCGGCTGTGCCTTCGATCGATATTATTCATCGACGTTTCGCCGCTTTAGCGCCGTGACTTTAGCCCGCCAACCGACATTGCAGTCTTTGCGGTATTGCATTCCTCGCTCCTTCTTGCCCCTGATAGAGGAATTTACCGACGACCCTCGGGGTATCCGTTAATCTCGAGATCAACGGATTAAAGTGAGTTCGTGCCGTCCACACGAGAGCGCCAGAAGAGCTGATATCAACCGGCGACCCGAACATTTCGTCGACGCGCCGAATACAATTATGGTAGGGAATACAAATGGCATGTCCACCGTGGAATTAACAAGCAGAGTAATTGCTTCTCGCGACAATTTTTTTTCTACATTACGAGACAAGAAACTGAAAGCTCGTTGCTCGATATGCCGTCGAATAGTTTTCATTTTTATGTGCAATATAAAGTTCCAATGTTTCTAATTTAATTCTGGAATACACGTTACAGTCATCATGACATCCATAATTAATTATTAATTTAATAATGAATAATTTTCATGTGATAAGAATTTTCTTTTGTTGTACACTCCAGTGTTTATTGTTTTATATTCGTGATAAATTCGTCAAGTATTCTCTCACGATATATTCGTTAATCTTGAGATCAACGGATTAAAGTTTGTTCTGACTATACGAGGAACTGACGAAACGAGCTGTCTTCGCTTCTCCATCTACCTTGCCTCTTTTGCTTCTCGCTCTTTCTCTCATCTTCCGCTAGATCCAACATCAGACTTGGATATGAGCCTTGACTTCGAGGCGGAGCCAGTATTTCTCGACTAATCTCGAATTCATTGTGCTGTGCTAACACGAGATAACTGAAGCGTTCAATAATAATTCCATAGTCAAATGAAACATTTCGGCGGCATGATGATTAAGTCGTGTCCGAGATTAAACATATAACGAAGGCAGAGTGTGTGTGTGCACATTCAAACGTCATCAGTTAATGACGAATTATAATTTAAGCTAGCGGTTTTCAGGCCAACGTTAGAGGCAATTTAGTCAGACAGTTTAGGAGGGAAATACAATTATAGTTACATACAAATTTTTTTAGCTTTAGCTATTATAAAGCCTATTTGTTATAACTTTAGTGCGAAAGGTGCGATGAAAAATATGAGGTAAGATTAAAATAAACGCATGCATCGGATCTGAAGGACTCTCGAAGAATTGCTCCATTCACGATTCCTTCAACTCGCCCGTGTTAGTAAACACAGGACGCAGTCAGGATTACTCATACTATCGCTACCGGTTCTACGGAGATCGGTATACCAGTCCTCCTCAAACCGTCCTTCGGGTTCATAGTCAGATCACTCTCCAGCGGTACCGACGTAGGTTGGACCGAGAGACAGTCGTATAAACGTCAGACGAAGACAGGGAGATGAGGAGATGGTTTGGAGATACACCGTAGCGAGCGAAGATGTGTAACGTATGGTCGGAGGGCGAGATGTTTTTAGAGGAAGGGAGAGAGAAACAGGTAGAAAGGTGAGAGACGGCGGCGGCCGAAGCGGGAGAGGATGCTGTAGAGGGACCGGAGAGAATTGCGAGACCACGGATGGTAGGAATACGCGCCGATGGGAAGAGAGTAAAGGGAGAACCTTGGTTCCGCCATGGTGGTAGGGATGGAACGCGGTTTGTTCACTTTCCCGAACGATCAGCTCGCTTCCTCAAGGCGCGGTCGTGACCTCCCGCCGGTCGGAGAATCATTGCCGATGTGAAATTTCGCCGGGCTATCGTTCCACGATCTTGGGTCCGTTTATAACATCGTATTCTTCTCGACTTGATTGAGTTAGCCGTCAAATCGCTGCCAAATCGATATACTCTGGCGCGTGCTTGTCTAACCTACGAATTAAAAGCACTGCAGTCGCTACGTAGCCTCCTTACTTTCTCCTAACGCCTATGCTTTTTACCACTATCTCGACCGATAACTGCTAGTCATTAATTTCTATTCGTATCTTACGAAATGTCGAAAGAAATACGAGAGGTACGCGGATTAATTATTGTAATTAAGAGAGGGCGTTAAGCGATTTTCAACGTTGGCTCTCCCGGCACGACGACGTTATTGTAGATCGTATATGCCTTTATATAACTTTGCGATTGTGCAAGATTTATACTCGACTCCGAAGTTCGAAACTGCAGTAACTTGCAACGCAGAGTCCGGGCGAAACATTATGTGCACGTGGAACATGAAACCGCCGTGGAAGAAATTCGAAAAGTTGTCACGTAGCTTCGAAGGGCAAGACTAGCAAGGGTTTCGCGCTCTCGCAAAACGCGTCATCGGATGCGTTGCGTTGCTTCCAAAACCGGTTTTCAAAAATCGCAGGGACAACAGACGGTCAACAACTGACACACCGGTATTGTATCGATCAGTTTAGATTACGCTTTTACGACAGCGGTCGTGGTGTTGAGCAACGTTGTCGGATAACAGTCGACGCAATACGAAAGTTAGGGGGACAATCTAAGCTTGTCTTGTCGGTGACATCCGGGGATAAATTGGACCGAATCAAGTTCAGTATTGTTACAAATTGTTACCGGGAGCATTAGCGTGGCGAAAGATAAAAGATGTTTTTGAATTCAAGCGTTGCTATATCATTGCAATATATCATTCGTCAGAACTGTGTAGGTATTTTATATAATTAATATATGTTAAGACCGTTAAGATATAAATCAATACAAAGGAAATAGTCATACGGTCTAAGCTTGGATCTTAGGAAGTCTAATACTATTTTCTACATGTATTTTAAATACGCGTATTTTCCAACATATTAACTGCGCGCCGATTATTTGTCGTACTTAAAACACAGCTATATTATTGGAACATTAGAAATTCCCTCTCCCTTTTTGTAATTAAATCGATATCGATTTAATATTAAAATCACTGTAAAGGACTTATTGTAAGAAATAATATTAAGCTGCCTAAGATCTAAGCTTAGACCGTATGGCTATTTCCTTTGTATTGATTTATATCTTAACGGTCTTAACATATATTAATTGTTTATTCACGTCGCCTGAGAAAAACGTTCAAATTATTGTTATCCGGTTATTGCGATAAATATTACCACATGCCCCGGTAGTCGAATTGGTAAGACGCCGTAATATAGTATACCAGATTTTTTTTTTTAATCGCCATTTTTTGTGTGGTCACAAACAATATTGTAACAATTAACAGGTTCGTTCGCGGATGAACTATACCTACATGTAATACACGATAATAAGGATAAACACCACTTACCTGAAAGCACAGAATTCCTGAGAGAAGCTCACATGAGCCCGCAGCGAGCTAAATAGAAAAATGTAAACTTGTTTATTGGTTTTCAGAACCCAGTTATGTATTTTTGGCACAATAAACATTCTGAAATTCAAAAAAAATTGGTAAAACGCCCGAACGGAATGCGGGAGATTCCAGGTTCAAACCCTGGCTGGGGTAATATTTTTCGCAATAAGTTTTTTACAGTGATTTTAATATTAAATCGATATCGATTTAATTAGGGAAGGGAGAGGGAATTTCTAATGTTCCAATAATAGCTGTGTTTTAAGTCCGACAAATAATCGGCGCGCAATTAATATGTTGGAAAATACGCGTATATTTAAAATATATATATAGAAAATAATATTAAGCTGCCTAAGAGCCAAGCTTAGACCATATGGCTATTTCCTTTGTATTGATTTGTATTTTATATTTTAGTTAGAGTTGTTGGTTTGTCGATTTTATAATTAAATATTTTTATTAAATTGTTTATCGTAACGCGATATATCGAACAAAATTCACTACAGGGGGATATAACTCCACGGTATTGTTGGCCCGTTGCTCGTTTGTAGCGAGAGATAACCATTCGCAGATAAGTCGAGCCTCTCCTCGATGACGAGCGAAGGCGGCGAATTTCCGAGACAATGCCGGGCTTTGCGTGTCAGCAAAGTCGTGGGAGGACATCGACATCACGCTTGTACGACGTCGACGGATTCCCTGGGGTGGATCGTGCAACCTCGTCCGCCTCGTCCCGGCTCGGCTGAAAAGCCAGGAGACCCGAGACGGTTGCCGGTCGTGGTTGGCGGCGATCGGACGAGCGAGGGAGGGTAAAACTCTACAGGTCGCGTCACTCGTGGCGTCATCGCGGCGCGCTTTTGTCGTACTACTACCAAAGCGCCCTTCAGGCGCCGTTCCCATTGTTCCTTTTTTTTTTTTTTTTTTTTGCCCAGCTGGTGAAAGCGTAGGGCTTATCGCCGGCAATGCCGTATATTGGATTCTCATCACTCCGCGGCGATAATTCTTGTTGGCCGACCCACGGAAAGTGCGCGCGTCCCCGATGCCTCTGACAGCGGTCTCCAAAGTTTGGCGATGCCCGACACGTCTCGCCCGCATGCCGCACTATTCGACCGCCTATCATTCCCGCGCTCATTCAATTGTTTGTTATATGGATCCCTATTATTTGATATACATGCCGTTCGATAGAGGGGTAGAACCGCGGGAGATAGTGGAACTTTGAGAAATATATCGTCACGAGTCTCTCCCATTATGAGCTCCGATATCGTCAGCAGGATATTGATATCACAATAAGGGAGGAAAGTAATTTCGTTGATCGTGCACCATTCTATTAGTATACACGTAAATATATCAATTATTACGTATTAACGCATAATATATCCGCCCTACAACGATGGATGATCACGAAAAATTATACGAGCGGCTTTGAAGTTACGTCAATTCGATTGGGGAAACGTGTCATTATTTAGTAGCGTCTATCGTATGTGAGATATAATATTCTGTTATTAAGCATCGCATCAGGGCGTATCAGATTATTCTGCTGAAATATCCCTTCTCCCAAGATCGGCTACCGTTACTCAGCGTGCCTTGGCATTCTGATCGAATTATAGTCCTTATGTCCTAAGACCAAGCTGACGCTCCTACGAGGCTTACACGAGGCGCGCCTGAGCCTGATACACGTCCAAGGTGAACCGGTGTTCAGAGAGGACCGCCAGCAAATACCTGTAGGTACTCTACATACTCCGTGGCTTGAATGTTGCGGACGTTCGTCGCACGTGTAACCTTAGGCCCTTGTTACGAAGATCCAGCGAGCGCGTCTCGAGAGTCGAGGCTGCGACGATGAATTCCAAATTTAACGTTGTCGCCTCGATAAAACGTAAATTTGTATAAATACATATCGTTATCTAAATACATGTGCAATAATGCTCACCGGTGTACATTTCGATGCAAAAACGGATAACTTTGCATCGATAATATGCGGGCCGTAACTTTTTTTTCGCGCAATTCGCGAAACGATAGAGTTCGGATAATTACAACCACGATTTATGTATGACACGAACGAATGAACATCGTGTAGCATTAATGAAATTCATGCTGCTCGATTCGGTAATAGCGCGCACAGGTTTTACGATATGACAATCGCGAATGGCTCAATTATTTAATTGAAGCACATTACGTTAATACGTTAGCAGCGAAAAATAGACGACGAATGCGACACTCCTATTCTGCAAAAATCATGCATTTTTTTATTATAGAAATTGAAACACATTTCGACTTAATATTTTAAACGACAAACACATAATATTCCAATTTGTAATATTTTTAAAAATATAAATATGAAATGTAATTGAAAATATGAAATTGTAATGTAATATGCAGCTTATTAAATGTGAAAATTTTGTTTTTACGGATGTGTGTTATTTATAATTTAAGGTACGTAATGATTATTACTATAGGCGTTGTTATATTAATGTGTTGAAAATATACATCCTCTTCGATGGCAAGAAAATATTTGCGCAAACTTCTGCAGGTTTTTTGTTGCTTGATTTATTGACATATCGGTTTCTGCGCTTTGAGGAACAATTTGAAAGTTTTCCTGCGTACGTAGCAGATTATTCTTGAAAGAAATCAATTTCCTCATAAATCTCGAGCCGTGAAAATTCTCTGACCTCGATATGTTCTAGGAAATAAATGCTGTAAAAGATACGAATTTTGTTTCTCAGTTGCTTGAAAAGTAAGGGACTTAATAGGCGGATAGTACTACCGCATACTCTTCACTGTCCCCGTTACTTCTACAGTCATTAATTAACGAGCAGATCGTTTTTCGATAAATGTTACGCCGCTGTGGCAGCATATAGAACCCTCTGCGACAGACAGCTCGATTTGCAATCGTCGGGCGTTTTCAATTCAAACAATTCCGTTACGAAGGTTCGTCACCGATCGTTTCTCACGGACCGTTAAGCCGGACAATAAAAAAATTTTTATTTTTATCTTATATGTGGCAGGAACGATAACCGCGGTACCTCCTGTAAGTTTTCTACTCGGTAGAAGAAAAATTTCGCCGTCCATACACGCTTACGGGCGCGAGATCGAACGTTAATCCACGAAAGATCGGGAGCGATTTACGAGTCCATAAATCCGCTTCCGAGGGATTTCTTGACGAACGCGGTTCAAGCGAGACGGGGAGAACGGCGGTGGCGTAAAGAAAAAAAAGAATAAACGTCGGTAGAAAACTCCTCAACCCCCTATCCTCGTTTCTCAATGTCGAATCAGACAGCTCGCAAACGCGTCGAAGCCGTCGAAGGCGTTATAAATTCACATGTCCGGCAGAAGCATGCGACCCCGGCTATACACTTGCAACTGTATATACATATTCAAGTTGCAGTTGCGAGTTGCAACGCTCGGAAACGATAAATCGAATCTTTTAAGAAACGTCCGTACGACATTGCGATTCTGTGGTTTCCTCTGAAATAAAGTGAAAGGTTTATTCACCGATGTATTCAGAGGGAGGAATTGAATAAAAAGGAAATATATTGAAGTCATTACAATCGGCGATTGAGATAAAAGGCTTAAAACTCGTGATTACAGTTTCCCATTTACCTCCTAGCCATTTACTTCCGCAAGTCGTGGTAACCGCTGCTCTCCCGAATTTCGGCGGATCGTGTCTTGAAAGCAGCGTACTCCTCGAGCGTATGCCAGGACGTTGCTTTCTCGAACGCGCCGGAAGTATCCTTTGGTTTGCGGAGCGGCTTGCGCGGTCGAGTTCAGGGTGCCACAAACCCCCGGCAATTTGCTTTGCCAGCGTTTACCGACCCGCACGTGCCGATCCGACAAAGGCGGTTCGCCATCGTCGTCGACGTGCACTGAGGACGACATTTCGGGCCGATAATTCAAGGAGCAAGAATCGGATCCGCGGTCACCAACTTTCGGCGCGTCGCGACGCAGAAAGCGCGAAGATTAAGCAACAAGATTAATTCTCGCGAAAGCAAGCACTCCTTTGAGTTTCATAATGGAACGATTAAGCAGTAGCGATTTACGAGGGCTGATAAATGAAATCTGAAAGTCGGTTAGGTTCTTGGCGATTGATAACTTTGAATTGTTAAGTTACTCGTACGGTAGACGATAAGCGAAGTACCCAAATAAGATTTTTAATTTTATCTGTAATCATTTGACTTGTTAATCTCGCGTAATATGACGCTGCCAATATATACACTCAGCACTTTTGACATCGATACTTTACTATACATTTATAACGTGTATGAGCAGCAATTCTCTGGTAGAAAATATAGCGCAGGTCGAAAATGCTTTTATAGTTGCAAAATTGTGTGATATGACAGGTGCAAAAGGCACACGTCGACACCAATAGTTTCTGAAAAAGTGAAGTTTATCATATATTGAAGCGAATAATGCTAGAGTGGAAATGCAGCTGTTTCATTCCACGGATCTAAAAAAAAAATGCTTCGGCTCATATATCGTAGTTTGGAAACCGTATCGAGCGAAGCCCACATAATTATTATGCGCATATTGCATGTTGCATTATGCGAAACGCGAGATGGCGAGTATTTTCGGTATCATTAAATTTATATTACTCGCTCGTATATTAATCATGTTCAGCGTACCGAGCATGTATATAATCTATTGCGGACTCGAGTGAACCAACAAACGTACGTATTCGTTTATAACACTATTACGCATTATAATGTAAAGCAACATTATTGGTTATTACAATATCTAATTACAGATGGCTCGATTATCGTTCGATTAAGGCGTTTAATCGCGTCGCGTCGTTGTCAATAAAACGCGTTCGCGATAATCGTTATTGTAAGAGCAGCGCGGCTCTGTTGCATTTTAAATTAACGTCCATCGCCTTAAATAGAGGTTTGACAATCGCGTCGCTTGCGTGCCGCTCGGTCCTTTTTTTTAATCTTTAATTCGCGCAAACAGTGCAGCTCAAGCGCAAACGGTAATCCGTTAACTTCATTTAGCTCCGAGGTGCCTGTAAATATCTCATTACAACATCGGCGACCGTTCGACCGCAATAACCGGTCGTTGTCGAATTATTCGCAGATATTCATCTGCGCTTGTAACAATCGCCCCCCCATCCGTCGCGTCGCCTGATTTACTCGATTGAGGTACCAATCAGAGATTTGCGGGTTATTTCCGGGATGTGGAAAACCCCTGTTGATTGGCATACCACGCGGCCAACACGACAGCGCGCGCGAGTTATCGACGAATCACGAAGTCAGTTGATATTTCCTGTCGCCGCACCGTCCGCGTCGGCACCGATTGATTTCCGCAACGCGGAAAACGCCCGGCGTCATCTTCGCGTCGCATTGTAACGCGCGGCATGCGCTAGCCGGATGTTCAATGCATTGACTACGAGGACGACGAACGACGCCGGCCGGCGACGTGTATCGACGCAAGTTGCGGCGGTCGAATTTACAAGCGCGATCTCGTGCGGGGTGTCGCGTCATATTTTAATTAGCGGAATGGCAGTGGAATTACCGCACGCCGACCGCTCCGCAAATATCAATTAGCCAAGTATCGGGGGCTGGCCGTTGCAATTAATGCGGCGCAAATATTTAGTCCGTTTGTGGTCGGAACCGGTATATTGGTCCACACGGGCCACCTTCTGAACGCTGCTTGCGCACGTCTCGCGCTGCCGAATAAACATATTATATACGTTCGGACACGTCGAGACCGCGTTCTCGTGGCTCGCACATACTTGGTCCTCAGCCTGGTTGGCTGGACAAAAATTTCAAGCGGATTAACGAACAAACCACCGTGAGCGAGCCGCTTGCGCGCTTTGACTCCTCGTCATTTCCTTCGGCTATTTCGCTTTGCCAGTTCGATCGCGTTTAATCCATTAAAGGCCCACTGTTCAATTGTAAGTATTCGTGCGCCCCAAGTGGTCTGCGTTGCAAATTTTAGAAATAAGCATGTTTTTAAACGGCTTTTATTTTTTCAGCCGCTAGGTATACCTACTCGGCGGTATTTTCAGATATCTTCATTTTTTAATGAAACGACAAATTTTTTTTAGCAAAGTTTAAAAATTTCCCGTCCCAATGTTGTCAGTCCGATCGTGATAGGCCCGTTCTCGGGGAAAATTTGATATCGGATTTCGCCGATAGTTAGCGGGTGCTCGCAATCTCTTTTTAAATCGGCCTGTCAATCTGTCGGACGAATTCGTATTATTTTTCGGGTTTTCGGGGCTAGTATGGTCAGGGGTCACCGGCGATGTACGTGTGCGACGATCTCACGGACGCAGTTAGTTTTTTAACCCTGGGGCGCAGCCCGACACGCGTCATTTATCTCCCGACTACGATTGCGTACGGACACTCGTCTCCTCTCCGCTCGCAGTTCCGCTCCGGATTGCGTCGTAACACGACGCGTCGATTAATCGACGAAATCACGCGTAATTCGTGCGCGGGAAGGACAATAATCGTAACAACGGCGGTGCTACGTGAGCGTCGTGGTCTCTGCCCTCCACGGCGTTCCCCTTGATCGTCCGTAATGATTCGTACTTCCGCTCTTCTCCAGAGCGTGCGCATGAGAATGGAGGGCAAGGATCATAGACGAAAACCCCCGTGAGACGTGACACGTACTCGTGGGTGCGCGCCGATTTTTTTTTATGTACGAGAGACAGAACGACAGCCGGACACACCGACCGATTAGACCAATGTAGACACACAGGAAATAAATCATTTATAGAATTGAAAAATAACGATTCTTTCCTTCGTATCTCTCTTATTCTCTCTTCACATTCTCTATCTCTCTATATTTGTTCGATCATTGTCACGGTTATCTTCAATCATAAACTTCAAGTGTCGCTTCCTCTCGCTCGTTCGGTCTGTTTGTCCGATTTTATTGACCGATGTCCTGCCGTCTCTTTTCGGCAGCGAGCGTTTCACTTCCACCGTCCCACCTCACCGAGCTCCCTCTTTCGCAATCGCTGTGGCTCTCGTCTGGCATCGATCCGCTCGCTCGAACTTGATTAACAGTTGCAAATTTAATTACTGGCTTACCGCATCTCGTCCCCGCGCTTTGTATCTTCTTCTCGCTTCTCTACGCGCGAGTGTATCTTCTTGCCTCGCCTTTTTCTTCTTTTTTTTTTATCCCCTTTTTCTCTTTCACCGTGCCGCACCGCGAACAAACCCATCTCAGCGTACGCCGTTTTTGCACGAACCTCCTCCGTCTTCAGTTTCTCGGCGAAACTTTTGCGGGGAGCGCGATTGCTCGTAAATGGTAGAATGTGGGATCCGGGTTCCACCTACATGGGTATTCGCGGTTTTAAACGAGTTCCGCAGCCGTCGTCGTCTCGCGTTTTTAGCCTCGCAAATGTAACGGGAAAGACAATGCGTAACTATAAAATTATATCTTGCTATAAAGGAGCAAAATAAAAATGTCTTATTTAATTTTGTCAGAATTAAACAACAAATATTGGATTGCTGAAATTTAAAGGATTATATTTAAGTATATAGATTCGGCAAAATGCAATCGGTCTTTTAAGTAGAAAACGTCAGTCTCTCAGTTCACTAAGCGTGCTCCACTTTATGCAAGAAAGACAAATACTTTTATGGCTCCAAGATTCGAAAATTCTTGGTGCATATTCTAAATCTATAGCACCGCATCCATTACTTTATTACATTCCATCCGATCTTCACGAGAGCACGACAAATTTGCCATCGCTTTTTGCGCGAGAGTCAGGAGATGGTTATCTCATTGTAGAAATGCTTCCATTGGGAAAGCGCTTAAAACGATCTAAATATCGTGGAAGGGATTTAATCTTCCGTGATTTCCGTTTCCACATTTTACGACCGACGGAGAAAATAAAACACGTTCCTCGGTCATTACGCATGTTGCAATAAAAAAGTCCCGCAAGAACGAGAAATTCGGGGGTGGCGAGGGTGCTCCGCGCAATTTCCACGCTGGTCGCAGCGCGCGTGTAAATTGCCGCGCTCGAAACGGCCGCTGTTGCGCCACGAAAGGAAATTAAACGGTGGAAAACAAGATTACGCGCAGCCACCTTGTCGAACCGCTATCATTCCGCGGGAAGATAACGCGAGCGACGGTATGCGAACCATGCAGCTCCGAGCACCGAGTTACTGCACCGTGCTGAATGACGACGCGTAGAGGTCTAAACAAGGTCTTTTACGGGCGCGTATCTCGGGGGCGCGAGGACAATAGAGAGGTGGCGGACAGGAATTTCGCGCCGAGATTCGCGACGAAGCGCGCTCAGCGATGCCTATAGCTAAGCTCCAGGACCGTGTCAAGACTCGGCGGCTGCCAAAGACTCTTCGTCGCGTCGTTGCGCTGAGTGATATGATTATTCCACCTCGGCGGATGGCCCGACTTCTGTGCGGTGAACTTTAGAAGTTGCGCGCGAGTACCACTTGAGGATAATGAAACGATCCACAAGTTGTCGAGTGCACCACCGTCGTCCTTCATTCTCGTTCCTTTCGTCCCCTGTCCTTCGCAGCCGCATCCTCACCGCAATCGGGGTTCGCCCGTTTGCGGATGTAAATAAAAAGAGTGAGGACCTTGTGCGCCGCGAGAAAGCTCAAAACGCGCGATACCTTTGCTCGGTCTGAGGCGCGTGTGAATGTTTCGAAGCAATATATCTATTTTATTCTATACGGAACATTTCGATTATTATAATACTGGTCTCTTCTCGGGGAATTCTAATCGAATATTTGATGTGTCTGTAGAAAAATCTTCAAAAAATATAAAATTTCTTTTTGATTAGTTATTTTATTTATATAAATATATATAAACTTTGTCTTCTTTAATGGCACTACAGCTTAAGATCGAGCCATGGCCTCCTGAAGAGTCTTCATCAAATCACAGGCCTTTTTTCTGCTTTCTTAACAATAATTTTTTTAATGGGGCAGGTTGTTAGCCTAGTGCCTAACCCCTAACCTGGAGGACCAGTCTTCAAATATAGAGGAGTCCTCATGGCAAGAGATACTCTTGGTGGGTCATTTTTTTAAGAGGTAGCGATAAGATAAAAACTGACGATTTTTGATCGGATTTGAACTCGGGATCTTTGGCTCATTAGAGCGCACATCTTTCTACACCATGATCGTCACAAATATATATAACACCACATATTTTTCCTTAGCACCTACACGTATAAAATTGGAATACCTATATAATGCGTAGGTATATATGCAGTGTAAATTTGGTTACACGTTTAGATGCTTATGTCAATATATCTTTTCGTTATATACATTGAGGAGGTATTCTGGTTTGAAAGGTAGTAAAAAAGATATTTTTCAGGAATTTTTTCTAGGAAAACGAAAAAAACTAATAACGTTAAACTTTGCATGTTCATTTAGCCTTATTTCAAAAATATTTTTTTATTCTGTTAAGTAACAAAAATGCTCTTTTTTTCCATGTTATATCCTGGTCACTAGGTCACTAGGAATCACTGGGAGATGTTAATAATGGACGGTGTAAATGATTCTAATTGTTCTAGATATCTGAAATGCAAAAATAAAAAGTTTTCTTATTCAGGAGAAGTGTGGCTATCGTCTGAACTAGAATAAACATAATACGTTTATTAATTTTTTCCTACAATAAAATACTAACAAATACTAACAAATATTATAGTTTTTCATAAAAACTATAATATTTTTAATCAAAAGGCCGCCATTTTGTTTAGACACCTCCTGAATAAGAAAATTTTTTGTTTTTGCGTTTTAGATACCTAGAACAGTGACCAGGACATAACATAGAAAAAAAGAGCATTTTTGTTTTTATTTATAAAAAAATATATATTCTTAAAATAGGGTTAATAGAACATGCAAACGGTTTCCTGTTTTTAGCGTTTATCGCTTTTTTCGTTTCTCTATACAAAAGATTCCTGAAAAATACCTTTTTCTACGACCTTTCAAACCAGAATATTCCTTTAAGGAAAAATAAGTTGCTGTTATAAATCGTTTATTACATTTTGTCGTATATACCATAGGTATAGTAACGAGATCCGATCGTCCTGCAATGCCACGCACTTTCGATTATTTCCATCGTCGGAATCTATTTTCAGTGTTAAAGTCGTTGTCAAACTTATTGTTTCGGTTTATTGGATAACCCCGTACCCTATCTTCCGCTTTCTCTCCTATACTCAGCCTCATTATACCTCACGTAGCGCGAACTTCTGAACAATATTAACGCAACCTCTCTACCGATTCCCTTGTAAGCCTCGACTGTCAGCGACATCGTTTCGTGCCAGTGGGTTTGTTAGTGAGAAACTCGTTTAGTTAGTAACTTCAGCCCCATCCACCGTGATAGAAGTCCTGGGATATTCGAGCAAGTGCTGTTAGACCGGCTCTAGCTATCTTGCCGGTCTTGAGTTTCTGCGAGGGTCACAAATGGTTGCACACCTGCGATTTTATAAGACTTTCGTCGTTTTTATTTTGTGCTGTATTAAAACTGCTTCGCGTTTCGGCGATTGAATCGATCGTTAAATTCATTAAATATAGAAAGAATTTAGCTCTCACAATCAGATATTTTTTTGAAAACTATTTTCGTGATCTAAATGCATAAAAACGTAGCGAGATATTTTCTAGTTCAGAAAACAAGTACAAACGTAATTTGCCGAACATTACTGTATCAGCAAAAACTTTCGCAGACGTTTCTTTCATTAGCCAAAGCTTAATTAGAACGTTGGAATACAGCCGGGCTTCGTTGCATCGATTCTTCTGCCAATGACGTCGTTAACGAGATAATCAGACACGGGCTAGTTTTCCTGTTCAGGCTGTCGGTAGCTGTCCGTGCTTTTTTCGTAGCCGGACGTGCAGTACCGATCAGCTAATGAGCCATTATAGGTGAAACGAGCGAAGTCTTATTACGATCAACTTCTCACCATGAGTGATTAATTAATAGCGCATTTAAAAATAGACATAATTTGCCCATATTGTTACATTATTAACGTGTATATTATAAAATAAAGTAATTTAACGAGGTAATAATTTTATCTAAATATACGCTATTCATAACGTACTTCACTTATCTAAAAATAGGTCACACACATCATGCATTTAGGGGAGACCGGGGCTAGTTGGCTACAAGGGCTAGTTGATACTTTGCTTATATTTTGGCTGTTTTCGAACATATTGCAGAACCAAGCAAGTGTTAAGTGCAAAAGCGTCTTTCACACATGTGACGTAAGTTGCATTTCGTTACGAGCAACAGTTTTGAAATAATGGCGTTAAATTGCATTTTTAACAGTGGAAGTAAATTCTCACAATCTCGTAAATTTATTTATATTATTGATAAATGTAAACTTTTATGTTAGTTGTTTAGCAGTTCGAAAATATACTTATTCGAGTTTATTTTAACGAACTTTTAAACAATATATTTTTATATTATGCTTTATATACATATATGACCCGAAAGAACTTAATTGGCTTTGGAGTAAGTTGACACAAAAGGAATAGGACAAGTTGGTACAGCATGTTCGAACTCATGGCGTGTACAGCTTGTCCTACTTTTAATTGTTGTCATTAATAAGTTTTCTTTACATAAATATGAACCAAAGATTTTATGTTTAGTATTAATTAAATAAATATTCCATATTATCTTTTTAATATAGCCTAAAGTTGTAATACAGTAAAGATAAAGTCAAATTAACTTTATATATTTCTGGTAAACCATAACATAAACATTTAATTAAATTAAACCATATTTTTCTAGGCGTAGACAATTTACCTCATTCTGTGTGCCATTGTACCCCGTTAACAGGGCACTTTGATTCGCTAGACGTCCTCGAACATAAAACGGATTTCTTCTACAAATTTACTTTCGAACTTTTCAGTATATATATTTTTCTGTTGTCGAAGCATTGTACTTTCAAATTATACTAAAGATAGGCACAAAATGTTGTATAGAAGAGAACAAAAAAATAAAATGTAAAAAGTGTGCCAACTAGCCCCGGTCTCCTCTACTTATCTAAAGAACCATATACAGGGTGTTAAAAAAAATGGTAAAATATTTTAAGGGGTGATTCCTCATACGAATTTAAGACGAAAACTTCATATGACCATATGTCTGAAACGGCTTAGTTTCAAAAATACAAGATGTCAAAGTTAAAGAAAAAATTTCGTTATTTCCAAAAATTTCGAAAACTACTCGGGTTATTTTGATGAAACTTGGTGTATGATTAAAGGATATCAAAATAACCCGAGTGGTTTTCGAAATTTTTGGAAATAATGAAATTTTGCCTTCAACTTTGACATCTTGTATTTTTGAAACTAAGCCGTTTCGGACATATGGTCATATGAAGTTTTCGTCTTGAATTCGTGTGAGGAATCACCCCTTAAAATATTTTACCCTTTTTTTTAACACCCTGTATATGAATGTTATTTTTTTTTCTCTTGAAACTTTGTTGTTTTCAGACACGATTTATTTATATCTGTTATAAGATATGCCCTAAATATCAAGATGCAATAAGTACGTAGCTTGAGAGAAAATTAGCCGGATTAAATGCATGAGCACTTTGATTTAGGTCGCTGAATAATTAAATGTCGTTGTGTGTACCCACTCAGTAATTTTGTCATTGACGACGATCGGATGAATTGGCTCGATTGTTATCGGCGACTAATGAGATCGATGTATTTATGTGACCCATATGCGCATAATGTAATATCCTGCTCTCGAGTCCGTCCTATGCAGAAATGCTGCAGCAGCTGCAGTTAATGTATCGGGGTGCACGGCGTTGCAATCGCTTATGTCGATCGAAGCACCGGCGCGATTACACGTTTGCCACTGTCAATCTCTATTACAGAATCTCTAGCTTATTGAAATGTATGGCTATACAAAGTAATAGTCGTGACGGTGGTACGCGAATATAAATTTTGTTTGTTGTCGTTCTGCTAAAAAAGAAATTGTTGTCGCGTGAGAAATGAAGTTTTGCAAGACCCGTTGGGCAATCTCGCAATAAATTATTGCCGCGTTGAAATTCCAGTATCTGTTAATACGCATACTTCGGAAAAGAAACGTTCAGATTGAATTTCTGTTATATAAAGATTATGCTATTAAAATTAGATTCGTTTTTCTTTAAGATTATAAATGTTAGTACAGAGATTACGTGAAATTTCCCGTTTTAAAGAAAGTCGAAGGTCGTACTTGAAACTTTTGTTAGCCTGCAGCCCGCGATTGCATCGTTTCTGATTTATAAGCGAAACGAGAAATCATCTCGCTGGGGTGTGCTTACGCTCCTTATCGAGTATGCTATCGCATTGTAAAGCCGTTCTTTCGCGTTTTCCGTTTTCGCTATCAGAAGTTCTCTCTCTGCACTTTATAGAAGTCGTTATCCGTTGCGCAATTGTGTCGGTGGATTCAGTCGCGTTGTGTACACGCGGCCTTTTAGAAGGCGTCTTCCCTGCGAAGATACGCTTCGGCAGGTGCACACATTTGTCCTGCGTTACGTGCATCGCCGTGAGAATACCGAGTTCTACATATAAATAGCGCCATTATCGCAGTCAAGGATAGGTCGTAAAAGCTAACGTGGTCCCTGGTGTTCATATATACGGGTGAGATTAACATGTCTGCTGAATGGTGCTTACTTCGTGCGGTTTTACGAGATCGGCCCTTTTCCGATAGCTCGCTCTTACGCGCGCATTTTACGCTACTAGAGTATGCTCATGCACTTAACAAGAGCATATGCCAGAGACTACTCTCTTTTCCAATTTGGATGATTTTATCATGAGACTATACTAGAGAACAATAACGAAAGTTCTGAGGAAGATAGGAATTTTTAAGCTAATTATGGCTTACAGTTCTTTTCTCTCTGAGATATTTGTATTATTAATGTATAGCATATTAGTGTATAGCACGGCCGCTATTATACTAATAATATTTGTTACCTAATAAAGATCAATAGAGGGGGAGTAAAACTCATTCAGTTAATATCGCAGCGTCAATGCCATGATGCGGCATATAACAGTGAAAAACGATTCTAATCATCTCTAATAAACCGAACGTGCACACAGGCGGGATAGTTACTGCAAACGCGTTTACGTCAACTGCAGACGCAATCGGTTTATCTGCGGCATATGCGAGACAATGAAACGACGTATCTCGATCCCGCGACGAGTTGGACAATAGTGATCGCGCCGGTAAATAATCGATAGGCGTGATCGACAGTGCGCGACAGGATATACCACGTGTCAAGAGTAACGGTCGACGACTCCTCGAGCGCGGAGTGAACGTACTCTCCGCCGCGGCCGCACTGTGAGAATTCACGATATCGCGATGTTGGTGGGAATCGTGCGTTGCGCATTGTACTCGTTATAAATGCGCGGCAAGGGGAATTTTTCTCGGGCCCTCGGCCCTTTCTTTCCCCATGAGCTCCGCGGATTTTTTTTCACTACTCACTACGCCCATCTCGTTCTCATAATTAGCGCGATCACCGGCGCGTGTGGAGCTCGGCTTTTTCGCAAGTGGCACGACGACATCGTAGGCAGTTAGGCACTGTAGATTGTTGCTTAGAACACAATAGAGCGAGCAGAAGAGCCTCTACAGAACGAAGTGTGCTTGTTTTTTTTTTTCATAGTATCTACCTATTATATTAGGAGTGCGCACGCGGGAAAAGAATATCGCGAGAGCACTACGCGCTGCAACTCTATAGACGACGACGAAATTAAATGGCAATAACAGATTAGTTAACAAACAGTTAAAAGGCAAATTATATCATCTATCTTTACGCTCTCGCGACGCGGAATGGCGAAACTCAACTTTTCCGCTAGTCGTGGGTATCACTAATAATTAATGTCGCGTTTTAATGACTACCCCTATTGCACGTGGGAATAGTGATTATTCTGTTATTGCCGCACTCCGAAGACACCCTTGAGACTAGTTGAATCACCGTCGGATATTACTACCGGAGACCTGAGCAGAGATCCTAAGCGATAAATCCGGTTCCGTTCCTCTCGCCTGTGTCTCCAATTTTCCAGCGTCGCTTCGACTTCATTTCCTTCGAGGACGACAGGGACGCACGGCAGGTAATTCGTTAATCGGGGTGTGTGTACGTGTATAAACTAACCGAGAGTTCGTAAATGTTATCAGAAATCAAGCAGATCTAATTTGCGGCGTACAACTCCTACACTGAGTAATCTCATTATACAATTCGCTTGTGTTACGTGCAAATTTCATCTGCGGCCTGTTTGCACATTGTAGTACTCATTTATTCTTACTGGAAATTTCACTACACGATGTTCTTTATTATAATATATTAATTCAACGTTAGTAATATTGGTAAGAACACACGTGAAAATTCTGCTATAAAGTCCCCTTGCAATGAAATAAGGAGAAAAGTTTGCATCGCTGAAGGCTATAGCTGATTCGCAAAGAGCTGTCAGCGTTTCCAGTAGTTTCAGCGTCATACCGTGGCAGGTATCGACGCGCCGGGGATTACGACGAATTGCGTAACCGCTTGGCTGCGTAAGCGTGTATAATTCGATTTCAAGTTCACGGAGAGAGAAAGCGAGCGAACTGAGCGAACTCGACTCGCGGACGAGCAGCGCGAATGACCCTGACGTGTAGGCCCCGTGCGAAAGTGAAACGAGGCATTGGTAAAAGTATACTACGCGAAGCCGTTGTCATGACCGGATGACACACTTCCATATTCAAGCCCCTCTGAAAGGTGTAGTGCGATCTGTTTGTACAACTGGTGTAATAGGGGTCACACGAGTGAAAAACGAGGTAACCGCTCCAAAGATACATTCGCAACGGTTAATGTTATGTATTTCATCATAAGATTGGGAATTGTGACGGATTCTAGAAAATAACTTGATGTATTTGAATCTATTTAACGTTATTGAAAGAAAAAATGTTTTAAATAAAAAAATTTTGTGAATTTAAATCTACTTTAAAATGAATCAAGATTTGTTCTTTTCCTTTGATGTATTCATCTATATATATTTGGCTTTGTTCGTATTCGCGGTACCGTCACTCGTTAAAAAAGATTTGTTCATTCATGTTCGCGTTCTTTGCTTTTGGTTTGGTTCCGGCTTTACAATCAGATGATGCGGATTAGAAAAAGAGAAATTTTCGTTGTATCTAAAGATGTGCGACACATTCGCAAAAAGTCTATAAAGTACAAAAGTGATACGTTACAATATTTTGTTCTGTCCGAAATGTCGAAATATCTCAGTCCGGCTCTGCTTATATTTTATCGTAGTCACTTGTACTATATAACCAGTAGTTATATGCACGTATGAGACAGCAGCGGGCGGTGCTCACTGCATGGATCCTTCCTATACCGTGGGGTGCTATATTTCCTAGCAATGGGTGGTAAAGTTTTTTCCCCTAGCGCACCGTTGTGATATACGGTCAAATCCCCGCGTTTCTACGCTTACGATTTTCATGATACGGTCCCCGTACCTCCTTACTAGAAATTTATCGACCAACTTGTAAAATTATTAGCACGTATCCGTGACTCTGTATTTCTCGGCAGCTCGGTGCATGTATCTTCATGAAGCATCCTCTCGATATGAACAGTCGCGACGTCAGGAGAGACTGTAGATCACGAACTATTGTATATGGAGGTGATACTTCAACGAAAGATATTTCAAAAGTGGACAACGTGCCCGTTATTAGTTCGCCAAGTCTTTGTATGTCGTAGCGTGGCATTGCGGACTGAGGCAAATGGAATGAAACACGATATCACGAAAGATGCTTTCATTTATTTAATTCTATAGTTTCGCCGAACATCATATTGTACTTTACAAGATATCATGCGCAATGATGAAGCGCTTGACGTTCAGTGAAGCGTACGATTTCCCAAACGTTTTTCAGTCGATATTCATATCCAATTCTTGTAAGTAGCTCACACTATATTTAACAACTATACGTTGGAGTGCCACTCGGCAAATTGAAAGAAGCAGCCGACAATGGCGCATCAGTAATTGAGACCGCGAAGAAAGGAGAATAGCACAAGCTCCGATGCAAATAGAAAGAACGCGCTTTCCTCTTATTCCCTTTCAACTTAGCGCTCGGCATATCATAGGAATATACCGCGAAATGTCGCCGTATAAAAATCACCGAGGACTGATTTTCTGCCGACGATTTACCGACGATCTTATTCTTCTTCCTCCTCGTTGTCATCTCCTCTCAAGGGTAACGTCGGCTTTTTCAGGTTTTAAAGCGGAGCAGAAGCCGGCTTTCTCGGATACGAGGAAGATAGAAGAATCGAGGGAAAAGTAATATATATATATATATATATATTTCTTTTATATATGATATATAACTTGAGTTTCTGCCCTCATCCGATCGTTCTTCGCGAGGCTTTCTGAATTAAAAGTATAAATCTCCTCTTCCATGATATGTACAAAAATACTTGAATTTATTCAGGATTTATTGATGAAGATTTCAGAGTTAGCTTTAATGTCGTGGTAATCACGTTAGAGTACTGGCTTCTAAATTTTGTTACGATCAATATCAGAGGCGATAAAACTCCCTTTATATAATTTGTTGAAAATAGATGAGCTGCTAGCTAGAAGTTACTAATCGATTAAGTCAATTTTGTATTGCATAAATTACTTGATTGAGTGGCCAATAGATTTTCCTTACGGTTACCTAACTTAATTTCAATACAACTGCGAGAATTATTTTATTCCTCTAATTGGAAATAAATTACAATTTATTTTAATTTAGTAGAAAGACCGTGAGATCGACATCATAATCGGGCGGAGAGAGACTTCTCCTCGCAAGGGTGGGAAAGGGACGCGTAGCACTCGACGCAAATGCTTGCATCCGATGTCTGGCACTCACCCTCCCGGCTTTCTGATCCCCGGCTAGAGGCTAATTAACGAGCGTAAGTAATGCGTGTAATTAAAAGGGAGGGAAAATATATTGCCAGCCGGTGGTATCGCGAAGAAACGACGGGAAAACTGGTTGGTGCCACTTAATGGCCTCTCCTCGCGTGTTCTCCTGGGATATGTTCTGGGATGTCGGAGAGTGTGTGAACGTCACAGTCACATGGACGCACATCGAGCTCGTTGGTGAATCCGCATTGGCGTAATTCCTAATATTTACCATTCCGCAATTCGCATACTCATCTCTTGCAATCATGCTTGAAACTTGTTCGTAATATTCTTCGTATGAAGTAATTGCATTTTCTTCATTATGTTGTTTAATAAAATTTTAACACATTTCATACTTCTACCTCTCTACACTGAGAATAAAAAATTTGTTGTACGCGCAAAATTTGTTTAGTTGCTTAAAATTGGTTGGTTCAAATAGTGTTTTGTTGGTTTAAAGTGTTTTGTTTACAATAGTAACAAATTATGGGGTTTGGAAACAATATTTTGTTTCATCGATAGTAATGTTTAGTTGAACGTATCGGACTAAATATTTACTTTAGTTGGATGAAACACATTTTGCGTTTTTCTAAAAAATTTTTTTCTCAGTGTACGTGTCACATATTATTCATATGTCGCATCGTACTACAATACAGCGTGCGTTAGGATACATGCTATTTCTGTGTGCTGTTTTGCTGCGTGCTTTATATGATTTGTTTGATATAGAAAATATTATAAATATTAATTCGAAATGTTACCTTCCGCGCTTACTGTGAAATTTATTAAAACTTACTTTGCTATGTAAAATTAAAATTAGAAAAATTAAAAACAGCAAAATTAAAATTAGCTTATTGACTACAAAGCGCGTATCATACTTATGGGAAATCGGGGGATTCGTCTCCAAAAATTACGATCTCCGCGTTTCCGCCGGATCGCATCGTATTCCGTAGATTCGACTGTGCCGTCGGAGTTTCGTCTGTCAGGATTTAATTTATGATAGGATCCAAACGCGAGTGGTATTAAAATCTATAATAAATGAGCGAAATGAATTGCACGTGCGCCTCGCGTTTAGTTGCACCAGGTCCTTGCGATTTCCGTTTTGGGACTACAAGGGCCATGCGAGAAAATTAATTTTGACGGAACTTCCACGTTCCGGTTCGTCTGCGACTTCGTTAAAATAAACGGCACTACGTTTGAGCATGAATTATCATTTCTATGAACATTGCAGAGAGTTACTTTCTTTGTGAGTAACATGAGACGTTTGTATACACGTCTGTTGTTTACGATTTAAAAAAAGGACTTTTTTTTATTCAAAGAGCATTAATGCAGTCGCGTGAAATAGACGCTCGAGTTTTAAGAAAACAGCAGCGGTATTTCACGCGAAATTAAAGCGTTTTTCGAGGAACTTTCAAATTTCCGCCCAACGGAAGGAGCGATTTTCCCCGTGCATTTTCGTTGCATCCAGTGCGATTCGCACGGCCGCTAAATATTCCAGCGGAGAAAGATTTCCGCTGAGAGGATTTCGGATTCGCCAGTTGCCGGATGTGCCGACTGTTTTCACGAGGATTTCCATCGCAAACTGCTCGTTTTCCGTCTACGGGACGTTGAAGAGCTTCTGGCGGCTTTGTCGAATGAAAAATCAATTAGCGCGCTGCCATTCTCTTCTCGCGCGAATAAGGTCATTAATGATGTACTTCCTGGAAATATCTGATATTAATATTACTCTCGGTTATACCACGATATCATTGCTTTAACTAAAGTCGTGCTTACTAACGTATATTTTTTGTGTGGGGGGACGAAGAATATTTTTCATATATCCAATTTAAATCTTTTTTCAAACATAATCGATTACGGTTATGTATGTCATTCATAAATATAGAGAGGTTTCGATATCAAATTTATTAATGTAATAAAGTGCGCGCGCGTGTGATATGTGTATGTATCGTATCGCTTTACGAATATAAGGCATAAATATGCTTCGGCATATATTTCCAACCATAAGTACCTTTACCTAAGCCGCAATATCGTATAATTATAAGTCGCGTAATTAACGTGGCCATAATTAACGATCGAGCGGTTGCCTTACTTACAACATACTTAATTTCCTCTTCTTTCTGTGTTTAAGAACTCGGATACCTTTTGAGAGGGGCTTTCGCTTCGTCGACTTGGAGTGACGTACACCGGTGAGTATCCTAAATCCTATAATAGGATTATAAATTATAAACGCGGCTGCAAGAAACGAGCGTCTCTACTTCCCCCTTCCTCTTCCCTTTTATCTCTCTTTCCCGCTCGCTCGCTCACTGCTCATTCTCTCCCTATCGACAATATAGCACCGCGCTTAATTCCCAAGGCGGTGTTTAAAGAGCGGCGAAACGCCGAAATTGCTGGTAATTAACGCGAGCCTCGGCTGTGCTCTCGCCCGTTCCAGGATCGAAATCAAATCGACCGTGGCCGCAGCCTGCCGATTTATTTCGTCCTCCGCCAAACTACGTACGCGAAATGGAACTTCGTATCGGGCATAGGCGTCAAGTGTTTTATTCGAAAATTTTTTAGTTCGCTTGTAACACCGAAATACTTCCAAAATTGATATCTAAAAGTTGATACCTCTAATGAACAACGTCGAATGTGTTTTCAAGCCAAATTTGAAGAAAACTTGAATGACACTTTATATAAATGCTTCCTATACTAAGGTACGACTAGAATCTCTTACGAAAGGAGATATCCAACGAAGAAAAATTCTCAACGTTACCCGGTTACCGGTTCATCTTGATTCTTCGCAAAGAGCGCTGAAAGCACCTGAAAGTGCATTATAGGAAAACATATTATGGAGACCCCACGTACTCCCGAAACATTCGAACGCCGTTTCGGCGCCTATGATATTGGAATTACGCGTTCGTACGTGTGTAGGTATGTGTGTATGTTATGTTGCAGCTAACACGCACGCGTTTACATCTATGCACATGGTACAAGCGAGACGAGACTTACGTACCTATACGCACGCGCTCGCGAATACATTCTTTTCCACGATATCAGTCGCGCAGTTCGCTCGCAAAAAGTGCTCCACGAAACCAGACTCGGTGCTCGGTGTCGGGATGTACGTTCCACGTTATATATCTCATTCCTAGCGTCACTCTCGGACTCTCGAGACCGTGTTCGCTCGCTGCTTCAAGCGGATTGAGACTTCTCGTTGGCGGCGAAACCCAAAAGGGACCGCTGATGCACGCACACACGGCCGCGGAACACTGTACCTACGTCTGTCGCAAGTATGGGGAGGCTTCTCCTTTCCATCGCGGTCGAATAAATATTTTTCCAGCGGAACGAAGCGCGTATGTCGCTCGCGAAAGACTCGTTCTCGACGAGACTCGAGGATAATATTGGCATCGTTGAAACGACATGAGACCTTCCTTTTGCCTGGAGACATCTTTTCCGTTCTTACATCCCGCGATGGATACGTACGTTGGTATAGGTCTACTTAGACGTTCGTGCACATCGCTGGACCACGCAGCTTCCACTGAAGATTGTCATTGGTATCCGTTTGTTGACGACGCTATACGTCGCAGAATAGAGTCGTGGTGGACGTCGATACAATTGTCAATATAAAGCTTATCTATTAACAATGTACCTGTTGTATTATTAATTATAAAATACATGTATCCACTGCATCCCTTACAGAAAAGTATTACTGACTAAATACTTAAAAAATACAGTGATTTAATACTGTCAATATTTATTTGGGAAATACTGGTAGTGATAAATACTAGCTGAGTAATTTAATACAGGCAGTAATACAGTACTGAGCTGTCAGTATTTAATATTATTATAGTAACTTTATACAGCATTAATTCGTCTAGAAGGATTACTCGACATATTATATCTTTTAGTGAAAGATATTAGCTATCGTGATACCCAAGATAGGATTACTTCGTCAAAAACAGCAAACTTATACTTGCAAGGAATATCGCAGGCTCGCCTCTTATATTAAGTGCATGAGAATTTTTGTTTATGAGAAACTCCGGCACGCGGTAGCCGCGTCGCGGCGGCGCTCGTTACTAGCACCAGTGATTTATTACACATGAAATACTCGGTCCAGTATTTCAGCACTGACATTGAAACCCTCAGTGATTCAACACAAGAATTCATTACACAAGTATTTATCACCTATAGTATTAAATGATTCCTCATCAGTAATTTAATACAAGTATTCAATATACTCGTCCTGTATTAAATACTACTTTCATAAATTACTGATCTGTAATAAAATACTGTGCAATACTTGGGATCACAGTGATTCAAGTACTAATAAATACTCAATTTTAGTATTGTTATTTATTACTAACCAGCCAGTAATACTTTTTCTGTAAGGGATACTCGTGGTTCAGACATGATTTAAAATTTAAAATTATATTTTGTTAGTCGTCTATTAATGTCTCTCGATGAAGTGTGAATGATGAAACGTTGCTGATGTTTTCGGCTATGTCCGACATTTCATCATATCGTTACCCGACGCCGCGCGCCGGTGTGTCCCCGTCAACGGGCAAAATAAGCGGGGTAAAATTTTTGCGCCGACGTCGCCGCAAGTAGACTTCTTTCAGCGCGCTGAATGCAAGCATCGGCGACACGGCGCGGGTGGTTGGGAGAAAAAAGGGTGTCTCAGTGGAGTTAGCGTGCTTAATTGAAATCAACCTCGCGTCGCGGCGGAGGGTTCTTTGCGCCTGAGTAGACGCACTACACAGGACAGATGCGAAAAAAAGGGACGGACGACGTTTCGGGAATAAATGAGAAAATGGTTTTCCGCACCGGGAAATTAATCAAGCCGCGCGAGCTCGGCAATAGGGACAGGCGCAGTGAATGACCGGTTAAAAAATATTGTTAGATAATCGGATTCATTTTTCTTCTTTTCTCAAAAACAAGTTTGAAAAAAATCCGCAAACGATTTATCTCGTTTCCACGCGCGTAGCGATCCGCATGTTATCTCTGTCGTCCACGGCGATCGACGAGGTAACTTTTCTTTGGAAACGTAGGGTGTGTGCACCAGTGAATGAACAGTATCACGTTTTTCTCGAAAAAATAAGTTGTCAGTGTAGTCTTTGGTTTCCGCACTTTTTTGAAGCGGAATTTATGTATCGTTATGTAGCAGCATCACTCGTCACATACGTGAAATTCGCTCGTGAAGTAATATTATAAATAGTTTTCGACGAGAGTGTGCGGCCCATCGCGTGAAATTGATAAAAATAGTAAGTAGGTATAGCCGCTTCCCCTCTTCACTTATAGGTAATATATTATTTACTTAAGAAGTAAAGTCATGATATTGTTTTCTCTGATCAATAAGATGCCTAAACCTTCGCTTTGCACAATTTTTATGATACTTAATCTCAAAATACTCTCAAACTGTCAGTGTTTACTTACTGGTTCTGACAACCGTGATTTTCCCAGTGAATGAACGGCACCGTTCATTCATTGGTATATGTAAATCCAGTAAATGAACGACATGAAATTCGATTATCTAGTAATGCTGTGAGATGTTGTTATTTGAATTAAAATGTTTTTTGATAATACTAATACCTATCAGAATTGAATTATTTTCGTTGCGGGGTACAGGAGATATCTAGTAAATACCTGATCATCAAAAATCGGTGCTGTTCATTCACTGGGAAAATCGCGGTTGTCAGAACCAGTAAGTAAACACTGACAGTTTGAGAGTATTTTGAGGTTAAGTATCATAAAAATTGTGCAAAACAAAGGTTTAGGCATCTTATTGATCAGAGAAAAATGTTTGATAATTATTACTGTTAAGACTGCAGATACCTACTTTATATGTTAAATCTTGCGAAATAAATGATACGTCAATACCTATAACTATTTTATTTGATAGTGTTTATTCGCTGGATTTTGCTGTTCGTTCACTGGATTGGTCTGTTCAATTACTGGTGCAGAGGCTGTTCATTGATTGGGTCCGAGTGTCCAATTACTGGGGGAACTGCTATTTTCACTTTCAATAGGTTTTTTGATATATATTTCTGTTTGAATAATACGTTTTAACGAGCTAATCCAAATATTTAGGATATAATATGTCAAATAGAATTGGTTTTGTTAGTCCATAACCATCCAGTCCAAAGAAAACCTTTCCCAAAACTGACCGTGCGCTTAATCGTTCATTCACTGGTGCACTCACCCTAGTTTTCTCTCCTCGCTAAAGCTGCACCGAGCATCTTATTTATTCATGCACGGTGCAGCTGGTTTGCGATTACCGGGAGAGACGGGGAATCGGTACGGAAAATAATTTAAAGACAAGTAATCCCTAAGCTGGCCCCTCGGCTAAGCTTTGCATGCCCCCGACTTCATTTAAATGCAGCTCCGCTAGTTTAATTGGTTATTTACATTTTGTAGCGCGCTCTCTCCTCGCCTTTTCAACGATTAAAAACGGTTTTTCGCGTGTCACATATTGCATAACGAGTACACGAATGTGATATGAGCAACCGAAATGCAAATAGCCGATGTCGCTTAACGACAGTTTGGAATTCACTGGTGGAGCGAGCCAGTTAGCGAAATTGGGGGCTCCAAAAAGCCAACCGTTCGTCGATATTATTATATCGTCGCTTTATCCGTTGATTTTACGAAGTACCATTTTCTCTGAAAACCTGTGTGAACTTCCCGAGGCCCTTTCACGTACGCTCTCTCTCTTTTTCCCCTGTTTTTGTTTTTCTTTTTTCTTTTCTCTCCCTTTTTTCCACGTGTGCTCGTTCCGAAGTCCCGCTTCCACGTTATACTCCTTCTCGCCGCGTTTCCGCAAGCCGGTAATATCGGCGATATATTAAAGTCGAGCCGCATTGTGTGTTCGAATATATACCGGAGGTAGAACGATCAATCGAACCCGGTCAGACGCAAAAGGCTTTCGGAACGGATATACCTGTCTCGAATGCCGCGGGAAACGGACGATTCTTTCGCGCGATGATGCACCCTGACACCCACATCCTCGTAAATATTTTCAATCGCGTTTTCCGATCGCTGTGACGTTCGCGAGATTCGATCGCGCGGGTCCACGACCGACGCGAGCGAATAGTCCGACGCGCCATTTTCGTCCTACAATAACGTCGTGGCGAGACGTGTCTATGTATGTATTTCAATGCAAATTTTATATCAATCAAACGGATTTATCTCCCACCCCTCTCCACTGTGGTACATTATCGAGTAATATTGTTGCAGGACATCATTCAATACTGTCATGCGAAATCTCTTTCAAATCGCGGATGTGTGTGTGTGTGTGAATATCCGAGAGACGGAGAACGAATATCTAAGGAATATCACAAGGCTTTATCGCAAGATAAACGGAAAGAAATTTTGAACTGTGCTGTCGGCGAAACGTCTGTCTGCGTTACAGTGTGTTAAAGACGGTGTTTTCCGTACTTGTGCTCGAGTCATGTGTAACTCCGTCTCGCGCGTCGTCTGATTTACATTCTCACTTCGCCCGCAACGCCTTTCCGCAACGGCGACGTGCAGCGAGCGCGCACAGAAAGCGGTAACGCTGACTGTTTGCACGCGTGAACCGGCATATAAAGTGCGAACACGAACAAAACTCGCTGCATCTCCTTCACCGCATCTTCCACGCCGCGCCGCATCGTTTTCCGAGGGCCCATTGTGCTTAACTACACTTTTCGCTTTTCATGGTGTTCGTTCCCCTTTTCTCCCTCTTAACTGCGGGAGGAATGGAACATTGCGTCGCGTGATTTGCAGTCGGCGGTGTAACAGTATTGCACATCCGGTAAAGAAGGTTTAAAGAAGGTTGTTACATTCGAGATTGATTGAAAAGAAAGAGCGGGAACTCTTGTCGCACGCGAGGGAATAGACTCAATAGACTTCTCGAGTTATTGAAGGATAATACGAAAAGCGCGAATATCTGGCCCTTGATCTCACATGATATACAAGCGCAATCTTATTTGCGCGCTCTATACGCGTATAGTGCTAATGTACAAAGTGTACGCTTATATTCCCAGCACGCCTCGTGCCTTTTGCACGGGCAGGAAAAATACAATATACGGACTCTTTTTCGAGCAAAATGCATCTAGCTGTACACGCGACTCACTTACCGCTTTTCGTTAACATCGATGTCTCGATGTTGAAAAGAGACGTGAGACTGAAACAAATAATGACAATAGGATTGAATAAGTCTCTCATTTTCTATTGAATCCAGGTCTTTTCTTTAGAACTTTTCGTATACACAATTTTGTCGTGGAAACGATCAGTGATCTTTCATATTACGATGCACGTGCTCCTCTTGGCGAGGACTCTCCGCGCGCGTTCTTAAAATCCCGCCGTCCTCCCAATATCGCGTCGTTCACAGCCTTTCACTCGAAAATCGGCGGATGCGCCGATGAAAATCTCAGGAGTCGAGTATAGTCGATATTGTCAAAGGTGCGGAGGGTATGCAAGCTTCCTGGCACTTACCCCGTAACGTTACGATTTCCGTGGGGATGGAGTACAAGATTGGTCCGGATGGCAGGGGCACGTGAAAGTCGATAGATTCGAGTATAGACGGATTCCGCGCGATATAGTACCCTATATAGCTCGGTGCCGGCTGGGGGGGTATAAAAGTGCGGGGGAAAGGGGAATGTGCGAGCTCGTGTGCAACGTCAGACGGGGCTGAGAAAGCGGGGGAATGCGAGAGAAAAGGGAAACGGAGGGAAGAGAGAGGGAAAGAAGTAAGCACGAATATTCTACGACGGAGTTTATTCGCTATTTTATGCATTCGCGACGTGCACTTTTATGCATTCACTTTTACGGGCTGGAAAGCGACTTCTTACTTCTGAAAGTATGGCGAGGGGAGGCAGAGATGCGGAGGCGACAGAGCTGGGACGAAAGATGGTGAAAGATGGCTGGATGGCGAACTTAGCTTTGGTCTATTGTCTCTTATTCCTTCTTTCGTTTCTATCATTCACTCATAGAATTGTGAAGTAGTCAATGAACAGGCACGAATGAATGAACGTTCAATCAAATGCTTACTTTTGTTGTGTTTTGTATAATACAATTATATATTTGTTAAAGTATAAAGAGACAAACGTATGCAAATGCTATACCAATAATTTTCTTAATTATCATTAGACATCGGATTTTTCATATGCAGATTGGTGGAAAAGAGCAATTAATAACTAAGATTATGTTATTTATAATATCCAACATATATTTATACTGTAACATATGTTAGGTATAAATATGTTGGATATTATAAATAACATAATCTTAGTTATTAATTACTCTTTTCCACCAATCTGCATATGAAAAATCCGATATCTAATTATCATAATATATTTATCAATTAAAGTAATTTTTATTTAAAAGACGAACTTGAATTATCTAAATGCACCTTTAATCACTGCTGAATATTGCTGACGCGAGGATTATTCGTTTTTTTGTGACAAACGGCGCGGAAGCTTCGAGCGAAGAATCGTCCCGTTTATTCGCGTTTTCTCATTAACTGCGAATAAATAGAGCTGAGACAAAAAAGAACTTTATTAAATGCGAAATTGGGCTGGATTGGAGGATCGGGCAAATAATAAAATGAATCGATCGCTTCGGTCGTGAGGTCCTAAGGGTGTCGCAAGAGAAGGAAAAAGTCACGAAACATTCGGCAATCGATCAGGGTGCTGTGTGCTCCAATATCGTGGGTATGAGCCGAGTTTGCGGCAGGGTCATTAAAAGCCGACCCCTCGAATGATTGTTCGCTGAAATTTATTGCTTCGCATGGCGCGCGCTGAATTCGAAATTTCGCCGACGGGCTCACGTGCGACGAGAAACGCAATGCGTAAAAACGTGAGGCTTCGAGCAGCGTTTCCTTATAAATTACTGCGTGTTCCTGGGAAGATGCCACCAGATGCCACTTACAGCAAGGTTAACGTAATCGCCATCGCTTTCGGAAAAGTCATTATCTTGGTGGAGGGAAAAGTAAAGAGACAATGGGACGGATTTTATTTTGTGAGTAGCACGTTACGGACTAACATAATTGCGCTCTCACGGTCAGCAGGAAGGCCGAGTTTGACGCAACGTCTTTATTGTTCTCCCTTTCCTTTGAAGCGGGATATATAAGGTTACTTTTACTAGTTGCGCGAGACTCAGGTGCATCGCTCACCCGAACGCGTGTATATTGACATAGATCGTGACCACTTCCGGTATCAAAGTATGGTTTCTCTCTCTTCTTGTCGTCTTTGTATTCGCGCTTCACCTTCGCTCTTGTGGTCGTCGTGTTTCACCCGGAAGACCCACAAGTATCCCCCCAGTAGATATTCTCTTACGCGAGTGACATCGACAAGAAGCTCCTGGGAATGAAAAAGACACTGCTTATGGTCGCAACAAAAATGCACTTTTATAATTTACCCTGGCTGGGGTAATATTTTTTTGCAATATAAATTTTTAATATAACATCAACTAAGGACCCAAAGTACGGGTCGAAACGTCGTAAATTTATTGCCAGTCAGGCCGAATAATACTCAAATTTTATTAATTTATCACTGGCGAATAATTATCTTATTGAATTTTATAATTTCGTTTGCCGTGTTAGCAAAAGAGAAAGCGTCTCTATAAAGACTACATCCTGTCCAGTAAAAATAGATCGTAATCTACTTAAATAACAGATATAATTTCATGTAATATAACTGAAACAAGTAACGACAGATAAAGGCAAGATTCACATTTTTATTACGGTGATTCTGACATCGTTCGAAGAGGCAAGTCGCAATCCCGGATGCGACTCGTAGCTGCCCGATTAAAATCACATAAGGACGTCGATTACGCGCGACCGTGTTTTTAACCGACGACGCTCGTTACGGTTCAGCGTCAATCGAACGGAAGTATAAAAGAGAGTTTCGAGGAACAGAGCATTCCTGCAGCTCTCTCTCTCTCTCTCTGTCTTTTTCTTTGCGTCGATTTTCACGTTGGTACCGGACAGGCTCGAAAGTGAGAAACTGTGGGAAAGAAAAAAGGAGCAAATAAGAGGGTGGAGGGTAGGTGCGCCGAACGACCGGATGGATGGAAGAAAAAGAGGAAGTAACACGTGCAAAACGACCGACGGAGAGAGTTCGCCCTTGCGATTCTCGCACGTTACTGCGGACGCACCGATTCGAGTCCGGTCGACTGATTCTTCCTCCTCTCCTCGTCGTATCACGGGAGGGAATTTTCTATCGTAACGGATGCGGGGAAATGACGTAGAAAATCGGAAGGAATGCCTTATCGGCCCATTGCACCGCCTTTTTCCTCTCTGTCCTCTCTATCTTTCATTTTAACTTTCTACATCTTCATTATGTATGTCGCTATTATGATTATAATCGCTATCATAAATTGCTATGATAAAAAGCCCGAATGTTATATATCTATATATTATCATTTTCTATATTGAATTTTTTAAATATTTTATATATTTAAATATATATTATATCTTTTCTTTTTTGATGATTAATTTGAGGTACACAGGTATTAAATGTATTATGGACGAGAAGTTTATATAGAACACAAGAAATTATTCATACTTATAATACAGAATAAAATCGCGACTTATTTCGAAATTTTATTACTTGTAATCAACTTAAAGTTGTGCTATATAAAAGTAAATTTTTATATACCTACCTACTATATAATAAGATGTTTTTTAGCTATAATAAAATTTTATTGTCAGCATAACTGCCAGAAAATAAAGATTTAAATATTTTCTTTTATATTGTATTAAAAAAAAATATATATATATCTATATCTACTTACCTAAATTGTTTTCTTTTATACAATATTTTGTCTATAATATATATTCAGCACGCATCTATATCTTCATTTCTCTTGTTCCTCTCGTTCCTCTCGTTCGCCTACTTTTCTTCCGACGATTTTTATTTTTATTCTCGTGACCTGCACTCGTTAACGATGAGAATTGCTCGCTTCTTTGCGGTCGACCATTATCCAGACTGGTCAGCGTCACGGATGCACTCACGAGCGTGAATGTGTCGAGACAACTAGGTTCTCGGTTCATCTCTTTATCTCGCGTAGTTAAATTTCCGTCATTGTGTTATTTTCATTATACTCTTAATATGAAGTAACGTACAAAAATTATTATTGTTACAATGAGGTAAACGTGACTTAACGATATTATTTAATGATATAAGATGTTATCAAATTAGTAATCAAATTTATTTAAAATCGTTCTTTCAACCTTAACAATTGCGGTATGAAATCCGTTCGAGGTACTACGTGGCAACGGGAGAAAGAGAAATAGTCTTGGCGACAAAATCGGGTTGGGAGTGTACGAGAAGCTTTCGAGAAAGAAACAAATGGCACCTTCGTGGCTCAATCTATCGGCTCATTTGAATAAGTCGAACGTCGGATGCATTCCTGCCGTCGCTTCTTCCTCTCTTTTCTCTCTCTCTCTCTCTCTCTCTCTCTCTCTCTCTCTCTCTCTCTCTCTCTCTTTTTTCCCCTCGTTTTCTGTCTCCGTCTGTCTCGCAATCGCCATCTTCATCGCCCTCGAAGCTTCTATTCACCCTGTTGTCCCCCACAAGGGCTGCCTCCGATCTTCGATAGTGGTAGTAGCGTCGACGTCTTTGCACAGTACTTTAAACGTCTCTTGATGGAAATCGCTATTATGCCGTCGGTTTTACCCCCTTCCGCGAGTCAATTCTTTCGAAAGGCTTGATTCTCGATAGCTACGGCTCTTCGCCTCGTTTTCATTGGCCGCCGACATATCCTGTTGGGATACACTCTCTGGAGATAGATATAAGATATAGTGCGGTAGGCATGTCGATAATAATTAAAATATACAAGTTGGCTTAATTCCCAGATGTCTTATTTTCTATCAATTTTTGATCAGTTTCGCTAACAACAAATAACCTCTGGTTCAGAAATTAATAAGAATTATATTATTCTATCTACCTTTTCGGATTAAGGAAAGCAATTGGCTTCAACTACTTCGTGAATTTCCTTCGAAATACTTTGTATCGATAATTTTTCTAGCATTTTATCGTTGTGCCCGGTACATTTAAGTGCTTCTCGGTTCGTTAATTCTCTTCCGTTTTTCATAGGAAAGCACGCGCGCGTATTCTCATCTCTCCCTTTATTGCCCGTTTTACGCGCGCGTGATTTTATGGTGAAAGTAGCTACGGCTAGGTACGAGATTTAGGAAACGGATTTTGGATGACGACGAGGCGGAGGCGGAAGTAATGTCGAAGAGGCGGGCGGAAGCTTTTCGAAAGTTTCCATCGAGATTTTGTGTCGACTTCCTCGCGGAGCGTTCACAGCCCACGATGGGATCTTCCACGCGAAGAAAACACGTGGCTGCATCGAGTTTTCGTCCGTTGGGAATAGAATTTTTCTCGGCTCCTCGATATATCACATCTTGAAGTTTTGGGAAGTTCGGAATGCTCACGAGGGAGTTCTGGAGAAATCGGAGAAATCATGTATTGCGATGAGGGGCTACCTCCTCCTCGTCGTACGTGCGAGATCATCGTAGACTCCGATGGCTATTATCGCTGTTAGAATATTTTTTTTGTAACAAAGAGTTTTCTCAGAGGAACCTTTTTGCATGGCGCAATTTCCGTAAAATTTGCATTTTGCGATGCTAAAGAACCTCGATTTTTAGTTATCTGCAACTATATTTTTATATATTTTCCACCATTTGTAAAATATATTACAGTCATTGACGGTATTTATCTTATCTATATGCATGATACTATGTATGTTGATACTTTCATCGTATTAAAAAAAAAAACAATGATTAAAATCCTTTTTCAAAAATTATGAAATAGAATAGGCTCAATATTTAAGTAGCGCGAATCAATATACTATTTTTTAGCTGAACAAGCTGCAGTAAGTGTGTTTGTTTTTGGGCAAGATATAAATGTCGCTGATAACAGGCGGACACGCGGCGAGAGTACAAGTTTTATTAACCCTACACAGGTCATGTCATTTATTTTACCCTCCACGGGTCATGTGGGGTTTATTTGGACCCCACACTTTTTCTTAGTGTAAAGTGCTTTCTATAAGCAATAATATTATTTAAATATAGGTACATAAATCTCTTCGTTTTTCAACAATGAAGAGAATGACGGACATTAAAGTCAATTTTAGGAATGGGAAATTGGTGGAAAAAATGGTTAAAACGAAAAAGTGTCGAATAAATGAAAAAAATACCTCTTTTTAGATAAAAATGGCAATTTTTTTCTCTAATTAACCGATTTTAAAAATTCAAACGGCGTTTTGAAGAGGACACATTAGACTATCAGAAAAAAATAGTCATTGTTGCGTTCTCTTAAAAAAGTATAATTATTTGAACATATAAATGTGGAAAATTTATGAAGATTGAAGAATGGGAAAAGTAAAAGAAAATATCGTTAAAAAATTTTTTTTCGCATGTAATATTAATTTCTTTATTTGCACAAATGACTAAAATATGATTATACATTTAGTTTGCAGTAGAACAAACAAAAGCACGTAAGAGACATTTTCTGCAAAAAAGCTAATTTAATTAGAACTACAAAAATATTTGCCACAAAAATATATTTTATAACTTATACTTTATAATTATCTTATTATAACTGTAATTTATTAGTTTAAACAAAGAACTGAAATCGACTTACCGCCACAAAAGTTCAACACTAAAGGTCATGTGGGGTTTGCTTGGCCCCCACGTGCTTTTTATCTCAACACTGTGTCGCAATTACCAATTGGCGCGCGCTATTATCGACTAGGATCTCCTCCTAGATAATGAAATTGAATTATGGAAGGGGTCCGAACCCGAATATATCGTCTATTATCTCAGGAGCGTACTTTAAAATGAGCTGGTGGTCCGTTTGGCCCCCATATGACCTGTCTAGGGTTAAAGGATATCTTGATCGAAATTTCGATCGCGATGCTCGATATGTATGCAACGAATAAACGATAAAGCACTCTTGGGTGTCTCCGGTGGATTTCACGACGAAGACAGTCGCGCCCGCGCCGCAGCCGCGTCCGTTCGCGTCGGAAAATAAGTATCCGCCTAGTATTACCGGGGATCCCTCGGGAATTGTAAAACGGAAGGCGGGTCGCGATAATTCTGTAGGTGTCGAGAGAGGATTCCGTGCTCGCGGCGAAATGGCATATTGGCCGAGTGCCCATGTGTATCCTCAGCGCGAATCGGCGCGGCTCGAACCGCCGCGAAAGAAAAGAACTGGACGCTTTTTCTCGCACGCGTTCGATACGCATTTTTCCTCCAGATAGATTCTTCCTAATCGAAAAATTTATACGGGATAATCCCGATAAACTCGTTTTTCTTTTAACGATAACGGAAGTTATCGTTAATCCGAGATAAACAAAGAAGGATCACGAAAGAATAAGAGTTGTAAAAAAAAAATTGAAAAAATATAACTTTGGCAGTCTTTAACGAACAATAAAATATACTTATAGCCAGCCAATCATATGAAATTCAATTGTAGAACTTACAGGTAAAAGCCATTAAATAGTGTCAAAACGAGAATGAGAAATGACACTTTTAGTAACATTTTAACCCTTCCCGGCCGGATCAACTCTTTTCCTTTTGCGAAACTCCGCTTTTGGCCTTCCTCCGCTGTGACGCGACGACCTCCGGGCATTGTTAAGTTTTCCAGCCCTCTTCCCATTCGCTCGTCAACTCCTGCAGAGGTGGCCAGCGCCCCGAATGGTTTCTGCTTTGTCTTCCACGGCCAAACATGTAGTGTCAAGCGGCCCACCGCCAGTCTCGGCTTTGCTCTTCTCGCGCTCTAATTGCACCGCTTTAGCTCAGTTTATCTTGATGTAACTGTTTCCAAATTCTACTTTACTGTCTGTTCTACTGGCTTAACACATTGGACGTTGTCCCGTAGAATTAGACGTCGGTGGACTACATCAAAAGGTAAAAAAATATGCGTGTTGAACAAAAAAATTTCAGTTTGGTTTTACACTTTTGAAAACAGTTACGCTTCAAATAAATAACATGTATAAAATTGAAGACGCAAATTATTTTCTTTTTTTTTTATTTTAAATTTTATTTTAACGCAGCCGATATGAATTGTGTCACACGCTATAATGTATCACACACATTCGATATATTGATAATTTTGATTTATCGACCAACGTTTCTGCATTGCGTCTACATGTAAATCGTGATAAAATCATTTTTTTACGCCGCTGATACGACATACTTTCAAAATTGACGATTTATTTTAATCAAGACACGATGGTGAATATTAATTAAGGAAAAAATGAAAAAATAAGAGATTTTCTCGACAGCGATGGTGTTTCAATTTATCTGTTTAATTGAAAAGTGAACGATTTACACATACTTTCATGAGCATGTTATTTTATTAGTCCATAAAGTCAGCGATAAAAAATTTTACGTAGATATTTTTCGGAAATGACAGCATCAGCACACGCGGACAAATTTATCTCTCTCTCTCTTTCTTTCACGCGCACGAAAATTTTGTTAAAATAAAATGACCGGCATTTTTATGCATTTATTTTCACAGAACCTTTTACTTTTCCAGAATGAGAAAAATATGATTACTCGATTTTTCTACTTCACGATTGTTATTATATCTGAATTAAAATTGAAATGCAATTTTCTGGACATGTAATTGAACGAAATGCGAAAAAATATCTGTTTACGTCAGTCGGCGATTGAAGCCTCGCCATCGATTGGCGCTCAAACCCGATACCTCGTTCTCTTCGCCTTTCACGTCACGTCGTGTTTAGGAGGGATGGAGAAACAAGAGACGATAGCACTTCTTCTCCTCTTCTTCTCGTTGTCTTCTGCATGTGTCTTGTATGAGAAGGCGGCGGCGACACGTATTTTATTTTATAGAAAGTATCACAACACATACACAGCTCTATATGTCGCGCTCTTCTGTAGCGAGCGAAAAAGGGGACGTTGGTAGGGTTGGGTTGATGGCTCTGGTACTTCGAGCGCCAGCATCGACAAGGGGCTGGCGCTCTCTCGAGCATCGTTATTCACAACTATTCCCGACTAGTTCGTGCGAGGTGCGAGAATACAGGTTGGTCAGCCTCGAGCTACGACGACTCTGCTCTATTATTCAGCCGTCCTCGAAGAGAGCGGACCTGTGATGGACAGACAGACGGAGATAGAAAAAGAAGAGAAAGAGAGAGAAAAAATAGAGTCCCGTGATTCTTCGACGCCATCGGGAAAGTCTTGGCCCATACTCCTATTGCTTCGGTCGTCTTTCATTTTTCAATCCGCTCGCGAGCATTCGCGTGCGAGAAGTGGCGATTGAGAAATGGTGCTGTTACTATGAAAAGCTCGCTCCGGACACCATCATCCAGTCTTTTCTCCCCAATCCATCGTGGAGATGTCTGATAGTAGGATGTTATTCTTCTAAGTTGTTACAAAAATAAGATATTGTTTACATTAAATTCTGTACATCGGTAACATCCCGATTTCGCAAATATTTTCTTATCATCGAATAAATCTCTCGGGTGCCTCGCCTTTGGCTTCAGCTTGAGCAACAATGCAGTGACGTGTCTCAATGTCTCTTACTCGATAGAGATTCGACCGAGGGACTCGGCCGCATGCCGAAGACAGCAATTTCGAATGTGTCGCGTGTTTTCAGTCACATATTTCAGTCAGCGCGACAGCGAGCACGTAGCGTAAAATGCGTCACGGTCAGCGAGCGCCTCTACGAACGTCGCTGACGCCGTATACTCGTAGTAGAGGGTGGTCGGTGGTTAAGGGTAGAAGTGATATATACACGCGACCATTGCCACTGTACATTCCGTCGGAAGTTACATGGTTTCATGGTGAAATACCGAGACTCGGAACACTCCTCTCTCTCTCTCTCTCTCCCTCCTTCCCTCCCTCCTTCCCTCTCTCCCTCCTCCCTCTTTCCTTTTTCTTTTCATCATGTTCTCTTTTTTATCTTCCACTCGTATCCTTTTTATCGGTCTCAGCCTCTTCACTTCTGTCTACTCTATTCTCCCTTTTCTACTTCTTCCTTCTTGCTTTATATTATTCCATTTCTTCCTTTTTTTTCACATCGTCCTGTTTATCTCCATCCTCCTTCGGTGTTCCCTCTTCATCTCTTTCGCGTGATATCATGTGATATCATCTCTTTCTCCAACTGGACGAGGATAATGTCCGCGCAACCTTTGCCTCTGGCACGACCCTTTCGTTTTCCAGCGTACCGTCGCGTGACAGCCCATCGCGCCTTCTCCTCTTGTTTCGCGAAGTGAACAAGGCCCGCATGGGTGGAATTTTATGTCGGGTACGTTCGTAAAAATGCGACGACGTGCGGGGATGAACTTGGATTATGGAAATGCTCGGTAGCAGTTCTTTTTTTCTCCTCCGTACATCGGAAAAGCGACCGACATTAACGAATCCGCGTTGGAACGTGTTTTTAGCTGATCTGGATTTAACGCGAAACAAGAGCAGTTCCGTGCTCGTTCGTTAATCGGTTCCCGACATGCCTCGGCGTTATCCCGTGAAATATTCGCGATAGCGTTGCATGCTAAAGAGGGTCACGTTTACGTTAAGAGATCACATAATACTAGGAGAGATCGGGTTTTCAGCGCAGCGCAGCGCTGTGTGCGAATCTCAACGACACATCTTTTATAAATTTAAAATGTCGCTGTTTGTTCAGCACGTTTCAATATTTTTTTTTTTGTTTTCCGGATGAAATAACGTCGTATGTGCAGAACGTTTCACTGATTCCGTAATCGAACAAACGAACGCGACGCTCGGCGAGCTAAAACGTTACGCCGCGCCGCCCATGAACGTTGTACGATGTGACTAACGGAACGTGAACAATTTTATAACTGCGACATTATCGTAAAAATCTCTAATAGGCCCGCGGAATGTATCCATGGGTTTATAAGGGTCGAGACACGCCACGGATCGCCCTATACGTTACGTTCCGCATCGCGCAGCACGTGATACGCAAACCGAAATGGGATGAAACGCGCGAGCGGCGCGGCTTCCCGTAGAATTTAATTTAATCTTTCTCATTCGGTCAGTGTCAGCGGATATCGGCTGGCGCACTGGGCGCACATCGACCGTTCGTTCGGTTTGATCGACGTCAGTTAATTCAGACGAATGGATCGATCGCGTGCGCGCGAGCCTGCCGCGGCCGCCGCGCGCCGCGTCGTGACAAGATCGTAAAGGGGGTTGCACGCGCACCGTGCATACAGATTTTGCGAGGGTACTTGCATCGCGCGCGCTCGCGTGCAAAGCTCGCCGGGCAAGCCTTTTTTTTTTTTTGCAGCCACATTTGCATAACCGAAGTTTCCAGTTCCGTTGAACTAATCAATGCCGCCTCTCTCGCATCTCCAATTCCGTTCCCGTCCCGTGGATTTCTTCCTGACGTTTTTTAAGGTTTTAAAATTTCGACCGGAGAGACGATTTCATTATCTTGCCGAAAAGCTACGTGATTCGCCGCCGTTGATATATGATCGGCCATTCGCTAATACGCCGTATCTCGATCCGTCGTCGAAAGGAAAAAGGCCATTGGGCCAGGATCCAAATTATTATCTGCAAAATTATGTCCCGAGATATAATCCCGCACGTCTGGCGTATAATTTTACGCGTAATATTTTGCGTATAAAATGACTGTCGCACGCGACGATACGACACGCCCGTAAATCTCGCCTTCTTTATCGCCGAAAGCGGATTTAAGGATACATCGAGGGCGTTCCGCGCGGTAAGCGTAATGCCGGGCTATTAAACGTAACGGCGCTTTTGTAATAAAGATAATAGAGAACAAGCACAGGTGAGGTCAGGGGAGACACAAGCGCACCCAGGGTGGCTCTTTCTCTCCGTCCGTTCTTTCTACAAGATTGGAGTACGCAATACCCCGAAAGGGGGTTTTGAAAGACCATGCAGAAACGCGAGATGCTAGCACATGCTTCTCGCACTGTCTGAGGATCGATGCGTGGTTTGGTTATTGCGCGATGCTCTAAAACCGTATAAAGCACTCTCCGTTCTTTCCATACAAAATGAATCGCGTACGAGCCACCCCTTATACGCTGGGGCGCACAATAACGGATGAGGTTGATTGCATGCGTGCCTCGTGCGGTCGTCAGTCGGTTTTACCCGCAGCGCGAGTATCGTCGGCAAGCGCGTTCGAACGTCGTAATTGGAAAACTTCGGGATTATTTTCCGACAGCCTTCTCCTTCCCCGGATGATCTAGCCGGATTAATAAGCGCGGTGTTATCGTTGTTCCGGGTTTCTTTAACACTTTTATATCTCTGGAGGGCGTGTTCATTTCGCACTCAGATCAGATCAGTTTTATCGCTCGGGCACATGGGCCAACGACCTGTGTAGCCTGAAATTTATAAAGGGGTTCAAGCACCGAAAATGTATCTGATATTTCGCGGAAGCTGTATAATATTAACCTCGGTATAAGATACGTCGTGATGTATGGCCTGCCTTGCTTGCGTCTTTCTCTCTCACGTTCACGAAAATACAGTTACTTGCTATATTTATTTATATATATATATAGAAGATAAAAAGAACAAACTTTTATATCTTTTGCCCGCGAGGGTATCTTACTTTGATAATAAGTAACCCCTCTTTCCACCAGCGTTCCGTGTACTTTTACTTACTCTCTTGTACGTGCGCTTTATACATTAATAGGAAGAATATATGTATATATATTTACAAGCAAGCTGCAATATCTTATATATTAATTTTATACGAGAAGGTTAGTGATCTTCCGAGAGTTTTATTTATCCAGAAGACGGCCGCCGAAGAAGTTTAAATAGTTTATCGGTTGCTATTATTAGTGCCAAGATTATGTTGCCCGTGTGAACTTTATGAGCAGGATAATGTTAGGTTCTCATAAATGATAATGTATGAGCGGCGCGTACGCGAGGGAAAAAGACCTCTTGAATTACTTTCAAGCGGCTTACGCGAAGTGGTTTTTTATATTTTTTAACGCGTACGTCGATTCGACCGTGTCGTTTCCTTACAGTCTAGGTCATCGAGCGTGATATGACCACAGTCGTTGAATTTGCATATAAGTTGGTTTTCAGGCTTTCCCTCGTAGGCGGGATTGTGTCCTCCCGTACGTGTTAGAGCGATGGCTTACGGAAAATGGCTCGTTTGTACCATCGGCGAACCTTGATAATATCCTCTATAGCGAATTAATAGAATCGTCTCATGAGCGAAATTCTAATCGAGGTTTTAGTTGCTCGTAGCACACCTTTCATATATCTTCTTATTAAATATTATAGAAATTTTATATATAAGTGAATTGTGAAACTTGAGAAAAACTTGTAGGGTAATTAATTAATCACTCCCTAATTAAATTCATTTTCGTTCCAAGTTCGTCTCCTCATTTCGTCAAAATCAATCTTATGGAATTGTGGTGCGTTTACACGAAAGCAAAACTTGAAGATCCTGTCGCAGAATGAACACGTTATGCGTATCTAATGTTATAGTTACTAAGCGGGATTGCGTAATGTAAGTGGATTAATTGCCAAATTAACTTGAGAAATTTCGAAGTTATGTTATATACTTAAACTCCGAGGCAACTTTAAGCTGGAACTTGTGGTGACGTCGACTTCGCTTAAAACCCTTCGTAGACCAGTTATCCTTTAGGCGAAATGCATGTTGTACATTTGTGATAAGTAGAGTGAAGCGAAAACCATCACATATTGTAGCAACTTGGTAATCCCGCGTCTAAGATAGCATTTGTACGAGAAGGTTCTCTCATGAAACGTGGCTCGTCTTAGCGGCGTGGACGCATTTTTTGCTCGAAATACGGTAATTCGACGATTCGACCTTACGCGCGAAATATCGACGCGAGTTACGCGACGTGACGTAACCGCAATATAGAAACTACCGCGGTCAAAAATTCAATAGCTATGTCTGGCTGCGCGTTATAAGATAAAATCGATACAACGGCGGTGTGGCATCTCTGTTGCACGGGGAGATGAAAGAAAATAGTATCCCACGTACAAGCGCGGGCACAAGATTCTCTTTTGTACACAAATTCCTTTCTCCCGGAAGCGTATTCGCGAGCACGCGAAAGTTTGCTACGCGATGAGTTTAACGTTTGAGGATGAATGCCAAGTCCAAGCGATCGGTCAAGCCGAGAATCGGAAATCACTATTTTCTCCTTATCGAGCCAATTGTGCCAAGCGCCAAGAGCATTCAGGTGATTTTATAAAACGATTATATTAAACATAAATTACTTGCTACATCAAAGTAGCAATTAACAGAGGAATCTATGTATTTCGTTAATATCGAAATAGATATGAAACTTTAATTACCGTTATTGAACTCTGTTCTCATCCAATTAAATTATGTTCACAAGATTGATATATAAACGCGGGATAATTATAGGTATACCGTTTAACAATAATTATATCGGGACAAATAAATTATATCTGGTTAAATCATATCCGACTAAAAACAAAGAAGTGAGAAATTAATTGGATACATTGGAATACACAGTGGGCAAATAAAATATCTTCGGTCAATCTGTCGAATCGTTGATCGCAGTTACATAATTTCGCGTCGAATAAATCCCCTTATAAAAGTATATCTACGGTATATCCCTTTTCAGTGTTTCGCGTAGCAGCTCGGGACGCGGGGCGGCAAATCGGGAACGATTTGTAATATCGCGAGAGCGAACTGCGTTGGCTGGAGGACGATCGTAAAGCTTACGACGTCCATCGGACTCGAATGGAAGCGGGGCGTTTTGCGATATCGTATAAAGCCAGGGTGAGAGCCAGTGGAGCGTAGCGGTAGGCGCGCCTCTCTATCTCGCTCCCGTGTCCACTCGGCGCGGCGTGGCGGCTCGCTCCGTGGAAGCACGGCATTAAAATTCGTACACGATCATGAGGGCGTATAGCGTATATAACCCGGGATACCGTGCCGCGGCTTATGGAATTCGGCACGATCGGGCCATTAAAATCTCTCTAGGGGCAGCTCCAACTGGCTCTCGTCCGTATGCTCCTTCAATGTCCACGCTCGTGTCCCGTCTCGTGTCCAGCGAGGATCCGTGTTTCGGTTCATCTGCGAGAACGCACGTATACACGCGGACAGACGTACACACACGTATACGCGTGTACACACCGTACACACGTCGCGCTCGCACGTCCCGCGAGGAATTATCGGGAGCCCAGGCGACGATCTGTGCCACCAATCATGATCATCCGATGCGATACCGTGATCGATGGCGTGTCTATTCTCTGCCTACGCATTGCGCAGAAATCAAGTTCTGTCCACCTAGATGAAGAACGCGTCCGGCAAATCGCAGCTTTTATGTAACACGTCTCGTCTCATCATTCCTAGTTGCATGTCAGTGTTAATAGTTCATTTGAAATATCTCTTATTAATAGATAGATAACAACATGCTTGCACACATTCCGTTCGATACATCTCATACATCCCTATTTCAGCAACTGGCGAAATTCATTATGTTCATAATTCATGTACATGAGTACATCCATATTGATATCCATTCAGTGTCGAAATAAATTCCTTTTTTTCTGCTTTTTATCTTCTTTTTTAATAAACGGCAGTTAAAATATTCACTTAAAGTCAACATTTATTTAAAATGATTCGTGAAAATCGTTGCTTCGCGTAGGATTAAGGAAGGCCTCGAGGTTCTCGCGCATAAAACTGTAATGACTGCCTTCATAAACCGTACGTTATTCTGGTATTTTGACGAAAGGAGCTTCGCGTAATGAGGCAAATTGACGGTACTCTTTGAAATACACATTCCTCGTACGCGTAAGCTACATTCGCCTCAAAGCAAGTCTCGATTACGTGCGTTTGTCAAAAGGGACGAAACGCAATGCGTTTCGGTAAAAATTCTCCTTCCAAAAGCCCGTCCACCGAAATGTATGCAATCTCGCGAAATGAGCCGGTCTCCCCTTTCATTTTGTCACTGGTCTGCGTCTTTTGCAGCGCGATGCAATTATCGTGTTAGCCAAAGTGAAGATCAAAGATGCAGATTCCCGGGATCTCGTCATCATGAGAGCGCAGGTTTCTGCTATCCGTCACTCTTTTTTCCATTACTCGTCGTATAATCTCCTCGGGTTTCGTGCTTCGCGTGCGCGCAAACTCGATCGAATTATTCTTAAAAAGTAGTGAATTGCCATAACTCTATCTCTTTCTCCCTCTCTTTTTTCCCCCTTTTCGTACTATTTTATATTTTCACCTCTGACCTTTTGCAAACGCCACGAACATCGGAATTTATATAGAGCAATGTAGAGAGTGGGAAAAACTCCGATTCGGTATTTAAAGACTGCAAGCGAGTTATTATGGAATCGAATTTTCTTCCGTCTCGGGAGAATATTATCGACACATATGTCCGATGATCTTAAAGTTTCTTATTTTTCAACAATAGCACGCGATAATATTTTAATACTCTAGTCTCTTTTCTCTTAAAAAGAATACAAAAATACAGCATCAAGATGCGCTAAAATATTAAAAAAACTTCAAAGCATTCGTGCAAAAGTGAATACATTGTCACAAGCTGGTTGCATTACTGCAACGATAAAGATCTCGATAAAGATTCATTGTCAAAGAGACTTGTATCGCTTAAGTAAGTCGATGTATAGGTTTTACGTATTGGAGTATTCACATCTACTATGACAACAAGCGGGCAGAGACGGGAAATTTCGGAGGCCGAAAGAAATGATCGTAAAAGAGGATGGGCGATGAGTTACAGGCGGCAACGTCGATTAATAAAGGGGTTGAAACGCAGCTGGAGCCTTCACTGCCTATGACCACCACGCTACGGAAACCGAATAAACGTTAATTCATTCGCGCCCACCGTGACCGCCACAAAACCGGTGGCTGCATGCATACGTATTGTGCTTTTACGCGCCCGTACACGCCCGACGCTTTTATCGCACCGCCGCGATTGGCCGTACCGTTTCTTTTACGAAGATTACTCCCCTGAATCATGGAGAACGGAGAGCTACCTCTCTTTATTACCATCACGCGCGCCACGACTCCCCCGACTCGATCTCGCCCATCTCGCCCTATCAGTTTGATCGTCCTTTTGCGTAAATACATCGACGACTTCCTATTCCACTTTTGTGAATCGGGCTCGGTTTTGTGAATTTATATGATAGGCCCTCAGCAGGACCTCAGTTCGTTAAGACAACTTATGTTTAACTCGCATTCCGAATTTCCGAACCAATTCAATTTTGAATGGGACATTATAAGATAGAGTGATTTATATTATTTCAATAAATAAGATCCTTTCCTTTGCCAGTGAGTAATAAAATAAACAGAATTTATTTAATTCGACCGAACTGGCAATCTTCATTTAATTAGCACCATGCTAATTAAATAAAGATTGCCAGTTCGGTCGAATTAAAGGAATTCTGTTCATTTTATTATGTCATTATTTTTCCTATTATGTAATATTGCATTTATTTAATCTTGTAATCAGAGTGATTTATATTATTACATAATTTTTTCTATTATGTAATATTGTATTTATTTAATCTTGTAATCTTTCATGTGCATTTGTTATTAATTGCAGTGTACAATCGCATATTGTAGATTTTTGCAGAATTTATTCGTAATATATCATAAAATACCCTTCACAATCGAAATGTTCGTTGACCACATTCTAAGGTCACAAATAGGAAATAGTATCTGTAGAACCGTACATTTTGATCCGATGATCGGATTGCCACTATTGCGGCGAAAGATCGAATGCAATGGTTCTCGTTTCGCAGACTTCGCCCCGCCGCGTTTCGATACCTCGGATCTTGTTAAGTCTCTACGCCGAGCGGCATCGATCAAACAATCCATCGAACTTCCATTGCTATCTGATTATCTCGACCCTCCGACGTCAAGTAAGCAGATATAGCCTCGGCAGCAGGGATCGTCTTTCCATCGAATAAAGTATCTCGCTGCTTCTCGTTTCACGCTGGATCGGTCTTTGCTTTAGACGATATTAAGGAGGCCAAGCTATGTACTCAGTATTAAAAGTATGCAATATTGGATTTCACATCCTGTTCCCAAATCCCCCACTTTGGTTTAACGGCGAGTGCATCTCCCTCGGCTGAAAGCAGAGATTTTATATTCTTACGTAATGCCACCAGTTTCTTTTACACAAAACTAAGAAAAATTAAAAAAAAAAAAAAAGAGATCTGCTGTAATCTTCAACTTTAAGTCTTTCGAGTTTAATTTTACTTGTCAATTCATCGTCGTTCGTAGTTAATATGAGAAGTACATTGAAAAACCATCGGCGCAAATAATCGTCGCGTCTATCAGTTTAGGAAGCTCGTTTACATCTTCGTTATCGTTATTATCGCAGTTACGAAAAACGATAACGATATTGCGACAACGTTACTGCTGCGCGGCGCTATCGTAAAAGTTACCTTGTTTCTCAATTGATTTTTGAACGTGTTTATCGAGGTTTTTTTCCATTTATTTTGACAGTTACTGTCAGTTTTCTATGCGGTTTCCAGTAGTTTTTCCAACATCCAATAATTTGTATAAGTATTAGAACTCGTTATATTTTTTTAGTAATTCGAAAATATTAGACTTTTACGAAAATGTGTGTAATGTTAATAACTTACAACATTTTTATACGACATGTTTATTCTCTTACGCTCATTTTGAAACAGAGCATTGGTATAAAATCTCTAGTTCAACATTTCTTTACGGGTCCTTTCCTTTTCACTTTTAGCAACGGCTTTTTTTGGGAAGGCGGTCTGAGAAAAGGAAAGAGCCTGTCGTTATTTCTAATTTTTTGCATCTCTGCGAGAAGTGCAAAGAGGGTAAAACGAGAAGTTCGCGTAGATTAATCAGAAACACCTCTCAAGATCCGCGTCGGTTTGCTCTTCGTTCTCTCGGACTGATGGTAGAGCCCACCCTGCGACAATGCCAGCATGTCTTTATATCCACTGCTTTGTTTAATGGCTGATGAGATGGAACCTTCCATGGAAAGCGCGGCGTCTACTTCTCGACGTAGTGCGATAGGTACGTTTGTTTGCGAATTCCAAGAGTCCCGTTGAGCGGAGATGACGTATTGTTTTCGCCTCGAAATCGCACGGGCAGATTCGAAAGATTGCATGCGAATGGCGAAGTCTCTCTCCTTCCCCCTCCCCCCTCTCTCTCTCTCTCCCCTCTTCCCTTCCTCTTCTCTTATCTTGGAATTTCTCTCAAGCATCATGTGAGATCACATTACAGGGAGGACAATGTAACGGCGCTGTAACTGAGATAAGCGCTGACGCAAAGACCGTAATACCGGCTCACGTTGCACCAGCTTCTAGTCCTAGATGCGCCTCGGCGCTTGCGGTCTCAATGCCTTAAATCTACGACTCGACTCCACGATTGAAACGTCCAAAAGGGCGACGATCCGTTCGCGCGGCGCGGCGTCGATTGATCGAACGGGCACGCGCGCAAATTCCTAGGTCGGTTTTCGTGTGCACGAGAACAAAGCTCACCGCTGGGAAGTGGAACGTCGTACATCTTCGTCTAAACACACGCTTCGCGGAACGTGATCCTTGACCGTAACAAAATGGGAAGTCCGAGTGAGAATCGTGGCGCCCCGGTGTAATCGAGAATCGGGAATCACTTCGGGTGACGACCATGAGATCCGCCAGAACTATCCTTTGACCCTCGTACCGACTATCGAAGAAGTGCTCCTGCGGGAGTTTTCGGAAAATAAAAGTGTCTATCGGGGAAGGTGGCAGATAAGAGAAAATAAAATTGGACTGGTTGAATTGGCGAGGGAGGTAAATGGAGGAAAGGTAGAGAGGAATAATGGAAGAACGCGGAGGCCGTGTAATCTCTTTTATTATCTGTTTATGTATGTTTATCAGATGATGTTTAACTTTGTCAAAGAGAGAGAGAGGGAGAGAGAGTATTATTTGTCATGATAGCCGATCTATTCGCGTTTTACGTCAGCGACATTAATTTTAGTACTGGCATCCGGCTTTTTTTATCGGCTCGTTCTGCGAGACGCTCGTCCACTCGATACGACGAGGTATTGCGGGAACCCCGGTGACGCCACTATAATTCGTAGGAGCAAGGTAGTAATTTTTTTTGTCAGCCTCACTTTACGATTGGAATGACCGTAAACAAGTCTAATTGCTTCGCAGCTGTGCGCAGCAGAGACCACGTAGAAACTAGAAACAATATAATCTGTCGCGATGCGATCTTCTTTCTGTAAAAATTTTAATTTAGCAATGCCATCAGGAAAACGAACAATGGAAAACAATGCATTTAATATTGATTTAATAGCGACAAATTCTGAAGTCAGATACGATTTAATCAATTTTGTGATGTCCTCTTAAAATTTGAAAGATCACGTCATTGTCTATTGTGAAATTTTCACATGCGCTGCTACAAAAGTAAGTTTTTACTACTCGCGGAACGAGACGCGCTTTCGCTGTGAGTGAAAATCAAAAGCGTCTCGTTCTGTCAAGGATCTCGATACGAACGTAGAAGAGAATTTTTCTCATCTATTCGGAATGATCATTCGTGATCGGCGTCTAGTCGATCTATTCGACGAGCGGGATGAGGTTTCCACCGATAATAGTCGCTCTCTCACGCGATCTCAAATTCAACCTATCGATCAGACGAAGCGGAACGTGGTACCCGATTGCACCGAGTGCCCTGGAACGGGGTTCGATCTCTCGCCACTTTTCCTCAAACTTCCGCGAGTCGGCGGCCGCTAGCGCTGTTGGTATAGAGTGACGAGCGAGCTTATTATACGAAGTGTTTCCTTTCCGTCTTCTCGGCGTGATACTATCCGAACGTGGAAAGGAGCCGTAAAGAAACAAGCGCGGCGAGACGCACCGTTTGCTATTTTTATCCAAGCGGAGACGAGAGAAAAGGACGCGGCTCGTGTTACTTTGTGAACGAAGCGTCGGATACGTCAGCTGATGACGTTCATGAACAGGTGGTCATCGATCGAACCGAGTAAATTGAGATCCTTATTGACGAGCGACAGACGAAGAACAGGACGTGGAAGGCAAGGAAGCGTTGAAATTCGTTCTACGCAACGTGACGCGTTTTACGTTAATAGTCATTGCGGTAAAAAGAATCCCTATATTAGTCTCTTCGTAAAATTTCTCTGAGAAAAAGTCCGTTGATGAAGCGACTCGCAATTAAAAATTCTACGATATTATCTTAAAAAACTTTAGATGTGAAAACATGCGATTATATATTGAACAAGCCGTTGTTATCTGAATAGGTATTACGTCGCTTTCATGATTGTACGTGTAACTAACAAGGCCAATTCAGTTTTCTCAAAGAGAGACGTGTCGGTTAGTGCGGCCCGCCTTTCCTCAGAGTTAGAGGGCAGTTAACGGAGATAAAAGACCCCGGTTTAAAGTCACTCTTGGCCGAAGAGTAACAGCTCCTTCTTCCATCCTTTCTTTTTTCTTTTTTATTCTGCGCCAGCTTTCACGGAGTTTGGGCTTTTCGAATTTCAGTTCGCTCGCCTAGTGCGCCGAGTCGGATTCATCGTCGGCATCGAAATAGCGTAAGGTTTATCGCAAGCCACCCTCACAGCAGCGTTCTCGAGTAATTATCCTCTTCTGCCATGTAGTCGCCTTCACTGTAATGCTCCGATCTTTGTTTGGGATGCGAATCGGTAAACAATGCGATTATGCAGTATAATAATGATAGATGACACAACATGACAATATAGAACTGTTATTTAATTAGAAAAATTAGTTTGAAAATTCATCGATGCATGAAAAGTCGATTATTAAAAGAAATCTATATTTATAAAGAAGCGACTGATGCATATCGTATACCGATAAAAATTGCAGGAATAAAGTTCGATATTACATACACATGCGAAAAATAATATCTTATAAAAATTACATTCACTCTTGATTATAGAACGGATTTTATAATTAAAATATAAAATTATGAAATACTGCAGATTGCGTTAAATACACATATTTTAAGCAATTAAATTAAAAAATTGGTATCAAACAATTTAAAAAATTTTGATGTAATCCATTATAAAGGTATCGCGAGATGCTCGAAAATTTGTTCATGCAGCGTCAACAATATTTTCGTAAACATGACTGTTAGTTATAGGTGATAACGTGAGGTAACCTCGCTTTTAACCATTCAGATATAATCAGTTGCCGCGTATCGCTTAAAAGAAGAAGAGATTCAACAAACTCATTAATTACGCAACAGACTTGTCGGATCGCATTCAAGTAATTACACAACATATATATCGCGGATAAACGCACGGTTAAACGCGACTATAAACGCACGTGTACGCAGGTTGGTATCCGCCAAAACCTTTGTCGTTGGTTAATTAAGTCGCAAACCCGCGATGCGTTAATAACTTTACGCGACCGCTTTAGAATTCGTTATTTCGCCGAGGAAATTCATGGGTAGAGCGTTTAATCCGACAAAGTTATTTAATTAAAGACGGTTACGACATCTTATCGATTTTAAGCTGGAACGTTTGGAAATAATTATTCAATGCCCCGTTATGAAACAAGGGGCGATTTTATTTAACGGGCTTTTTCATACACAATTTACTTCATTTTATTTTACGTGTAAATTATTGAAATTTCGCAAAAATCCTCGTATTTTTCTACCGCTCCCTTTTATTATACATTATATTTTATTCTCGTTCATTTTCCATTTTTTTCCGCAAATTTGATTTTTTATAACTCGCAATACGCATCATGCCGTACAACATGATACATGTTGCGTAATAAAAAGAACTTTATTAAATGCAATTGAAATAATCGAAAGTTATTTTTAAGTATAATTCTGCAGTTAATTCGAAATCATCAATTTCGCAATTTATTTAAAAATCATTGATCGTGGAAGGAACAAATCGGATTTTTCAATTTCCACGGATTCTGACGCACGTCCGGTATAAAAATAAGTGCGCTCGGTTCGTCGAGATTTAAACTTTATCGCGACCCACCCGGAACACTCTGTCGCCATACGTAAGCTGAATTAGGAGGTCGGTGGTCGCGACTTTCGGCGAGAGCTTTCGATCGCAATCCTATCGCATTCTCTTATCCCCCGTCCATTGATGCGCGCGACGATTCCGAAAAATCCAAGTACCTGCAACCGTTGCCTTTTTCTCTCTTTCGAACTCGGCAGTGTTGGACTGTCGAGAGGCACGAACGTGAGACACGAACGAGAACGCGGCGCGGCGCGGCGTCGAGGCTCGGCGGCGAGCGTGATACGCCGTGAGGGAAAAAGGGATGAGGGTAGGTCGAGAAGGGGATAGCTACTCTTCCTGAAGAGAGGGTGGCACGCGAACGAAGAGATACGCGGTGTGCGCCGCCACGAAGGCGCTCGGTCGCGTTCGGCCAACTTCGCGGATCGTCGGCGGTCGATAGAGCAAACACGGCCGCGCCCCAACCCCCTGGGGGGGGGGGGGGGGGAGCCGAGAGAGCGCGGAGGGTTGTTGGCGACGAGGGTGGGCGTATGTGTGTGTGGGCGCTACGTCGGGCTTACAGGGCGAAAGAGAGAAAGAGAGATCGGGGGGGTTGGGAGTTTGATGGGCACGTTCGGGGAGAAAGGAGGACAACAGAAGGGACATTCTCCCCCCCCCCCCCCCCCCCCCCCCGCCGTGACCGAATATCATAATTATTACAAGCGTTACAGCTTCGAGACCATCCCGAAGGAACGCTACTAGTCCCTTGTATCGTCAAAACTTTGCCATCGAGTATGGCCGATCTTCGAGGCCAACCCCTACGTTTCGTTGCCGCCGTTGCCGGCTCCAATTCTTCGTCTCGCGATGTTTATTCGTCTGCTACATTCTTCGTAGTGAATAGAATTGTTGCAGAGGGAAATTAAATGGGAAAGGTAGACACCAAAGTTGAATTCGTGGTCTTGATGCTGTATGCTCAAATTAATTATATTTCTAATCTGTTTCAAAAGCACGCAAACTGTAACACGTACGATCATTTGTGTAAATATTGTATCTTTATTAATCAAAATTGTAAATTAATGGAGACCACACAACTGAAACTAACCAATTATGTAAAAACAAATAACGTTATCGTCGATAAATGACAACTATCATTGAAGATTTATTTTATATATTTTACATATCATAGTAACAATATGTTCAATTGGTACGCGTATATTGTTACTTTCGTAATCGTTTATATGTTGATGATGAAAGAGGACAGTGGCATCTAAAAAAAGGAACGTGGTAGAAGGACAGAAAAATCGGCCACGTGGTGGAAGATAATAATTATTATAAGTTGCATTATCAAGAGACTCCCTACGGAATACCTCTAACTCTACCCCTTGAAAGTTTACCATGGGCCAACGCAAGAGATGTCGGATCGCGCCAACTTTGGAGAACCGCTTTTACTACATATTATGCAGCGCTACTGATTTTAGTTAGTTTCATTTCGCTTTACACACTTTGTGCTTTGGTGAACCACGCAAGCTTGTACTATCAAGATAAATGTATATATACAGATATAGCAGTACACGAGATTAATTCAGTTACCTAAATGTTTTTACTGAAGCAGATTAATCTGTTTAACTTGCGATATTAATTAGTCATATGAAGTACCCTGTAATTGTTATCACGTGGTAGGAAATATTAAAGATACAAATTACGAAAAATATTACATCTTCAATGTTCAAAATATTTAATTTTGTGTTAACTTGGATCGCGGTTTGAGCATGAAATGCATTTATCGAAAGTTAGCGTTCTCTCGGAAGGGAAAAAACGCTGAATGATGAGATCTGTGTCAAGAGGAATTTATCTGATTTGTCAAAAATAAGAGTGACGTTTACGAAGTTGTTCGTGTTGACGGAAAGTTTAAGGCAATGTTTCAATCGTTACAGAAGGGAGTTTTCAATACTGTGTCACGCTTCATCGAGATTCGGAGAATCAAAAGATCAGAGATTAAAGTTTCACTAACTTTGCCAATATTATATACATATATATACATTACATATGTGGCATGCCTGCGTATACATGTACGTATACGTGCACGCGCACACTTCCACGCGAGTGAAATAAAGAAGAGTCCTTCTTTCCTTAATGGTGCCACTTGTACTTCCTTTTCACGGACCTTCTGAAGATTCCTTAAGTTCAAAAGAGTGGCCTGCCCTTTTCTATCTTCCTTTCTTGATCTCTTTTTACCTCTTCCTTGAATCCGTAACTGTAAAGTTACAACATGGCACAGTAAGTGCGCAATTAACAGATAAGCGGAAGATCTTATATTACGGAAGATCTTAATTAAATAAAGTGGATGGCGCGCGGATTTTCAAAGCGGAGACGCAGCTATTTCTAGTAATATAATTTCAAATAAGATATACTTTAAATTATTGTTAAAATCCGTACTCTCGCACAAATAATCTAAATAATATAACGAGAGGCGTGCTGTTGCGCAAGTTGCTGTTCCAAAGTATCCCGTTACTTGGGAATTATGATAACCCTGGTCAACGAGATAATCTCCGTCTAGAAACTCCGATGTGCAATTCGCAATTTGTGAATGGAACGTTTCAGACAGAAATGGAAGATGATCGAGGTATGATCTTCAGTTCTCGCTCGGTCGTCTCATTTACTTCGTTGCCATTACGTTTTTCGTTTATGCTCGCCTACGCTCGTATAAAAAAGGTGACAAGATATTGTGACAGGACACAGCTTGAAATATATTCGGAGTATCGGACTACGGAAAGAGAGAAAAAAAAAACGCTCGCACCTTGTCGACGAAATACCGACTTCAAAGCGCTCTCGTGCACTCTCGCCGATGTTTCTTCGTCTTGTCACGTTGATGTCGACGTCACCGTCTCGCCGTTGTCGTTCACGTTGTCGACCGAGGCTAAGGAGACGCGCACGCTATAATCCGGTCCACCAGATTGCTGAAGAGGTGATGCGAGGCTGGGCTAGGTTTTCAAAGAACTTCGTAAAAACTGTCATCAGTATCATGGCTCGCCTCTCGCGTTCGAGTTGCTGGGAAGGCGAGGAGAGATAAAGCAGACGAGCGCGAGCGCGAGCGTGAGAAAAAGAGAAAGCCAAGGTGGATGCTAAGTTGGAGCGAAAAGGGGGGAGGATTGGAGGACGCAAATGGGATTGCCTCTCGAATTTCTCGTCAGCTCGTGGCAAAGACTAGGAAACATTCGAACCAAACTTCTTTATTCGTCGGGAGCGATGGCCTACGCCACGGCTTTTCTTCTTCAAAGTAATGGAAGTTTCTTCTTTTACTGAAAAAGACGACTTTGTGGAATTTGCGGCGGTGATATTTTCGTGGCCAAAGCCGTACTTATTCACGGTAATAACGTTGGATAATTTTAATCCAATAGAGAAACTCTCTCTGGATCAGTTTCTTATATTTTTATTCCTAATACAGAATTTTTTTAATAATATATTTTATAATATGCTAGTATATCCTTATATTTGGATAATTGTTACATTTTTATTTTACTAATTGTAGCGAATGTGATATTAGACGTAAAGAGATTAACCTTGCTTTATGCAAGCGCGCGTGTAGGTACATGTGTTTACGCAATTTATTTGATAAATAATTTACATATTTATACAATCGCCAAGAAATCATGAAACGCGTATTGTTTTTCAATTTTATTGCGACGATAAGAGAACCCTCTGTTACGACAGTAATACTGATGCACAGGTTTTTGGATATAACAAGTTGAAGGCGCATCGACTCATATTAAAATCGTTAAAATCGATCGGCTCACGCCGCGCCATTGTCATCTCCGCAGAGAGCTATTCTCAGAGAGTACATGCTCACAGAGCGCATGTTTTCCACAAGAATCTCTGAAATTCCCAGAGGACACATTCTTGCATAATGATTCAATATAGCATGCATATTCGTGCGAATCCTTTTATTTCGGAGTATTAAAGGCAGCGTCTTGTGAAAAGACCGGCAGAGAATTGTCGTGAAGCGTGGCAGATCTCATTATCGCACTCTTCCGATATGTATCGGCTTTACGTCCGAAGTTTCACGCCTTGCGGTATGAATCCCAAACTTCGCTAACGGAAACAAGAATAATTAAACGGGAATCATAGCGAATGAAATAGCAGTATAGTGCAATATATCTAGGCTTGTCTCTCTCAAGAAATGCGGTGAGACACCGAACATAGTTCTTATTATTTTAGACACACTAGAAGTCAAAAAATTTTCAGAATTGTCAAAAACTTCTCGAAAAACTGAACTTTTCCAACAAAATTTCAATTATACGAAAGAACATAAAATAAATCATGTAAAAGAATTTCAATGTAAAAGTTCTTTACGTAGATAAATTCGCGGATACGTCTTTACACGCGTTCCAAAAACATTATTTTGACTCTAAAATATAAATATCTCGCTTGAAAAACTCTATTTTGCTCTTTTAAGGGAGGACACCACTGTAAAATTTTGAAGAAATCGATTGCTTGGAAACACTTTTAAAAAATTGTTTGAACCTTCAAAAAGACGATTGCATATTTGTTTATAGCTGGAAAAAGAATTTTATATACAATTTATTGGTACCGAAAACTTTAAACGCGTTTTTCTCAAAACCATGTTTTTCAAATCGGCACGCAGCAGAACTCAAACAATTTTCATCCGATCGACTTGAAATTTTAACTGTAGCTTCTCAGATGAATTTAACAGTCAAGTACGAGCGCTTTTTTTGATTAATTGAAATTTGTAAAAAATATATCACTTTTTACCACGAAAATTATGGTCGAAAATTCTAACTTTCTATTCAAACTCGCCTCTATTTTTTTGTTTTATATATTTTTTAATTTCCCGCCGTACTTGACTGCTAAAACTAATATAATTAACGAAAATATTTCACTTTTTGTCCCAGGATCAAATTTACGACACTTGTACTGCGTGCCGCGGAGAGGGTTTGCTGAAAACCATTAGTGCTATAGCGACTCATGCACCGCCATTTTGTATTTTTTTTAGAAATAAAAATTTTTTTTACATACTTTAATATATGTATGATGAAGCTTAAAACTTTTTTTGACCATATATTTTATTCTTTTCTAAAAAAAAAATACCAAAGAAGGCAGTCGAAAATGGGCAGTTACAGTGGTGTCCTCCCTTAAGGTGTGATAATCAAAAGAACGCGATCCGGGCAGTCGTGTCGATGTTAACGAGATCATGGGCGGTCAAATGAAATTCCCGTATCGTTGAACGAGGTTCTCGGTTTGTCGGAGAACGCTTCCAACACAAACAGGCCGAATATTTGGGCAACGTACGAACATATTAGCAAGCTCCTTTGCCTGCTGACTCCCGCGAAGGACAATGGAAGCACCCGGAGGCGGGGACGCGTACTAAGCTCCGAGTACATTCTAATAAAGCCACTCGTCCTCTCGTCCTCTGAATAATGTTCTCCGTGCCGGTTAGAATCCACGTCGGAGCTAGCACGTGCACGTAACGATAAGATTTGTCGGTTAGAAGCCGTTCGTGAATACTTCGCGAGTCGTGGATACATACCGCAAATATGACGAACGACTCAAATCAAATTTATGATTTTAATAAAATTCGTATATTTGAAGCGAGAAAATTGAGCCGCATAGAATTTCAATTGAAAATTGATATTGCTCTAGAAATTCTGAACCACAGCAACGAGATATTCTATTTGCAGATGATTTTTTTATTATTTTATTTTATATTCTTACATTCTTAGGACTGCTCGGGAGTTTTTTAATTGAGTATATTAATCGGACAGAAATGCTTCAGGAAGGGTGGGAATCAGTCGTATAAAAATATTTCCTATAAATAGAGAAATTTTCGCTCGTCTAAAGCAGCAGCTAACACAATAAAATACGGCCAATTTTCGAGCAGTGTTAGGGTGATAAAAAGAATATCCAATTAATTTTCAACGAATTCCTTATATTTCCTTATAAAAATATTTCCTTATATTTGCGCCATGACATTGTACATTACAAATTTGACTAGATCTGAGATTCATCGATCGAGGGAATACGCGCACGTGCGGATTCAGCCGAACGTGAATCGTTATAAGTAGAAACGAAAACGTAGCTCCGCGAAAATCGCTGCAAATTATTTCCTTTCGATCGCACTTAAGTGCGTCGGCATGCATATAGCACAAAGTACACTCGCAATAGCTCTGAGAAGCTGAAATCACTTGTTACCTTTACTCGAGTTTTCATCTCGCGGCCTCTTTCTCCCCCGTGAACGCGCATCGGCAATTGCATCGATTACTGACCCATAAAGGCCGCGTTTAAAAGGCGGATACACCGCGAGGACACTCGTCTCTTCGCATCCCGTTTCTGCTTCATCGTCTAACGTCCTCGTCCCTGACACTTTTGTTTCCAAAGTAACGCCGCGTTATCGTTACATTTACAGCCTCGTACACGGTGGAACAATGGAGCCGAGTCTCTTCTATGCACGCGCCGCCTTTTCTCGGTCGAGGCGAGGCAACGGCCGTGCTTCAAGCCCGTGCCAGGTATGCGCCTTTTGATGGCGCGAGATAATTTCCCGAGAAATCACCGATATCTATGCGCGCCTTAAATAATCGATACCGTTCGAAATAGTCTCCCGGCTTTCAAACACGAACTACAATGGCGAATCGCTTTGTCTTGCGCCATTAGCAAATGCAGGCGCTTCTTGATTATACATTGGATGCGTCGTCCAGCCAGAAAATATACTGTCTAGAATGTCTAGATGGTCGACGCATTCATAATAATTCGCTTTTGACTTTTTAATCGGACTAAATTGAGATTAATCGAACTAAATCCTGGATATCAAACTACACTGAGAGAAATGTTTTGTTGAAATTACAAAATTTTGTTAAGATGGCAAACTTTTTTAGTTAACTGAACAAAATTTTTAACAAAACATTTCTCTCAGTGTAGAAAAGTAAGTAGTTTAAAAAAGTAAAAGTTTTTGCGAAGTAGTCATAAAATAGACGATAGCATATTTGTTTTTAAATCTTTATGCTTTACTATTATTGCCTTATAACAACAATTAATCAATTAATTATAGTTTAATTTATTCTTTTAATTTTTTCTATTTTTAATTCTGGAAATGACATAGAATACACTTAATGGACATCGACAAAGTTGGCCTTTAATACTGTCGAAAAGCAGGGGTAGAAATTGATTTCGAAAATGGCTTTCTCATAGAATTCTTGTAGAAATATATAAAGCAATTCAAGCAATATTGCTCGTATAACCTACTAAGTGTATTAAAATTTGGTAAATGGAGTAACCGTATTTCCGATCAATACGCGTTCTGCACGTGTTCCATTCTCTGATGGCGGCGTCGCGACTATTCCGAGCGTATGACCGAAAATCTAAGAAACGCGCACAGAGAGCTCGACAAGATCGATATTTTGCATGGCGCGGCGGTCTTACCGAGGGGGCAGCCCTCGTGGTAATTCAATCGGAAGTCTGTAATCCAGGAATCGGAAGCTTTGAAAGGGCCTGGCAGGTTACTCAGAGACTCGATCCAGGACATCTAGCATCGGCGAGAGAGGGTGTTCTTCGTTAAGCATTCCGTGCGTCGACTCGCACTAATCTGCATCCTTACTCGATTCGTCGTCGGCCGCTCTTCCGATGACATTCCCCGGTTGCAGATGTCTGCCGGTGGATTGTTGGCTCCCCTTTTACCTTAATACGAGTCGAAAGCTTCGCTACGTATTCGCAGAAGCTGCAGAGAGCAGAATAGAATTGAGTTTGAATTCGACGAGTATAATTTGCAAGAATTCCTCGTCGCCGTCTTGATTAAACGTGTGAACTTTTAATGTGGACAAATGCCGTTCCAGCAATTAGGAAAGTCTTATGTAAAGTGTTGTTAACGTACAGCTCGTAAAGGCAGCCTAATTGGGTATTATTCGGTTACGATACTAACATGAGTTCTCGAGAACATTAGGCTAGTTCCCTGACTAGACTGTAACTACCTCAAGGATATAATCGGTAGTCTCTAGAAATTGATACTTCAGTCAACCTGAAGAGTTTATCGATAGTTCGCGAGCCCTTTGTAAGAAAGGCTCTCATTAAGGTCAAGTATGTTGCACGTCATTTAGGATATCTTCTGGAACACTCGTCCTTATTTCGTGCCATGCAGTCCGTAATTTATTGTCTCCCTACTGAGATCGTTAAATAATACGTACCCCGCGGATATTACCAAGACTCACAAAGTAGCTATAATTCATATTCTTTATTGACATTGCATAATTGAACAGGGATTTCGTACAGACTGATATGAAAGTAGATTCGTCAAATCGTAATCTGAAGATCTATAACGTATCGACCCTAGAAATCCATTAAACACTTTAGCGACATTGCATAAGCGGCCCACATAGCTGATCGGTTTCTGGGGTGCACGTAATATATCATCTCCATATCACCGAAACAATATGCTTTCCGCGCGTTGCACACTTCAAACATCAGGCAATCGCTGACTAAACTGAAAATGACTTATCCAAACATCTCAAAGCTTTCCGAGCTAATTAGAATTCCCGGTCGGATCGATTAATGTCGAGATAACCGGAACCTTGCGACTTGCGAGTCTACCGGCTAAGCGGATGCACCGGCTAGGTCGTAGCTGGCACGACTATTTCGTGACTCGGTCAATGCGAAACTCGGGGGCACGTAAACCCACCCGGAAGTCTCGGTCCACAATAATGGGTAGCTGCCGCTGAAGAGCCGGTGGCGCCGGGGACGACGCATTCTGCGTCGTCGTAATGTGTACCGCTCATTAGCAAGTGTTTCAACTTTCGTCAAGTTTCGCTGCCTCGGCTTGTGTGCACGCTACCCGCCTTAGTTCCAACGGTCTAACTGCTCTCTATCTTTCCCGCCAACTGCACATGACGACCGCTGTACGTGGTTGTTGCGTCGTTATAACCGCTGGAGTTCGGTTGAACTGCTGAAGGAGGCCACCGCGTTATTGGTGCTCGTAAAGCATACGACCCGCGAAGCTTCGTACCGTCGCGTCGGTGACAGTAAATTATAATTAACGAGAAAACAACTTTTATCGGTATTACACCATATCATCGATGTTTTTATTCATCCATTTATCTATCTCTTTATGATATCCTTGCTAGATATTTCTGTTAATTTTGCGAAGGTAAAGTATTAATTCTTTAGCACTCAAGTCATTATTTATTTAAGGAAAAGTGGGACTTTTAAAGGTCGCGAGGGCTATTTAAATAGCATGCGCATACTTTTGAAAAGAATTTTTATAAATTCTCTCAGCGTTCACCATCCTTTTTAATCAAGTACTCGATTGACGTGTTAGGATAGTTCGATCAGGATACGATTTAATCGTCGCAAAACGTTACCGTTGGCGTTGTCGTACTATGCCGGAAAAACGGCAGCGGGCACACATAGCCGTGCATCCGCGGTCAATCTACATGCCAATAAAAAAGTGCAAGCGGGCAATGTGTGAGGGAAGAGGTACGCGCGTTTGACGTCCCCGGTAATTTGTACGTCGCGTCGAGCCTACGGCTCTCGAGCATTTATTTCGAAGCTTTCGCCGAAAATCGCGCGCATTTTTGCGAGATTTTTGTTTTAATTCGCGGCATCGTCGCCATCCGATCCAATGTTTATATTGCTCCAATATGGAATCCCTAGAGGCGCGCTATCTAACACGCGTGCGAATGCCGTACGCGCTACAGCTCGCGGGGACATATACGTGCGCGTGTGTTCGTGCGCGCGTGCGTAACTGCGTATACAGGAGGAATCACCCAGAACCGCGCGGAAGTTTGCACAGTCCCCGACAAACATTGTAATCCGGTAACACTCCGACTGCGAGGATTGTCCGCGGCCGGAGTGACGGTCGGAGCCGAGGAACGAAAAGCGGTAGAACGAGAGAAATACACGGAGTTGTGTGCGTTACACACGTGCGTTATATATGGCGCAGTGTACGCGTTATATACGGCGGTACGGTGCACGCACGTACGGGACGCGACGGGGAATAAGAATTGATAGGCAAGCCACGTGATACTCTTTCCATCAAACGTCAGGCAATTTATGGGCGAGCACGGAACTCGTACGGAAGTTCGTGGATTCGTAATTCGGAAAATTTGCGCGAATGTAAAGTGACAAAACAAAAGTAAATCACAAATCGAGTGCTGTAGCCGCTCTTAACTGCGATTAAAAAATGAATACGAATGAAACGAGCACGGTCGATTTTATTGTCTAAATTACTCTAAATACTGTAAATGATGACGCGGACGCGCTCATTGATAACATGCTTTCAACAGAGAGCAGCGAAGAGATAAATTAATAAGTTACAATATGGTTGAGGGGTATGCGTATCAGAAGAGACCACATTGCTAACCCATTATACGGATAACAATGGACTCATTTTCTGGTCGCCGGGTCGAGAGGGCGGGAATGGCGGTATAGAAGATAGGTCGCGTCGTACTTGGCATTTCGTATTCATTGACTGTGCGATGAAGGAGCGCTGAATGGGGCAAAGTAGGTGGCGAACGCTAATGGCAGGAGGGGGATTACAAGCGAGTTAATCTGGCAGCAAGCTCTCTACGGGTCAGGCATAGCGCGGCACTCGGCGCGGCGATGTTTCGCTTAGTTTCATCCGGGCGTTAAGGTTCTGAATTGGTCGATTCGTCGCGAAGGGCGGCTGCTTGGCTACAGATAGGGGCGCGAACTCGCTAGAAGTTGAAGTGCGAACTTGCGTCCGCGCGAAACTCGCCGGAACTTGCTCGCTAGCGTAGAATGACGCTCGTAGAAATGCATTAAACGCCCTGCGGTTCAGGTGGGGACGGAAACTCGGAAGTTTATACGAACAACGTCGCGGAAATCATTGGAAATCATAATTTAAACGGCTGCACAGGTAATTTAAAGCGGATATTTACAGCCGTGTCGTTAATACTGCAGGAAAGTGTCGCTTCTCTTTTTTTTTTGTGTAGTTTCTGATAAGTCGCAAGACGTAATTTTCCAAGCAGCGAGTTTCTTCTCTGCATTGAAATAGAAGCAATCAGCGCGTAAAATCATTCAACGTGCATTTGTGTACGATACGTTAAAACGGTAAACGTATCTGAGAAAAGCGTGGATAATTTTCTTTAATTCGTAATATTTCCGTCACGGCATTGAGTTTCGTAGATACAAACACACGTTTTGTGTATGGGGGGGATTAAGTTCCAATCTCTGGGAAGGTATCTGGGGAAACTATTTCATCGTGAAGCATACCGGTTTCGAAAAGGGGTGGACGCATTTCTGGGAATCCACGAGTTTGATTATTCTCTCCTCGAGAAGACGAAACGAGATCCCGGGTCTGTCCCCAAATCACTTTCGGGCGAACGACATTTTTCACGATCCTCCACGAAAGGGGCCAGCCCTAAAATAGAGTCAAGCCCTTAACAAATCCACGGACGGGATGTGAGACGAGAGGAGGGAGGTTGCCCCGAGCCGTCGTTACAACGGCCGCGGCGGTGTTCCAGCGACACGCTGACGTAACGACGTCATCAACGGCGTTTAGGGCGTACAAGGAACGTCGTTGGCGGAACGAACGGCGCGGCGGGGTGGTTTTAGAGTGCGGTTTCCAGTTTCCTCGGACCGGGGAGGAACTATCCTGCCGTGCAAAACGAATGGCCCGTCGTAATCGCGGCCCCTAAACGCCCGACATTTGTTATCTTTAAACCAGTTGCGCGGGGAGGAGTAGGGAACGACCGCGACGGTGATGGGCTTCGTGGGTGATGGTGGAGTAAAGTACGCTCGGACCAGGGCCGGAAAGGAGAAAAGGGACCGGTAAGATAGATTAGCGGAATGATTAGCGACAGCTAATGGGGCTCGGTGTTACGTGGTTGGCTCACCTACTAATACCAACCTCCGATTAAGGTCCATGAGGTCGAATTGCGAGGTGTACAGTTAATTTTTATTCTACTCAGGAGAACAAGAGAATCATCGCTGGACATTGTATAGTGGTAAGGAGAAAAGATTTAACCGAGGACAGAAAGAGAATAAAGAAAGGCTGGCACCGATAAGTGAATGACGAGCTGGAGATAACATGTGCTATCTCGCTCTTTCAGGAGTTTCTTTTTATGATTATCTACAGTCACGTTATTTCATTCTATTCTCTCTTGTTCTTCCTGTTCATTTTTCATTAAGGTTACTATGTTAATGCTTTTTGTGTATAAGAACTCCTTTCTTCATAATTACTAGATAGTTTTCGGGATTCGACGATCGTCAAAATTGCTATGAGACGCTCGTATCATTGTGCTGAACGTATCGCGTCATTCCATTGACAGGTCTGTATCTCGATTTGAACCTGAAACGCGCACGTCTCGTCAATGATGACCTACTTCCTTATCGTGTCTGCGTCTTATCGGTTTCAGCGTCTTCCGCGGCGTTAACGGGACTCGCGCGTTGACAAGTTCGCTATCAACAACAGGCGTCGGGAGATCACGAATCCCTCGTCGTGTAGCTTGCAGCCGTACACGTATTATCGTGTGCCGGTGCGAGACGTGCTTGCGTCGGGCTTGCATCGATAATTAGTTTGCCGGAGATTTCCGCCTAATTTATGTCCACGCCAGACCGTGGCCCCCTCGTCTGCTCCCCCACCAATCCCGCAGTGTCGAAACACGTCGGAGAACAAGGCGGATATCGCGCGCACTCCGTTCTACAATGTGCATCGTAGCGTATACCTGCATTGTTAGTTATTGCACACTTCTCGAGCCGCGAACTTGGAGAATTGGAAATGATGAAATTTAATTTACATCAATGTTTTACCTCAGAATAATATTATTGTCATTATTTATATACGAATAAACTTGGTATTTAATCGAATTAGATATTGACAAAAAGTATTTAATTTCTGTGTGTAGATAAATCTAATTATATAATTATTTGTATGTAGATTTATCTACATAGAAATTATATCTTTGTCGCCAATATCTATAGTTTCATCTATGATGAAACAAGCGTTTGATCGTCTCTTTGAGAAAAATACTGTCGCATCTTCTCTTACGTTTCACAGTTTCGATTAATCAAACGCGAAGCGCTTATACGTACATGGCCGTATAAGCGAACGAGGATAGTGCATTTTCCAGCGGGTAGTCTCTCGTTATCCCGTAATATGTTTATATCCTTTTACCCTTTCTGTGCGATGTCACAGGCCGTCATTAGAGATGCGCTGTGCGAGCAAGGAGAACCCACGGTATCTTCTTGCTCCTCCGCCCCTAGATCGGCGTCCTGAAAGCCTCGTTTCCCCCGCGGAACATCCAGATTATGGGTTTATTATAAAAGCCATATCCACGTCGCACTTTACCCAGTTGGGTCGTTCCAACCTAGCCTGTGACCTGCGACACGTCCGCGACAACATGTCGCACTCGCGATGGCGTTCTCTACGAGTTTTCTTATGTACAACTTGCCAGATGGTCGCCACTATAAACGAATCAACACCGCATAATTTTTTCCATGGATACTCGTATTGTCCCTCTCGACCTTTATTTGTTTTTTAAACATAAGGATTTTTTATCCAAAAAGAAGATGATTTATCTAATTTATACAGAGAACTCTGTAAGCTTAAACTTTGTTTCCGTTAATTTTTTAAAGGTGCGATGCTAAAATAAAAGAATGAAAAAAAAGTAAATTGATTAAGATCTTGCGAGATTGATACATCTTACACTTAACTTAGTGAACACCTAAATTGCATTCGCACGCTTATGTTAAAAGCCTGTTTAGGTCGGCTTGTTTAGTCAAGTCGCGTTGCAATTAATTTTGTCGCGATGCGGTACGATCTAGTACGGCTGAGCGAACGAAGGGTGTAACTATTAAATTGGTATTTCATCCAGTTACGCGATTGCGGGCAGCCCTGTTCTGTAATTAACGAACTTTGATATTGACCGATATGCCGCGAGCAGTGCACCGTCGGCGTGCACAACATGTAGAACCTCTGCGATCTGCATAAAAGGGGCAAATGCAATTCGACGAAACGCACTCGCCATTATTGATTAGGACGATACCGTGGTGTCCTCCCTTAAAGGCTTAAACACAAGATGAATACTGCTGACCTTACAGAATCTATACATGACGGAAAAAAATAATTTGCTAGCGCAGCAAATTTTTTGCTGTTGCAGCAAAATCTGTCCGTTATTATATGGACAGCAAAACGATTAGTTAAGAGTACTAATTGCTATTTGCTGGATATAATTTTGTGAATCTACAAATTATTTTGCTGTAAAAACAAATTAGTTCTAGCTTGGTTATCATATTTTTTTGCTGTATTAACAATATAATTTTGCTGAATCTACGAATTATTTTGCTGTAAGAACAAATTAGTTCTTGCTCGGTTATGATATTTTTTTGCTGTATTAACAATATAATTTTGTTACATGAGCAAAATTATATTTCTACTATATGAGCATATGATTTCTTCTGGCATTCCCCAACTATCTAGCAGACCTCGAATTATTGCTACACATACACGCAGATTAATAGAACAGACAAATATCATTTGAAAGCATTCGCAAGAGTCGCATGCTTTTAAGGGAGGACACCACTGTAAAATTTTGAAGAAATCGATTGCTTGGAAACACTTTTAAAAAATTGTTTGAACCTTCAAAACATGACGATTGCATATTCGTTTATAGCTGGAAAAAGAATTTTATATACAATTTATTGGTACCAAAAACTTTAAACACGTTTTTCTCAAAACCATATGTTTTTCAAATCGGCACGCAGCAGAACTCAAACAATTTTCATCCGATCGACTTGAAATTTTAACTGTAGCTTCTCGGATGAATTTAACAGTCAAGTACGAGCGCTTTTTTTCGATTAATTGAAATTTGTAAAAAATATATTACTTTTTACCACGAAAATTATGGTCGAAAATTTTAACTTTCTATTCAAACTCGCCTCTTATTTTTTTGTTTTATATATTTTTTAATTTCCCGCCGTACTTGACTGCTAAAACTAATATAATTAACGAAAATATTTCACTTTTTGTCCCAGGATCAAATTTACGACACTTATACTGCGTGCCGCGGAGAGGGTTTGCTGAAAACCACTAGTGCTATAGCGACTCATGCACCGCCATTTTGTATTTTTTTTAGAAATAAAAATTTTTTTTACATACTATAATATATGTGTGATAAAGCTTAAAACTTTTTTTGACCATATATTTTATTCTTTTCTAAAAAAAAAATACCAAAGAAGGCAGTCGAAAATCGGGCAGTTACAGTGGTGTCCTCCCTTAAGAGTGATATTTGTCTATTTCATTAATCTGCGTGTATGTGTAGCAATAATGATTCAAGGTCTGCTAGATAGTTGGGAATGCCGGAAGAAATTATATTGCTCATATAGTAGAAATATAATTTTGCTCATGTAACAAAATTATATTGTTAATACAGCACAAAGAATATGATAACCGAGGACGAACTAACACATCACTGAACATCAGATCACACTTCTTTATGGATATAGCGTGCGTATGTGCGGCCATAGATGCAAGGAATCTGCGCGATGGTTATTGACATTGTCCTCTTTTGTCATCTTTCTTCGCTTGTCAGTGAAGCTGGCGACAGAAGCTAGCAAATAGTAGTTTTGCTCCAATAGCAAATGTATTTGCTGAGAATATATAATTTTGCTTTAATAGCAAAATTGACATGATTCTAGTAACAAATATTTTTAGTTGTTATGATAGGTTTGTATGAGCAGTATTGGTTTTGCTCCGATAGCAAATGTATTTGCAGAGAATATATAATTTTGCTTTAATAACAAATTAACGTCATTCTAAAGACAAATACACTTAGCAAATTTCTTTTTATTCTTGCAACAAAACAGATTTTGCTCTAATAACGAATTATTTGTTAAGTTGGTTCCATTAACTAAATTTTGTTGCTGTCACTACGAATATGCAACATCAATCACGATTTTGCTAAGACAGTAGATTTATTTTGTTCCGTGTACTAATACCAGCGAACTCAATTTGATCTTCCTGATGAGATGTGTTATTACGTTATGAAAGTCCAACGTAAATTGATAAATAGGTAATGTAATATTTTCCGAAATTTTATATACGAATTTGTAAAGCTTGCTCTATATGTATTTCATATGTCACCACAATTTTTTATTGAAATGGTTAAATATTACACCATTCTATCCTTAGTCTTTCGACTGACTAGCTTATTTATCGCTCTACTTAGAGTATAGTAAGAAGTTGATAGAGCAATTCATAAAAATGTTCACGGCAGTTGTTGGGTCGATAATTATTGCCGGAATTATTCACAGGAAATGAGATGGGGCGGGGCAGAATTGGGATGCCGTGTGGCGAGGGGATGGAATATATATATATATATAAAAGATTGAACAAACCGAGAGAGAGAAACCAGGTCTCGGCAGCAAACAAAAGGACAAAGTGCTCGTTGACTTCGGTATTTTTGGTAAGCGAAAAAATAAATTGGACGACACTCGCCGAAGGCTGGTTCTCGAAAATCGAGGAAAGACCGCGAGTGAATTGCAACAGCGACCATTTGTGTTCCTTTTCTTCCTTGCTAGTTCCTTTCGGTGACGCTTTTGCTTGCTCATCTGAAGTAGAGATATGGAAATGAAAGGTGAGAAGAGTCGATTTGTGCAGTCGTCGTTGCATCGCAAAAATGTCGATAGTTTATGGTACGTAATTCCAATAAATTCGTCACTCATCATGAACACAAAATATATGTGAACACAAAAAACTTTAATATAAGATGGTTTAATATAATTAACAGACTTAACAATTCGATATGATCTCTATGGAACGTTTAATTGCTCGCAATATTTTTCCTAAAATTTTATTTCGGAAGTTATATTATGCATAATATCATGGCATGTATACCATTTCGCTTAGCACCTGTGCACTCTCGAGCATCATCCTTCCTCCGAAACCCGTGTTTCATCATCGCCTCAAAGGATTCTTGTTCCTGAGAGAGAAAGCTAGGGGAGCAAATGAATTCATTAATATACTTCCGGACGCATCTCTGGGTCCCTTCTTCGTTCATTGGACCAGTCGTTGATGTAACCCTTCTCCTCGTCCTTCCCCGCCGGTCCTCCACCTTCCGGAGCTTCGATTGGATTTTATAGAGCGGCTGTTAATTATTCTCCTACGACCCCCTTTCCGCTACCACGCTCCTCGTAACCTCCGCACCTTAGAAATATTAATTTCTCAATTTCCTCTGAATCGTTACGGTACTCTCTTCGTCGGAACCGGCCTTAATTGTCGCGATTAAATTAGACATCGACGGTTCGGGTAGAAAAAGAAGAAAACCAAGAGCTCGGCAAGAACGTAACGAGTGACTCGCCTGAAAATTAGACCGATTGAGTTAGGTGGTGGATTGTCATCGATTGATGGTAGAAGTAACTAATTTAAGAATTACCGTTTACGTTCATTAATAATATTAAAATTAATAATACATATATAATAAGAAAAAGATAAGGACATGTATAACATATTACGTAATTACACAAACTGACAATTATTTCAGTAAAAATAATAAGAAATGTAATCTATTATTTTTTATATTAATCTATAATTAAAATTTAGAAGCATAGTAATAAAAAAAGTTACTAATATCAAATATAATTTCATATTAATGAAAAATAAACGCAATCTATCTATCCTCAGGCTTCAAGTTTTTGAATCCGCAGTTTTAGATATTATCTGAATAACATAAAAAATTTGATTGTTCCAAACAGCGCGTGGTGACCAAGCGCAATTTAAACATTTCACGCGCTTGCACTTTTAGCGGGCTTACTTTTGCGAACATTGCTGCGTTATCTGCGAAAAGGCGATCTCGCCAGTGGCTTCGAGGTTTTCCTGTGGCGGGGAGTGCAAAAATCCGATTAGCAGAGAGCACCTCGAGCGTGGCGGTTATAAGGGGTGTGTGCACATCCGGACCGGAAAGGGCGGGTGCGTGTTAGCGGCTAGAATGGATGTGGTATAATTCACCTGGCCTCCCAACCGTCCTCGCCTTGCGTTTCCCGAACTTCGGCGTAGACCGCGAATGCGCGCAAAGCCAGCGAAAGTAGGTATACCATTAATATATACAAACATTGGACTCACACGCGACGTGGTGCCGCTGTTTCCAGGGTTCCTTTTATTTTCTCGCATACGCCCGTCGCTGATAATCTTTTTTTCGCTTTCTCTATCTGCGACCATTTCTCGGGGCGCACGCTTACTTCTGGAGGTGACGATCGATAATGCTCTTATCAGACGGCGTGTGAGAGTCTTGCATCGCTTGCCGTAATGGTCGGAGGTCGATAAAATGGCATACCGCTGGATATATATTGGTGGCTTAATAATTAACATTAATGGTATTGGATCTCACGCGATGCAGGAAACTTTTTCGTCGATGCCCAAATCGCGCCCACAGAAGATCGAGAATATTTTATCGGCTTCTAAAAATAGCATTATGCAACTGTGTAACTTTTCATTATGAAATAATATCTGAAAGTGATCTGAAAGTGTATTAGTGACCTTATGATCATTTGAAACGATACGGAGGATACTGTCAATATAATACCATATCTTATATCATATATGTTTTCCGGTATCTCTCTTCCATTTAAAGAAAAAACAAGAATAATGGAGACTCATCTATTTTTTTCACAAAAAAAGGGAAGTAAACACGTTTTCTTGGCTCTCAGATGGAAGGCCTGGAATAAGGGTAGGAAAATAGGAAATCGGAGACGCTCGATTTCATTCGATATTGGTTGCTTCTATTTTTTTTTTAACCTGTTCGGAAGCTGGTAAGTAATATTATCGCAGGCCAGTTGATGACGGAAACGAATGCCGTAAATTTGTCTTTCCATGAACGCGTAGCATAAAACGAGTAGTCACCGTTGCAAATGTATTTGCTCTCATTTCACAATTGCTTCCTTTCGATTACCTCACTTACTGTCTCCTTGCCTTTGACTACGCTTAGAGACACTGACCTACAAATAGCGCAATATCGCCAACGCGCGCGGCTTTCTTTAAACTTTGAGTTCGTAAGCGCAATAAACATGAGCCAATAATTGAGTCATCTCATAACATTAGTTTCTTATAACGATATTTTTCGCAATAAATTCTAAATTCTAGATAACATCCTGCTAATAAACATGGCCAGTTTGGTCGATTTAAAAAAATTACTACGTTTTTAATTGTTGGCTGGCGACGAGAAGTTCTTAATTTGTCTTATAACGATGACCGCGTGTTGCAACGAGTTTTATCGGATTTCAAATACTTGCGATTAAAGCGACTAAACTTGACAGTTTACGTGATACGTTTTTGTCTTTATAGCATGAACATCCACCGCCGAACCATGATCTTAGCTATTTAAGTTCTTAGCTATCATTACGAGTAATGAGCGAGCTTTAACCCTATAACACACAGCTTCCAGAGCATCCCGAAAACACACATCATGGATCTGAGAGACCCACGTTACTTTGATAGGCTGTAACTCTGGTTCAGATTAATATTTTTGGACCTTTTTTATTTATTTTGAAGCTTTGAGATTTAGGAATATGCCTGAATAGGTTTTGATAGGCTGTAACTCTGGTTCAGATTAATATTTTTGGACTTGTTTTTATTTATTTTGAAGCTTTGAGATTTAGGAATATGCCTGAATAGGTTTTAATACCGAATAGTTTTATTTTGTTAAGTTATGAAGTTAAAACTATATAAATATCGAAAATAGAGAAAATTCCGAGCAAGCTAAGTTTTGTCTGGATCTGAGAAACCTATGCTGTGTGTGTAGGGTTGAAAATCATGTGGAGGCAATTGCAATTTCCACTCTCTGTTTCATTATCGCAATACCAAATGAGCGGGGATGGTCAGGGAAGGATGGGAATGATTGAAAGGCACGCAGCCGATTTCATTCACGTTCGGTTATCTTCTCTTATTCCCGCCTTATTGCCCAAGGGGGGGCGGACCGGGCGGACAGTCTACCGCGACAGGAATACGAAGAAAGCGGCGTTCCCGGATGACGAAGGTTATGCGAGGGGAATGAGAATCCTGCCGTGGTATTAGCTAGGGAATTTTCTATTTCAGATTCCGCGAATCCATTTTATCTTAAACTTCGTAATTCCATACCGCCCGGCGCCCTTCCCCGCGTGCACCTTCGAGGCACGAAGGAATTCACCCTCGCGACTTTTCTACCCCACTGGGTATTCCCTGCCCTCGACCTGCCTTCGTCGGCCGTCTTCGTTCCTCACGGGGCACGGCGATGGGAGAAGGGGGGGGGGGGAGTGCAGGATGGACGTTTTTATATTTTCCAGCGGGCAGCGGGAGCGGCGCGGCCGCTGCGCCGCCGCCAACCCGGATTTTCCGCCTCCGTGATATTGGACAGCAAAAGTTAAAATCGTCCGTATACTCGTGCCATGCACGCGCGAGCGAAGTAAAACGGCCGCTCATTTATCTCGCGTTTTTAAATCGCGCGCGACGCGGAAATGCTCCGGAGTTAGAGTGCCACGAGACAGGATAATCGATCGAAAACCTTTCCCGTATTCATGGAACATCGATTAATATCAATTTTGATACACGTACCCGTTACAGGAGCTCCAAACAAGTCCTTTTAATGCATCACATATCGCATAATAAATCGTATTGCCGGATACACATTTAGGAGACATATAGCGTGCCAAAAGAACGTCACTTACTATACAGATGTGTGCCAAAACTTTGCGTTAAACTTTTTCAAATACTTATAGTTTTATCATTAACCCTAGAATGCATAACTGGGGTTCCTTGTCACCCCAAAAGATTTGTAAGAAAATTCATTTTTGCACATTTTGCGCTTTTGTACATTACTTTAAATGGATTTTTCAATATTTCTCTGACAATAAACAACATGTTATATACATCATCGTTTTCCTCATTAAAAAACGAAGAAAATGCACTATTTAACTATTAATTTACTGCTGGTAGAAAGGATTGAGACACCCCCGAGAAGTTTGGGGTGCTTTACCACCCCACTTTTGCCTTTGAAGCTCAGCAAATTAAGTTATGCCCTCTATATAGGGTTAAAACGATAAAAATAATTATACACATATACATAATTTAAATTAGAAAGTTAATCCATCTACATGCATATCGTTTAATGGTGCGAGGCTGACTTGCCGAGTAAGTGAGACGAATTCGGTACTCCAGGAATGCAAGCAGTGCGGCCTGCACCTCCGACGGAATAGCTGCGGCGTCGCCGCATTCTTGCCGCAGGAAGGCGAGCGGCAAGGTAGGCGCGGATAAAAAAAAGGAAATTACGGACGCTCCGAGAAGCGTGAAATCGTTACTATCACGCTGCCATCCAATGACGACGACGACGACGACGACGCGCTGACAGCGCGCAGTTTCCGGTTTGCGGCGGGTGCACACGAGGTAGTATCAAAATGCACGGACGGGCGGGCACACGAGAACGTACCTGCATTTACACTTAGATGCTCCGCAAACACGCTGAACCTATTAGCCTGTACATTTGCCGGCTCCGTCGCCGAGAATTGATATACGCGGATAACAGATACGATCGCATGACGACGATACGGAAACGCGGTTTTGTTTTAATGCATAAATATTAGTAACGTTTTATCAACGTTATATTATATCGCGTGAACGCGTTGCTTTCCCAGTGTTACCGTCGAAAATTTCTTTCCGGTACGTTAAATGTTAATTTTTAGCGGTTTCTAATCCCTCCCTCTGCAACAATGGCCGAAAAGAAACTAAATTAAATTTTAATAACAAAAACAAATATTATAATATAATAACAAATATTATAATAACAATAATTATATAAATTACTTCAATTATTAAATCGGAATGAGAGAAATGGGTATTTCCTTTGTCGTAATAACAAAGTCACGATGGTTTCGTTGCTTCGTCAGAGAGCCTGCATCCCTTAGGGGGCCTTCAAGATCTCAAGTTTCGGCAACATCAACGTTGGGAAACATTGCCTTAGGTAGTCCATAAACATGGCCGACGTAATGGTCGCTGTATTTACCCTCTCATAGCGCGAGATTAATAACGTGGTTGATGCATATACAACGACGGTACATATGCGTGTGACCTTATCATTGTTGTATTATATGATTCCAGTAATTCATACCGGACAGATTTATGTATTGCCTATTACAACTGCGAATAATGAGCTGTCTCCCGCGAATAATAAGCTAATTCTTATTGTGACGTAAATACATTAATGTTCGTTATCGATATGAATATATTAGCAGGGAAAAATTTACACACAGCAGCGCTTCGATCTCATGGATTAGTAGAAAAGATTACTGGAACTTGATTAATAAAAAAAGGGTACTACGTGTTATAAATATGCATCCAAATCGAGAAAACTCCACTATTCGAAATTATTCCAATCCCATATTTATTAATATGATTAATAAATAATTTGCGTATATATCATCATGAATATTTAAAATATTAAACGGCTGCTAAATATATGCGCATATTAAAACCATCGGTATAAATTGTTATGAATAATTTAATGATATAATAATTTTCTGCAATCTCTCTCTCGGTGATGCAAACTTTATTCGTGAAAATCGCGTTTCTGCATTTGTAAAACTATAAGCTCATGTTACCGATTTCCCTGAAAGTCCTTTACGTGCCTCCGTGTTTATGCATCTTGGCTGTACGAGTGTTGAGTAATAGCCACATTAGACCCCGCAGTTGTTCAATTCTCGCGACGCGTGCTGTCGCATCTTTCTGAACAATTACGTACGCTCATACGTGAAAAGGCAAGCCCGTAACACGTGTCTTCGCCCTAAGTCGGGTCACGGCGGATCCCGCGATAATACTCCCGGTACAGCCGGCATTAACCGTCCCGTCTTTGCGGAAATTAATTTCCGCCGCCGCGTTGTCAAATTTTCACGGGGATGCTACGTGCGTTTGGGAGCCGGCGGTTGCTACCTTCTTTACGCCATGATCTACCCAGCGTGCACCGGATTGCCTGTTACACAGAGTACACCCTTGCGTAACTCCCACACTGTATCACACCCTGTGGGCGCTGCTGCATCCCTCGAGAGGCAAAGTTTACTCTGTTTTTGCGGAAATCCTCCGCGAGAAGACGTGTGCGACGTATGCACATAATGTGCGACCACGTTGAAATTAATTCGTGGTCATAAAAACGCAATAAACATCGTGAAATTTTATTTTACAAGAAACAAGAAAACCGCACGAAACTGAAAACTATTTTCGTAAATGTTATTAATTCATTGTCATATCTTTTTACTTTGCACTTAAAAAAAAATTATGTTTCGTTAGAAAATTTTGTTATTTGAATTGATTCGACAATTAAACCGATACGCTTGTAATTATCTTTTTGTTTTTTTATAACGATATTTTTAAAAAACAGTTGTTTGATTGATTAAATTTCTCTAGTGTTCTTGTATATAAATGATTCGCGACTGCCATATTGTCGCAGTTTATTATCGTTAAGGTCGCGATGTAATGTAAACGAACCTTAATTTACTCGCAAACGCACGCGGAAACATCCTCTCGTTGTAAAGTCCGTAGATGCAGGAACGGGCATGGCATGGAACGGGGATGCTAAACGAGGGGGGGGGGGGGGGGGGGGGGGGGGGGGGGGGTGGTGTCATCATCCTCGGTGTGTACAAGACTCGGCAGCAACTCGACAGTACCCTCCCCTTAACTTCCACCCCCGACGACGTAATTGAATCTGCACGCTACGGACCGTCGAGGCATAAAACGTGGATTAAATACGATGCATACGTAGTACCAAATCCCGTTCCAGAGGGTTGCGCCGGCTCGCAACGAGAGGATATGTCGACGCTGAATGTTGTGTCTGATGTACACTGGCGAACTCCGAATACACCGGTATTCCAATGGACACCAGAATGGCCGGTCCGTTGCCGCTAATTTGTACACTTGCGATCCTTTTGAAGACTAATCCATGGGGGAATTGTGAATCCGGCTAACCGAATCGGTTGCTATCGTAACCCTTCGCACGAATCTCGGACGGAGCTCGTTGATATTTGCAACGCGCAAACGAGAACGAAAGCACGACAGAGGGGTTCAGGTTTAGAGCTCTAAATCCGAAATCTATTTGTAACGTAAACGCGTCTATTTTTAGCTTCGGCGTTCCCTTTGGCTGGGCGCGCATCGTTTATCTTTCAGAGGGACGCTGCTCGTGATTACGCGATTCCGTATGCGATCACACGCGACTGTTTTCGGCTTGACAAACGTAAATTGCAACGGTACGACTAGCGCAATTTATCTCGAGGTATCGGTGACTTCGATCGTCGATCTCGCTCGTCGCTGTTCGCGATACGTTGCTCGTCCTCTTTCCCCTTTACTTTCCGGACGCCTCAATTTCGTTAAATCACGTCGCGTCGTATCCCGGTGAAAACGGAGGATAACGCAGAAAGGAAGCCAATAGGAAATTACGGGCGCGAAAGACAGAGAACACGACAGCGGGAGCAAGAAAACTTGATGAAAGGGTAGAAATTCAGGTGCAAATCGAATCGCTCTTTTACTGCATTTAAGCTTTAGCGTTTTCCTTTGTCACTCGACATGATACACTTGAGTTTTCTCACTTTTTACTCCCGACTGCTGCCAACCGAAGGTTGGTGAAAAACGAGGGAGTATGCGTTTCACCGAGGTCGATTCGTTGTCATTACCTCATTTCTTGGTAACTACAACATACTTTAATCTGTGCTTCCGCACATAAGTTTCTTATTGATCAAGCTTGGTTTAAAGACTTTAAAGCGTATAATTATCATTAATTGTTGTGTTAATAAAAAAGAGGAAAAATATATTTCATTTGTACGTTGTCTTATTGGGTATCGACTGACAATGAGTTGTCAAAATACTTATTTGGCGGATAAATTATTTTTTTAGTATGTACATATATTCGTATATATACACACAGCCATATACGCGCGCGGCATACACACAGCGTACATTATATACATAATATCTATATAATTATGTAGATAAGTATATATGTACGCAACTTATATATTTAGTGTTAATATTTTAAGATAGGAAATATAATTGAGGAATATTAGATTTGGCGTGGCGTCTCCCGACTGCTCTTCTTAAATGTTCAATTAATTATAGCGTAAAAGTAAAAAAGTATTTTTTATTATATATGTATGCAGTATTTAGAAAATTATTACTTTTTCATATTTTTTTATTATTTTAAATTTTTTAAAACTGTCTTTTTTGCCAATTAATTTTTGAGATTTTTTGTTTTATTTTATTATTATTATTTTAAACCTTTTAAACCTGTCTTTTTTGCCAAATTGAGAATATTAATCGACGATTACTGGCAATCACGATATACGCGTTTTTAAGATTTGAAATTTATTATAAACTAATAAATTTTTCAAATCCTTTTCGTGTATTTCCAAGTACACGAATTTCCAACCTACTAAACTGCGTGCCAACCGATTTGTCAGACTTTAAAACACAGTCTGTCTTTTTTGCCATTTAATTTTTTAGTTTTTTATTTAGATATTATTTAACTTATTTTATTTATTATTTGACTTACTTCAGGCAGCAGTCGAGTCTTTTTTCATTTAATTAAAAAATTTATTTATATCTATCGCACCTTCTCCCTCTTTCTCTCTCTCTCTCTCTCTCTCTCTGTCCCTAAAGCCTGAATATATTCGTGTTTTATTCTGCGTACGCGAGAAAACAAGAAGACAGTTAAAAGAAACAGATTTAATTCTAACAATTTTGCTTTGATATTCGGCTTCCCGCTTCTCGCACCTGCCAGTTGGCAGTGTTTAGATTAGATGTTTATTTTGAATCGCGTAGTCGGGCCTCGAGTCGATTCCGAGAAGTCGCCTTCTCCCCTGCCACCCCCGCCTAACTTCGCGCTGCGTACAAACATACTCCCGGTCAAAGTCGCGCGGGTCGCGCGCGAGCGAGGAGTGCCGAAAGGTATCGAGGACTGATTGAGGTTATCGTAGCGCATAATTTAGAGACGTGCGATCGTTGCAAGTTAGTGAAATGGCTATAGGTACAGTCAGTGTCTGTATATCATAAATTTATCGAGACGCTGCGTAATTCAATGTTACCAATCCCGTCAACACGCGTCGTTTCGTGCCGAAGCGGGATCGCGCGGTTCCGTACCTTCTCTTTACTTCAAGATTCTCAAACGTGGCGAGTCGCGTTTCCCGAACGCGTAATAAGTATCGGGAGTGTCGGGAGTGATGAACAATCGTCGTAATGCGCTCGGCTTATTGTTAGTCGCGAGTCGCGAGTGTTCGCGTCCGTTATTGTAATCGAGCCGACTTTTCCCCCGTGCGATCGAAAGCGATCAGAAAAACTCCGTTTCGTCGGAGTGTTCGTCTCGCGCTAATTACACGTGGAAACAGCATCGCAAGCGCTGTCGTGTCAACGATACCGAGAGTGACGAACGTGGCGAAATATCAATTTTACATAATAGCCGTTCGCGGTACGTAGATCGGTGGTTGCGCCGCCATTTTGCGCGATGTCTTGAATTTATCAATTAAGTACGCGAAATACGTCGCGACGTGCAACGAGCTTCGGAAGAATCAGGAGTGCCGGGCGAATTGACGGGCGGAGTATCGCGTATCTCGCGTTATTTATTATACGCTCGAACTGCATCGTGAATAAAGTGCCGAGCTAATAAAGTGGCGGCTAATTAACGCACGTAATTAGTCATGTTTTTCGGATCCGATAGTGTGAGTGATTCCCGTCGGCGGCGAAGGAACAGACCGACAGGATGACATCGGCTGGTGAGTGTTTTTACGCGCCTCATCGCATTTGCGAAGGCGGAAGGGCGCGTATTCTGGTGATAAAATGCAAAACTGCATTGTCCATTTAAACAACACATTTTTACACTCAATTGGCTAAAATATTATATTATGACCGCGGAAAAAAAATGCGATTTTATTAATCCTTTATTCTACAATGCGCTACAATATTTACACCATCATTATTCTTGTGTATATGTAATTTTAAAGAGATAATAAGAACAGTTAAAAATATATTTCGAATATATTTTACATTGCAATTTTATTATCGCTTGAACTTTTATGCTTTGAACTTTTTGATAATTATTAAAATATCGTTTTTCTATTACTATTTTTTAATTGAGAGCGCTCAATAAAAGAGAAATAGTCGGATTGAAAAATTCAAATAACAAAAAACCCTATATAATATAACAACCATTTATATATATGATATTTCGTATATTTTTTGAAGATTTCATATTTAATATCTATATCTGTACTATAAAAGCAGGCCATAAAAATTAGAAACTTTATTTTCTTTTTTTTTTATGAAAAGAGATAAAATAGTACTTAAATCTTGATATCATTACTAATGAGAAAACATGCATTTTTTTTTAATGCAACTTGTTTTTAGCCGTTACAACCTTAATATATAGTGAGATTTCTACTTTAAGCGACGGAGATCGATTCGGCGAAATTAATTTTATTTTTGTAATTAATCAACGATCTTGTAACTTTTGGTCATCCGCAATCCTGCACTCATTATAAAAGCGCTATAGAGTCTTAGCTTTCGAACGAGACGAAAAAAATCATTTTGCTGCGATTATTTTATGCGGAGATATTAACGATTATCTCAACTCGCGGTTTCGATGAAGTATTTAAAAAGACGGAGATCTCGAAGCAAAATTTATTTTATTTTCGTAATTAATCGATAATATTTCGCAAACTGGTCGTCCGAGATAGACGATCCTGGAGACCTGATGGACTCATTACAAGCGCTCGAATCTTAGCTTTCAAATAAGACCAAAAAAATTATCTCATTACGATTTTTTTGTGCAAAGATATTAACGATTATATCGACCCGTGATCTTGGTTTAGGAATCAGACAGGGCGCGCACGCGGGCGTTTCTCGGCGACGTATCATGTTTCAAATCGAAGCGCTTGGTATACTACACGTGTTTTCACATCTGTTTTTTAGCGCACCTGTCGCATTATATTTCTTCGACTTCTCTTGCTTTATCAAGTGCGCTTTGCTTAGGTTCGTCGATTTCGCTTTCAATTGATTTCTAAAACTATTGTTATAGTTCGAGAAGAATAATTAAAATACAACGAAAAATTAGGATTCCATCCGTATAGAAGTTCTTAATTTTATTCAGCAATTAATAATACATAATTATATCTAATAGAAGATCAAGAAATTTTATATAGGTACAAAGAACTTCTAAATACGTATGTCTTATTATTCATTTGCAATTCGCTTTCATTTTATTGCAACAATTTTGTCGTATTTTTAGTAAAATCCAGTATAGTTTCGGAGATTTGAAGATTAACGGTTATCTCAGTTATTATAGAATCCCCGGAACCCTTGTGCAGCATTGGGATGTCTTCACCTGAGGACGTTTGTAAAATTTATGAATGTTAGTAGTATTTTTGGAGAATTCCAAGGGTGAAAGAAAAGCCATTAATCTCAAGAGTCCCAGTTTTGCTCCGCGATACGAGTGGCGATGGCCGGAGCGATTCGAGGACGAGAATCTTTCCGTCCGATGCCGTTTATGAGCGAACTGTTCTCAAACTGTTTTGTAAGAAAGATAAATAGGTGCTTTTGATAAAACTCGACTGACGCACTCGGGCATTGAATTTCATTATCGCGCGAGTCCTGATTTATCGTCCGCGTCCGCCTTACTCTCAAATTACTCGTCCTCTCTCGCGATCCCTTCCTCGCGGCAGCCTCCTCGATTGTCTATTTCACAAAACGCGATAACAAATCGCGGACGGCTTATACGTATTATCCGAAGGTCTCGAAAAGAATCCACGCAATCAGCGGTCGAAGCGTCGATTCCGCTCATAGCGATAAAGATCGTCGTTTTCGAGAATGGTGTTATATTTTACAGGCTGCGGTCACCAGGCTTTTCGGATTTCCGTCGTGCTTTTTTCCGTTTCCAAAATTTCAGACCGCGCGGTCGACCGTCAGATGCAATCGCCGAGAGAGCCGGGGTGCATTCGCGCGCGCGTTGAATAATCAAACGAAAAAAATTGGCTCGCCGTAAATGTCCGTGGGATACCTATCGCCATCCTCCCAGCGTGAAACTTCCCTCCCGGCCACCGTCGTCCTCGTCCTCGCTTTCCCGATCCTCCGCATCTTCCAACGTTCTCTCATGGCCTGTCATAAAACTTTCATAACTTTCGGTATTTCCACGAGCGGCCTTTTGCCAGTCCGCTCATGCGAGTCGCTGGATACGGCTCTCCTCTTCCCGTCGCGTCGTTTCCCTTAAGTAAGGGAACGATGAGAGGATAAACGGAACGTGTCAGGGATAAAAATATCTCGCGGTTAACTCCCGTGGCACAAGGCGACCAACTTCGACATACTCATAATTTGAATACTTCTTACGAGCCTGGCGTATCGTCAAAATTGGTTTTTAACCAGCGTCGTTCGAAGATCAAGGATGTAAATTTGGACGGAAGGATGGAGGATGAAGGCATTCAAGTGTTCAAACTAGAAGAATATCTGCGAAACAAACAATTCGATTATATCGGGAGTTTGATCAATCGTTATTATTTTTTTTTATATAGAATAGAATATCATTCCGATTAAAATTTCGTAACATTGTATTGCCTAATATATATGTATTATACTCTATTCCCGATACCCCGATATTATTGATACCGAGTTTTTTTTGGTGAATATTTATCTTTGCCGCGGGAGAGCGCGAAGGCGCGATACAAACAGACTGTCTGGCGTGTGCAAATCGTCACTGGCTGAGTGGTTCATAAATTCGCAAATAGCTGCTAACAATTCATGCCATTCAATGCGACGACGCAGCGTACCGGTAATCATTTCAAATGCACTGGCTGCACCGGTCGGTTGTGTCCGGGCAAACATTCCGGCTAAGCGATCGTAACACCGAGCTCAGCAATAACGTTTCGATCAGCGACAATGCTAAAAATGTTGGCGCTTGCATTACGCTCAGAATGCTTCAATCGCGACCGCGACGCTGAGCTTTGTATACGCGTTATCGGAATATTAAAAATATTACTGAGGTGTGATCAAATTGGAATGCATTGATGAAATATTTACCGTGCTCCATTGATTAATATACTTCACATTTTTCGAGCGACGGCAAACATTGGGAAGTGAAACATATTGTTCCACCGAGACCGAGTCTCGAAACGGATGAAAGGTGACCCATACCGACAAAGCGCAAAGTTGGATCGAATAGCCGTGGTATATGGTTTCTGTCGTTACTGTTGCAACTGCCGTAATACCTCTTACAGCAGCAGCCGTCGCTCTCGCAGGCCGTTAAATAACTTCGTGTCTCGAATATCGAAGTGGAGCTATATGGCGCAGACAGAACGATCGTTCCGATCGCGTATACAGCAAGAAACCATAGTTCACGCTAGGTCATCGTTAGCGATATTTGTTTTTTTTTTTTTTACAACCCCTGGCGAGAGAGATAAATCGAAAAATGTATGACCTACATCAGATCTCTTTTTAAAGACCGTTGCACGTACAGTAATTCTTTAAGTTCTGTTATTAAGAGCTTTTCTGTTTAAATACCTATATATATAGATTACCTATTATTACCATTTATAACGCTAATAATTTCGTATCTCAGAAACAAGAAGGAAACGTGGCAAATTAAATCGTTGCGAACTTTTTTACGAGGTAATATTTTAGAACTTTTACTTGCCCGCGTGCGCTCCCACCTATTTTCATTTCATTATCAAGCCGAAATGAGTTGCCCCGTTTCATTGTTAAACCGAATTCCAGCTGATTGTGAAAATACAGAGGGCGGTTAATAACTCCGAAAGATCTCATTTCCTTGAATTAATTTTAAACCGGCGTGTGCCACTTATTTCTGTAAAATTGGCTCTTTGCGCGTGCGAATAATGTACAAAAGAAAAATATACGCCAGCTCCATTCACTGCTTAATTAAATAGCACTTTTCTTATTTTGCGACATAGCTTACTGTTGCTCTTAATCTCGAGGTATAATATCTCGAGGGTCCACGTTCAAAATGTGTATTTAAGCACTGTGCGTTCTACCGAATTTCATCATTTCGCAATTTAACGTTGCGATTGACCGCTGAGCTACGTCTCGAACGTGCTCCCTTCGGTTTCGTAGTAAGTAAGTACCGGATGGAAATTCGATTCGATTCGTGACTACGTAGTTGGCCGTTGGACGGGATTAACTTAAAAGTTGTCCGGTACTGACCGCGAGATGAGGAGCGACGAGGTTGCAATCGGATAGTGGGTGATTTACTATAGTAATTGCCAAAATTACTGCACCGCATAATGACGGTAATTATCGCCGTAATTCGCGGTAATTGCCACGGCAATTACTGGGCTGAAGAACGGCGGAAAGGCCGGCAGGTGGTTGCCGTTGGTGACGATCGACTTTCCTCCCTTTTTGCCTGGATTTCGTCCCGCCTTCGCCTATTGATTTTGATGAAAGAAAACGAGCGAGATATTATCACCCTTATTCCCAAGGTCAATCTCACCAGATGTTGTATCCATATCGAAATCCCATGGTCAGTTTCGCACTTTTACGCGGTCAACATCTTGCGTAGAAGTTTGGTGAATGATCACCAATATATATTAAAATTCTTCAGCTTGCAATCTTACAGTGTTCTAATTATTTATTATTATTTTGTTGCAGATTTGAGCCACGAGGAGGGACTGATACTTTCGGCGTACGGTGAGTTGCTCATTAATTTACGAATTTGTGCGTGAGATGGTAAAAAGTCAGGGAAATATTATTTCCAACCATTCGGCCTTCGGTGCATTTCTCGTGTTTTCAAATTCGACGGATAACCGATAAAAGAATGAGAATGACTCTCTTGATAACCGCGAACCGCGACAGGCCTTGAAGTGGAAATTGCGATATTCAGACGCGACGCGTCCTCCGCGTCTCTCGGGGATCGAAATCTGCCATTTCTTTTCTCTTCCTAATGACTCGCGAAAAATTTCAATGCGCCTCAACGGCTCGCCTTTTCATGTCGAATAATAAATGACGGCCGACGTCGTTGGGAAGAGGCTAGGTCGACACGACGCCGGCTGTCGAACGAGGATGCTAGGTGAGCTATCTAAATATACGTTGGTCGCTTCTGGCAACCGGAATGATTTTGTATTCATCATCTTTTGAAAAATATCGCTTCTCAAGCACGAGGTCACATGATGCCCGGGCTAACGTGACCAGATAGCCTGAAGACATGCGTCAAAGTTGCAGAGGGAATTTATCACGGAAATGACATGTTCTTTTCTTCACTCATGTCACAACCTATTTAGTTTCCTTCGTTGCGCAGCGACAAATGAGTGAACTTAAATGAAAATAATGTATATTTTATTCAATAGATATACTTTGTATCTAACAGCCACGAAATCATGGGAATTGTAACATCTGTTGAGATGTTCCTTTTAATTTATAAAATTAAAACATATATTAATTTGCAAAATTAATAATATCTACATATATGTATGTATATTAATTTTGCAAATTAATATATGTTTTAATTTTATAAATTAAAAGAAACATCTCAACAGATGTTACAATTTCCATGATTTCGTGGCTGTTAGGTATAAATTATATCTATTGAATGAACCCTATACACAGTAAAAAATCGTGCGTCCATATGTTGAAAATTTCTTGTGTTACCAAGATTTGATTATTATTTCAATATAAAATTAACATACAACAGTTTTGTTAATATTTTTGTAACATTTTCGTGTGTTACATTTATGTCAACATGATAACTTAACATTTTATGTATGTCATTTATAAATTAAATATTATTTTAAGTTCTTTTAACACAATTGCTTTAAAAAATTGAAACGTCTTAAAGTTATTTTAACATAAACAAAAGTTGAAGTAAATCTTCAAATAACCGTAAACTTTATCGGACGAAGCAAAATGTTACATCGACATTTCTTACAAATTATTTTAACTATTCTTGTAATTCTTTTAATACTTCAGTATTCGTACTGTTCAATTATCTTTGTGTTATTATTACATTACACTTAAAGTTAAAAGAACAAATATGAATGTAAAGTGTTGTGTCAATTAAATAACATTTTTAATTTGTCAACAAGTAACACACCATGAATGAGTTATTTTAACTTAAAATTTAGAGTGGACTTTCTGGGACATGCAAAAAATGTTAAAATTAACATTTTATTTTTAACAGTGTAGGTACAGGGCTGTCTGATAATAAGTGTAACACCCACAGAGGATAGGTAGAGCGGATTAAACTGAATAGAAAAGTTCCCTTTATTTGATTATGACAATAAATAATGAGTTATTAGTTAATAAAGATATGCGAATCAGCGTGTGTTCGCGTGATTCGGCAAAAAGGGACAAGTTGTTATTTGCTCAGCGCTCCAGGACTTTTATATTCAGTTTAACCCGCTCTACCTACTCTCTGCGGGTGTTACACTTATCAGACTCTATATTAATTTTGTAAATATATATAAATTTCTTTATCACGTAATAACATTAGCGTAAATCGCGTAATGAAAGAACTATTACTCTTCGGTTCGCTCCCTTTGCACGCTACATATCAAACAGTTACGTACAAGACGTGTGTGTGCGTAGACATAGGTGCGAAACTATGCTGAAATGGAGATCGATGGCGTAATATTTATTTCAAGTTTCTGGACGTAACGGATCCTACGGAGTGCGGTAGAATGGCGACCGGCGCCATCGACGACGTATTCGTGAGCCATCGGCGTCTTCCTACGAGACGGATTGCCGTCCTGGGATCACGCCACCGGATGGCACCCGCAAACTTGCCTTTCTGCCTGTATCGATTTTCGAGCTAATAAAGTTTGTATAGGTGCAAAAGTTGCGAAAACCCACCGACCGGGCTGCCGTTTCCCCGTTTTCGCTCGAACTTTCCAAACTCTAGCCCTGCGCATAATCCACCAGTGAATTTGGATCAGCGGTTAATTTTTCGACTTCATCCCGCAGCGAATGAATAGTGATCCGACGTTATTTTATTAACGGCCAACGATGGTACGAGAGCACCTAATAGCAACCAAGTCGCGACTTGGCCGCTTTAATGAAAAGCCATTGTTAGCCCCCGTTTCAACTTGAAGCTTGAAAATTCTGCGCGCGGATTCGCAACTGCTTGAATTGAAATCAGCGCGCAACTCCTCAGAAACGAACTCGTTGCTATTAGTTGCATGTTCTTTTGTCGATTAGATGCGTCTCTATACCATGCACGAATACCCATGAAAATACCGTTTCCTTTATCTCACGCAATTTGTGCCGTTAATAAAGTTTGCTTTAAAAATTTGCGAATTTTACTGCGATTAAATTATTATTAAGCAATTTCGATCGCTTAATTGGATGTGAACTCCACAATTCGTCTCAGCCTCAGCCAATATTTTTGCCGACCATCCACGCGAATGTTACATTTCCCGTGACTGTCGTATAAACGTAATAATGCGATCACGTCGCGCCGCGCGCCACGGCGAATTATTATCCGCCGCGACATTCGAAATTCATTCGGACAGTTCGCCGCTTTTTATTACGGTCGCGAGTTATTATTCTCATTTCGCGAGGCGGGGAAATACCGCCTCACGAAGGGACTCGACTCGACCGACGTTGGCGTTTAATCGTCGCGCATATCTGAATGAGAAAGGATTGCTCGCGTTATTATTTCCACGCTCAACGACCCATCCGTCGTTTTTTGCCCTCCCTCGAGACCGCGGTACGCGGCACGTGTGACATTGGCGGGCTGTACATCGGAACTCGCGCATTTTCGTACGCACACACGTGGCGACGACCGCGGGGTCGTGCGGTTTTCTATTAACTCGAGTGCTGCAGCAGCGTTGGCTTTTCAGCGTGGATTATCTCCGCGCAATCCGCGCTGGAAAGTCTGTCGGGTTCCCAGAGCGAGCGAGCGAAAACGGGCTATTACGGCGCGCTTGCGGGGGTGAAAACGTCACGAGAGAGAGAGAGCTAATGGCAGGGACGCTAAATGAAAACATTGGCAGTCGCTCTATAATAAATAAAAGATGCTTCTCTGCTGTTGAAAAATTCAATTGACATCTTGGAACGCAAGTCTCGTTCTTTTCTTCTGGATATCCTCGAGAGCGTATTCATCGGCTGCACCGCGAAATGAATTACGAAGAAATTTCTCCGGATAAATCTCCCTACTTTAAAAACGGATGAATATGACGCGTGAATGATTAAATTTCTCTCTAATTATGCTCTCTCCGTTCACGTGCACGAAATAAAAATTATTATTCTCGCAATGCGAACGCGTAACGATTACCAATTAGCGCTAATTAGCGCTATTTTGCGTGCGATACAGAAGATGATATAGCTGTTGTAGGATTAACAGAGAATAATTCCGGCTGTATCTTTATAGAGATATTATTTCGCAAAGACGTAAGGTGAGAAAAGTAGAAGGCCAAAAAGCGAGCGTCGCGTGTTTTGAGGACCCGTAAAATTTTCACTTTGAATCCGGTGAGAACGCGCACCGTTAGAAAATATTGTAGTTCGCACGTTTATTACCTTCATTTCCTCATTTGCGAGGTTACGTCTTTTCCTTGTTCGCGTTTCAATGACGGTGTTATTAAATTCCTTTCAATAGTTCGCTTTTCGCGTGAATGAACATTATTCATTGAAGATTTATTCTGCTCTTCCATTGAGATGCACTGTTGCACGTTTATCGATTTCCAACAATAGAACGAACTCGTTTGAGCTTATAGGTTCAAAATAATAGCTCGAAATATATAATAGGCATAGTCGTGCTATTTATAGACATATTACATTTATGCGTTTTGTAAATACATAAACAATAACGCGGAATCACCGGCAGTAGCGTTAACGGGAGATGTGCATCATGCAAAACCATTTTTTTTATATAACAATGTCGGGAAAACTATATTCAGTGGAATTCTTTATACAAAATATTACTCAATAGTTCGAGCACGCTCGTAATGCCAGAAATAACCATAAGAGTTGACAAATGGTTGCGACCGCAATTTATCAACATCAAAAGTGGACAAACTTCTATCGGGCTTGTTGGTGCGTTCGATCGCGTTTAACGAATAAATGCCGAAAATGTCGGTGGTATCGGCGATACGATTCGAAATGCACTTTGCTAGACGATTTTGCGGGGACGGGAGCGGAAACTTTTCTCGAGGGATCCGTGAAAGGGGATTCATAAATGACGTGGTGCAACCTCGAAAGATTACGGCGCGGGTGGTGGTATGCGGCGTACGTATAGAAACGTACGTCAAAAGTAATGGTCGGCATCTGTCAAGCGTTGCGGTGTCGAACGTCGCGCGTTGAAAACGGAGTGAATAAACGGCGATGACCACGTCTATCCGCGTGATTCTAAGTATCACTAGTGTCGGCGCGCACTCATGACAATACACCCCGGCTGCATTCGGGGAGCGCGCTATCAACGCTATCGCGTCATTCTATTCTTGTTTCACGTCTAATGAACAATAAAGATGCAATAGCGTTGATAGCGCGCTCCCCGAATGCAGCCAAAATCTACATCTACATTGCCGCTGTTGCGCGGAGTGAAGCGTCGGGAAGTGAAAAATATATATTTTCAATTCGGCAATATCTATCGCAGAAACGGAAGAGCTTCCACGTTTATAGAACTTTTCTCCTCCTCGGATATTACAGCTTGACAAAATAAGGAAAGCGATTCGCGTTCCCGCGCACTTATTCCTGGAAGCAGACGATATGATTTCAACTCGCTACTCGTCTATAGCTAAATCGCTACTTATTCTGTGAACTTAAACTTTAAACTAATGCACACGGATGAATTAATATTATCATCGATAGATGTGACGTATTCTTAATCTCGTCGATCAAAACATTGAATAATTTTGAATGTTTGCATTCTCTTCTTTATTCTTATTGTTCCGTATATCATATTAGAAAAATTTAATTATGTGCTTAGTGTTTAATAATTGACTCTATACCTGCCTCACATAGTAGAGACACAAATGGAGAAGTAGCCATAGAGGTACTTAATGTCAATAGCGCGATTAACGAGCGAAAACTACGTGCGACGCGATGATGACAAGAGGATTGGTGGTAACGATGCGACAACTGCCATACGTGACACTGTCGGCGACACGATCACATGTTTCCCAATACCGAGAGTCGTCTATTTGACGCAATCTATCGCGACACTTTAGCGGGCCTTTTACGATCGTATCGCAATTATTAATCAAAGCCAATCGCACCGTTATAAAATCGTAACAGCGGAAATCGTAGCCAGCGATCGTCCTTTCGATATCCTATACCCACGTTACTAAAGCGGAGTCTACAATGAGAATTTAAGACGTAAAATTTAAGTTTTAAGCATTAAGCCGTAAGAAATTGACAAATCACAGTCGAATGTGAGAAGAACATTTGACTGTGATTGATCAATTTCTTACGGCTTACGGCTTAAAGCTTAAATTTTACGCTTTAAATTTTCATTGTAGACTCCGCTTAACGTAGCTCGCTTCTTTGCAATGTAATTATTAAGTGCGCAAATGTTCCTCTTATTAGACACTTTTTGTGCTCAATTATGACAGAACGAAACTTTACATTCGATACATCTCTTTTATATCCATTAAAATACCATTTCGGTGCCAATCGATTCCGTCTGTGCGTTTCGTTACAAAATTTGTTCCTCTTGCCTATTGCCGTGAATTCACGGGTTTCTCCCCGGTACAGCTAAATTACATACTGATTCGCGACTATTCGGGGTTTTAGTAAGCGCGCGAGTGAAACTTCCACGTGGCGGGAGAAAGCAATTGATTGGCTCCTCTCAAACGTCTCGTGTATGTTTGCGAGTTTCGCGCATACCAAGTACCTAATCTTGGTGTGAGTTCTATCGGAAGGAAGTGCCTTGTCCCCAGGGGCACGGAGCACCCGGTTTTCAATTAAGGTCTGATTACAGTAAATACGCCAACGTGACGAGAGCAATGCCGGCGTCCTGGCGGCTGTGAGAGGAAGCCGTTTGAAACGAGAGGATTGTCGGGAGAGGCGTAGTCGCGTGACGCTCGCTCGTGCAGACGCTACGCTCACGCCTTGTTTATTTCGCATGCTTATTCGTGTTTATGCTCTCGACGTACCCGAACTTGGCACTAGTTTACGGGCAATTACGTTTAATCGAACGAGCGATTTAAGCATTCTTTGATTTCGCGCCGCGCATGATGGAAAAATCGCTCGTGATTTCGTGTATATTTTTTGCGCGAATAATCGCAGAACGTCCGCGTCGAGAGAGAGAGATAGAGACAGAGAGAGAGAACAAGAATTTCTCTGAGTAACGCAATCGCATTACACGCGCGCGCGCACGTTGGATATAAACGTAACTTCATCTTACGCATTCCGGACGCTATAATGCGTCCATCCTGTAATCCGATTGAACTTTGCATCACGTCGCGCAGCTTTGATTTTCGTTACAAGCCCGTTCCCCTTTGATCCCCCTCGAAACACACAGCGGCGTAACGAACGGATTAACTCAACTTAATGCAAAATTGACAAAGGCGCGAGCTTAAACTATTATCGAGGGCCGCAGGGTATCCGATCTCTTTACCGCTTTATTGCACATTACACATCCGACGCAATATCAATCACATTCGCTCTCTCTCTCTCTCTCTCTCTCTCTCTCTCTCTCTCTCTCTCTCTCACACACACACACTCTCTTTCTCTCTCCCTGCAACGATTACCACGGTGCACTCGCGAGCGTACAGTCCCTCGCGTAACAACGTTACAAAGCGATCTGCGACACAAGAGCACGATTCACACGAACATTCAGCATCTACGAGCAAGGCATATTTTCCTGGTGTATATAGGTATAATCGATTTCCGAACAACATTGTACGTATCGCGTACGCGTATCGTGAGCACGTCTGTGCTACTGTGTCCCATAACCGGCCCTTTTATTTTCATTTTTATTCCAATCGTCGATGATAAAGTGTATCTCTATTGATGGAGATACGCGATATACCCGATGCGATCCGCGCTACCTGGTCGTTTAATAACTGCTTCTCCTAATTTGTTCGCTTTACCAGCCCCAGCTGAGATTTATGATGCGCGCGGTCATAGGCCAAAAGGAGCATATACACTTCGAAAGCTATCATTGATACACACAATGCGTATAAATATAGTAGGCATCGGCAAATATAGAAGGATCTATAAAATGTCTGGAATATTTCGCGTTTACACAAGTACATGTTCTTTTGTCAGCTCATTGTATATAGATAAATGCAATGGCTATTTCCAAATTTATCCGGTATTATTAAAGTCTAGTCGGCGCGGAAACATAGCTGCAGAATTCAAATTTATGCAGCTATTAATGCAGACGAAAATACGACCGCAAGCTTTGAAATTAGCCGATGCTGAATGTAATCCAGACGCAGAATAAACCAGCATTGCGTTGAGGGGAAAGATCTATAATTGTATCATAATGTGACGTGAAATCGATTTCGTTGTTTCGGGACTAAGTGGTCTCTTCGAAAAAATACGTTGCATCCCTCTTTCCCTCTTTCTCTATCACTCTCATTTGCACCTCCAGAATTGATACTCGACGTTGGATCGACGCGAGTAATAACATTTGCATGCACCACGCGAGCGCTGCGCGTGAACGAGAAAACGTAACTAAATTACAAAGTTTATGTCCCTGCATTTTCCAGGACGCGGGACAAATTGCTACGCCAAAACGTGTTACTGCCGCGAAAGTGAATTAACATTTTCGGACTTTTCTTGTCTCTCTAACTGGATGGCGGTTGCACAACGCTTTGCGGCTGCGATTAACTTGAAAACAATTCGACGCATTCTGCACGATGCATCTCTATTTTTCCATTACACCGGCCCATAATTTCTATTGTGATATTTTTAGACGTGCGCTTTTGAAGCTTGAGAAAATTAAGATTTTTCTCTTATTCGTAACACTCCTGTTTGATGAAATCATGAATATTCAAATTCTATACGTGTGTTTTCTCACTCCGCAGGGGACGTATTGTATAATTTTCTTCCGTTCGAAAGGCGCGCAAAACCACATCACGCGAAAATCTAACGCGCCTGGGAATCATCATGTGCGTGTTTCCTCTCGCTGGCGTTTAACCGCGCACGTCGTTTGCATACATCGCCAAAATTGATACCCGGCAGTGCAATTTACGCAGATACATATGCGTATATTCGCTCAACGTCGACTAATGATACTCGCCATGCGCGCACGCACATGCACAATAAACATGAGAAATACAATACACATCTGCAAATGTGCGCCTCGTGTTATATCGGTTTAGCATTTTAGGTTCGATTCGGTGCATACATCTTAAATCTTTCTCCCTTTGTCTTTCTTTTATGTGGTATCTAAATAAAATCTATTATCTACAGCGACCGCGCGCGGAGAGACAAATATTCGATTCTAAGCTAGCCGCAAAATTCGCATTTTCTACATATCCGAAAGTAACAGAAAGCATTATCATTTTATACATGTTCGTAAATGGTAACCATTACCACACGAATATAACGATGCATGTGCATGTGAAGCTCGTAAATATACAATACCTTATTCACAGAGCGATCGTAAACAAATATTAATTAGCCAATGTTTACTCACGTTGAAGAAAATAAAACGATGCATGTATAATATGTATATGCACGTAAACACATAACTATCTATTCTCGTATTCGTAATGTTCATATAGACGTTTGCCCATATGGATATTTCCCTGGACGAGTATTCACTTGCTATATATGTGGCTCTACATGTATATTCGCTTAACGTCAGCTAATGATCCGTGTCTGCATATATACATCAAGTATAATACGTACATATACAGAGAGAGAGAGAGAGAGAGAGAGAGGAGAGAGAGAGAGAGAGAGAGAGAGAGAGAGAGAGAGAGAGAGAGAGAGAGGGAGGAGGGGGAAGAGAGTACTGTACATTTACCAATGAACGCTGCTGATCTATATCTATCACGCATGATAGTTCGGCTCTAATATTCGATTCAAAAGCGAATTAATTACGCTTGTGACATTATTTCTAACATGTCACGCGTAATTCAATTTGATGTTCAATTTGTGAAATTGATTTCGGAGATAACTAATAAAATATAAGAGTTCGGGTGGGTTATATGTACCGCGGAAAAGTTTTCAGCAGCGGGGCTCTTAAAAGACGTCGCCGCTTTACTTTCCTGCCTCAGTTCCTGTTTTCCTATAGACGCTGTGCCTATTTGCGTAGGGAAAACAGTGGAAAAGTCTGCGTCGCGCTACTCGCCGTGACTTCGCCTGTGCAAATTTAATATGTAAGAGCGAGAATATATATATATATATATATATATAACAAATGGAGATTCTTTCTTACTCCGCCGTTATCGCGAGACGGACCGCGATCTGAATAAGCGTGTCCGACGATGGTGATCGCTTAATTACATATGTAATTATACACACGCGGACATGATACCAATCTCGATATAGGCGGATAAGACGGTGTGGGAAATGTTCACGTGGCACGCCAGATAACAGCGTTATTGCAACTGTTCTTGTCGTCTCTTTGATACATGGCAGAATCGGCGAAGTTCTTGGCAGTTTAGAGCACGATACGAAATTAGTCCATGCACGAACATTCGCCGCGCCGTCCCGATATTCCACCATAGTCGTAACTTCAATTATTGTTTTTCTCACTTTGATAACCGGTAATCTGTTAAGAACGATCCCACAGCCTTTGTCAACGATTTTAAATATCTGTATAGAACCGATGGAAGAAGCCACCCTTCGCGCCGGATTAACAGATCAAATTATCTGACGTTATCTTGGTTCCACATTCATAGTACTCATTGTAATTTTTTACATATCTTTTCTTTGGCTAAAATATATTTTTTTTTTTTACTTAGAGAGATCGCGCCATTAAAAGCATTTCGTGGACCAAATTTATAAATCGGAATATTGTTCAAATCGCACGTATTTTTCTCGGTCTAATAAGCCGATTCGTAACGCCATTCTCCATGAATATAAACGAATATTGCTGAACTTTGCGAAAACATAGATCTAAAATGGAATTTTGCGACGCGATTCTATAGACGCTATCAAAATTTAATTTCCGGTGGATAGAAGTGGCGCGCGAGGAACATCGAAAAATTTTCACACATCCGCACGTGGGAAATTGTCACGTGTGGAAGCGGATGTAGGGCCGTTATTGTCGACCTTGTTATCGCCTCCTTCAAATATGGGAGAGACGCGCACGCGCTTGCGTCCGGTATAATTTATCCCGCTTCAAAATTATCCCCGGACGGACGTCTCTCTACTTGTGTTTCTGAATGATTCAAATCGCGCGCGACAGACGAGGTTTCCTCCGTCAAAATAATTGGAAATCCGAGCCCATACGATCAATACAAGCGACTGTCATCGTAGTGATGCGTTAAAATGAACAACTCCACGTATAAATCCAACCATACGGCGTCTCGTTTAAATAAAACTCGGTAACGAATGTTTTAATCGGCTTTGTTAGGGCGGCATATTGCAATACTTTTCGCTTCTGTCGGCTAGAAATTTCTATTTTTATGTTACCGCTCAATTAAAATGGTTTTGTGGTAACATCGAAGATCATACAAAATAAAAATATGAGCGTAATATTGTGTTATTGCTGTTTCTCTGATGCGGGCAAACAAATAATGGTTTCTGCGTGCCCAGTCGAAGACATTATAGCTTCGCGTCATTTCAGATAGTAAACTACGAATCCGCGTGACTTCATTAAGGGGGGAACCTGCTTTAGAACACTTCAAAAAGCATAATTTTTGCGATTTTTTTTTTCGGCTCCAATAAAATTAATCTTTTCTAAACTTCTGGGGTGTTTTAGTACACATTTTGACATTAACAAAAAAAAATTTGTATACAAAAATATTGATCTTTAATATGAAATGTTTAGCGATATTTACAACGCCTTTTTTCATCCTCTTACACTCTAGCGTGCGTAATTTGTGTCTGTAACAAAAAACAAAAAAATTTCTTAATTTTCATGTAATTACCTTCTATGTGAACCTAAAAAACTTTTTAAGTATCGAAAATTAAACAAGCTGTGAGACTTTCAAGAAAAACTTTTTTTTCAAAGTCTCACAATTGTGTACTAAAACACCCCAGAAGTTTAGAAAAGATTCGTTTTATTGGAGCTGAAAAAAAATCGCAAAAATTATGCTTTTTGAAGCGTTCTAAAGCAGGTTCCCTCCTTAATTATCGCTGCACCGTCGCTTTTGCAATTTCGCGAGTATATTCTCTGTGAATATATTCTGCAATAAATTATCATTCACTTAGGCTTCCTCCAGTAGGTATATTTATTCTCTAATTGCATACACATATGTTAAAAAGTCGCTTCGTCATCGGAGTCTCCTGAACAAAATATTTTCCCCGCAGCGTGAAATCGAATAGAAATAGGACAGCGGGAAAAATGTCAAAAACGTCGCGGGAATAACTCGTTATACGAAATTTTATGCGGAATTTACTTGGCCGGAGTTAGCCGACAAATTATCGGCGATGCCTGACCGCGGAAAATAATGGACGGGTTGTGCGAGCCCAGCCAGTATTGACACTCTGCGTTCATTTACATCGTAATGATGCCAAAGTGTCAGTCCTGTCAGGTGCACGATAACGCGGCGTCGAGGGGCGACGAAAATGTGTACGCCCAGGACGGAATGGGGACAATCGTCGGTGCAGCAGGGGATGATGCAGCTCGCGTAGTGAAGCGAGAGGGGTGCGGGGAGGGGAGCGATTTCGCGGTCGGCTAAACAAATTATCGCATTTCGATAACGAGGCCACTCATAAAGCGGTGCGCACCTCAACTCCGAGACCCATCGGCCGAAATCGCCGATAAAACCGTCTCGGAGATGATGTAAGTCGTTTCGCTAATGTTGGTAATAGTGCGGTCGATCGTAACCGGAGAATAATTATTTTCCACCGAGAGGAATCGTGCCACGATTAGATGAGGCTGTCCTTATATACGATCATCGATACTGTCGATACTGATTGCATCTATAAGCATAAATATATTGTCATATAAATCGATACGTTCTCTCCTAAGCGTTTCTTCTTAATGAGTTAAAAGGAATTAATTAAATTTAATAAAATAATGATACCCGTGGAGTATTGGTGAGATCTAGGAATTTCTCAAAGGATTCTTAGCATCGCGCGATTATGAACTAACGACACAGATATAATGAGCTTCTCTACTTATTATAGGAAATAAAGCATATAAACATTCCTGTTCTAATTAAAAGAGTAGCTGCACGATGCAATATGCTGTCATCGACGCTGTATACGCTATCGCGCTCGTTTGTCGTCAGAATGTTCCTGTATTGTCGTTTGTCGTATTTACGAACGCCCTTAGTATAATTAACGCGTCACTGTGTTGCGTGGGTATTTGAGTAATTAATTGCCTACGGCTAATGCTTCGCGTTCATGAAGGGAGTGACTTGCGTGCTGTCGACGTTGCCAGTATTTAATCGATGTCATGCGTACCGCTTTATTTACAAAGCGAGTTCTTAATTTAGCCAAAAGAATTTCTTCCACAGAGAGAGCAGCTTGTTTTAATAATAGTAATTTCCGAGATAATTATATCATGATTGAGATATACGTAGCGGAGGTATACAATAAAATAATTTACATCGCGTTGTATCAACGTATAATATTTTTCTATGTATAATAACAACGAGAGAGGTATATTTCGCGATACATATATTCACTTTATTCGCCAACGAAATTTAATAATATAGCTGTATGCAGCAGCATAATAAATATATGTAAATAAGTCCTTTATTATCGCACTCTCCGTCTCAATAATTACGTGCTAATCGCTGGGAGTAGTCTACACATTTAATTCCGCGCTAATCCACGGTATTCATTACCGAATGGTATTGTCTAATCCTTTATTAACGCTAATCTCTGAATGAATTAATGCGTTCCGAATGATTTATTAACGCTCACGCTAATCGCCACTAACACACCGGGGCAAGTACATTCGTTGATATTCGAACATTCACGAGTACCGCGGCTGTAATTAACGAGTCCACCCCCCCGCCGCGCCGCTTCGGTAATTAATTGCCCGCGGCTAATACCCCCTCCGATCATAGGCGGGAAAGAAGGGGTGACTTGCACGTCGCGCCGCCACCGATGCCGATATCCCCTCGGCACGGTACGTCCCTGGGAAGCGAGTCCTGACCTGGAGCAACCGACGGCGCAGTGACGTTGCGGCGTGACGTCATGGGGTGCATCTGTGACGTCAAGAGGGTGCGGATCGTCGGAGCGGTGGGGATGATTCCGTCCAGGTGAAACATCCAACGGCTCGGGTCAAGTTGCTTAACCCCTCGCTGTCGCCCCCGTCTCTGACCTTCTTTTTGTACCGAGGAACGCTTTACAAACTATTAGATCGCTCCACACTTTCGAGCTATATATTGTCGCTTGCGGTTACGTAACCGCTATATCGTAGACACATCGTGATCTCGTCAAATTTTTCGTGAAAATTCAAAATTAAACGTTTCATAAGATTTTAGGTGATTTTTAGTTACTATATATATAGGGATGCATTCGTTTGCATACGTAAAGCATTGTCGTGTAACGTGACTTTTCTAGAGGAGAAAAAGCATCGACCCACTTCCCAAACGTTTCCGTTTGACATCATTCGCGCGGATGTATTTTTGTCGGGCAACTGTAAGTCCTAATTCAATGCGCGTATGTCCGAGACGAAATGCTCTCTCTCCGATTCCGATAACTCTGTTCCGGTCAATGTTGGACATCACCTTTGATCCGGCGTTTTCCGGTCGGTGGGGATACAAGCCTCGTGCATTTGTTGGTGGGAAAATGCCTTACCTGGGAGATGGGATATGTCGCGACGGAAGCCAATAAAAGAATTTCCTACGGCGGCGAGGAAAACAACGTTTTCATCGAGCGAATTGCGTTACCACTTCGCAACGGACGTCTGGAAGCGCGCCGGCTTCGCGGAATCAATGTATCAGAAGGCAAAGATTTATTATTATTTGCCGAGGGGAACCATTCGTTGTCCTATTCCAATATACATACACAGCGCTGAAACATCGGATATTCTCCCAGTCACAAATTCTACGATAAATTTCAATGCGACTTTTTCCCCGAACAAAATTTACATTCCTGATTTTCAACATCACGTATAATTAATTAAAATTTCACATAAATTTCCGCTAAAAAGGAAACAAAGTTTGCTCAATAGTAACTTGAAAACGAGATTTTGCTTCCGAAAAGACCTCTGTTTTCAAGTTTTTTTCTCGACAATGCTTCTGTTTCAAGTGACGACACTTCCAAGTCGATTATGTAAAATTGACAAAAAAGTGCTTCACAACTTTGAGACCGTGCGCACGGAATTGGAAAAATTTATTTTTAACTTTTCCTAAGACTTTCCGAAAATTTAAAGATAGGTACTCCTTTCAAATACGTTTTCAGAGCTACAGCTTTTCCTCATCGAGTTACTGCGATTTTAAGTGACTAGAATATTTTCAACTTTTTTTCACGACTAGGAACAATGCTGCCGGCCGGCACTAGCAATGCACAATTAAATTTGCAAAGGATACATCCGATAGTTTTGCGACATCTATCGATGTGTACATGTGCTTTCTCGTGTATTTCTCGCGGGGGAAGTCCACGACGTTTCGTTTCTCTTCTTCGCCTCACTCCGTCGCGCCCGCAACGCAGCTCGCAGCCAAGAAAAGGAGAAGCCTGCGAAATTTGCAAATGGAAGCCTCTTAGGGAACGACAGTAGAATTTTCGTGCAGCATCACGGCGCGTATATCCGCTTTCCCGAATGCGTCCCTCTTCCTCAGCCTCCTCGTCGCTTTCCTTCCGCCCATTTCTCTTTTTCAAAGTTCCACCGTCCCGAGACGTCGGCGTAGGTACTTCATCTCTTCACTTTCTACTTTACCCTTCCTCGGATCTTTGGTGCTTTCCCTCCTTGCCACGACACTTTGTACTTTAGATTGTGTTTGTATTTTAGATTTCCTTCCCTTCACATATCACTTAGGTTTTTGCAATAACCAACGTACCTACCTACCACCTCGATCATCGTGTTTCTGTACACTCGACTTTCTCGGGGTTTTTTGTTTTGTTTTTATGTTGTCTCCATTTCTTCCATGTCGCGATTTCGCTACGGGCCCTTTCTCTGTCCATCACGGAGTTTTGTACATTCCCGTCGGGAATTGTCCTTCGTTTCTTGCGTCACCAACGTTTATAGCTCGTGCAGCATGCCGATACGCGATTGCCCCGAATAAAGCCATTCGTACAATTCCATTTTTCTCGCTGGTCCCGCTAGTCAGGATGTCACCCACGTTTTTGCCATGCATCACCGTTGACTTTGCCGCATTGACATCGTTCGCATCCGCATCTTCGACCACGCGGTCTCTCTCCGCGCGCGATTTATTCCTTGTACGTTCGCCTTCTTCGCTCCCGGCTCTTCGCGATGCTGCAGCCACCCTCTTTTTTTCCCCCTCGATGCGTTCCTGCCCTACCCCCTTTTTTTGAATCAATAACGCGCCCGGCCGCCCGTAGGTAGGTAGAACGGGTCAAGTGACCAGCCGCGACCCGTAAAGCCGGTACACCCGATGCACGGTAATATTACCGGGCCAGTTTCGGCCGGAGAGTCGAGCGTGGAATTGCCAAGTCAGCTCATCGGGATTGAGCTTTGTTCCACTTCAGTAAGCTCGGCGTACACCAGAGAGCAACGGCCAACGTTGCGTTCGGTTGCATCGGTCCAACGATGTACCCTACAGCCACCCTACAACCCCGCGGCCCGTCTCGAGAGTGGGCTCTCTCTCCCCTTCGAATCGAGCCCGTGCCCGGACTTTACAACCTTCGCACGAAAAACCGTCAACCGCACGATGCCACAGCGGTAGTTTCGACCGTCGCGGCAACAGCAGCCGGCACGACGACGCTTCTTGTTGACGTTCCTCGCACATGTCGCCGTCCTCGTGCTCTCTTCTTCGTGGTCACGCGAGCAAGAGCGGGCAAACTCGTCCGCACCGCGAGATTGCACGAACCCCCTCGACTCTCGACAACGTCGGCGCGCCGTTCCGCCTGTTCGCAAGAAGCGCGATGTCATCGGGTTTCCCGCTTTTGCCTTTGCGCGGGCGGCTTGTAATTTGCTACCACCTCGCGTAACTACATCCTCCATGTTTTTACTCGGACGACTTTATTACGTCTTATTTCGAGCCGGCATATTAAAGCCCGTTATACCGGATGTACTCGTCCGACAGAAAAATTGCTATAATCCCGAAAGTAGCTCACGGCATCATTGTTTTCGCCAGCATAATTTAAGCGCGGGAGAAAAATATGCCAGACACTTTCTGGCAGCCTTGTTTTCGAGGGATAAAACGCCAAAAGGGAATGTAGTTTTTAATCGAAAAATATTCAACCACGCGCTTGAAAATTTAAGCCTTTATTGGTAATCTGTAATGTAAACATGTGAATAATTATTTCCAAAATATTCCTTAATTTAGTATTCGCGTTTACCTACTCCATGTTGGTTACTCTCAGATTCAATCTCGCGTAATTATAATCGCATCAAAATTGACAGGCCATTTCCAAATCAAAGTTCCAGGGGCAAAACTTAAAATTCTTATGTAGTACTTAAAAGGACGGAGCTTCTTGATATTCAGAAGAAACTCCTTTGCATTAATTAAATTCGCGATGAAGGGAACAGAGACTATCGGTCAGGAAGAAGATAAGGATAAAGAAAATGGGATCGAAGCCAGATTCGAGAAATGAGAAAAAAGCGTGGGAAAGAGGAATTAGAAATTAGAAAAATCTGGATCATATAAAGATGCATCAATTATTATAACATAATCCATGCATTATTTTATATACATTAATATATACGTATATCATTTGTTAATGATTTTTATAGAATAAGTAAGTATTGATATTTACTGCTCGGCTGATATAGATAAGTTAAATATTAATAAAACGAATTTTACATGCAAATTATTTAATCATTTTTTGAAATAAAAATTTGTATGATTGATTATAATTACCTTACGTAAAAAGATCTAATAAATTTAATATTAAATTTAAGGTTGAAAAATAAAATCCATCTTTATTCTGTATTCGGCAAATAGAACTTAATTCATTATTATTTTCTTAAAGTTTTTTGAAAAAAGTAAAACTGCGCGAGTTTAATAAGTCAAAGTACCAACATATGAATTATCACGTTTCTCGTGGTGATGTATTTTTTTTTTTATTATTAAAATTACGTAAAATTTTAATCTTTTTAGGTTGGGAGACGTAAAAATTTGGAAAAAATTAATAACAAATTTCAATTTACGTAAAGACTTTTTCGATCAAGACGAAAGTCGATTGAAATTCTTCGAATAAGTAACGGTTTTTCTAACGATACCGTGTTAAAATGCAAGAATATACTGTGACACTATGTTTTGCAAAATGTTAAATATCTTGGAACGACAACATCGCCTGGCGCGCGACTTTGGTGTTTGTTTTTCAGCGCGCGGCGCGTCATTGTTGCCGCGTACAGACTGTTAGGTACGCAAGGTCGGCATGCTATCACTTGCGTGACGACACCCGAGTGAGCAGGTAGCGATCCGCTTCACGTGTTTGTCCATCGAAACGCGATCTCACCTACAATTATTCTTCTCAACCCGCGCGATCGTTCAACACCGCAACTAATCACTCATGAACTTTGCGCTGACTACGCATCGAAGCAGACGAATCGAAATGATAGTGATAAGAATTGTAGATTTTTTCGTCGAGCGATCATTTGGATTCCGATATGCCCATTAATAACTTTGTACTTTTTGCCGGTTCAACTGCGATTCGCTTGTTTCCTACTTTCAACGTTTGACAGTTATCGGTTTGAGAGAATAGAAATGAAATATTCGGCATACATATATTTTTATAATGAAATAAATATATAGAGATAAATTTAAACGTATAGCGAGGATATATGAGATGTCACACGTAATCGTTCCGCCGTAATGCAGTCGCACGCGATTAACGTCAGAAGTGCCGTGTAATTATCGGATTTTGGTAATTAGTACACGCGATTGTAATTAACAGTGTTTTCGTGAGTATGGTCCTGTTATGTGTGTGTGCAACGAAGAAATCTGAGAGGAGGAGGTCACGGAAGCATCAGGCAACGGCGGAGCAACCGTGGTGGGATACATTTACTCATTGTTTTATATTAATTGTTATCTACTTGCGGAATTGATCGTTCGTAATTGTTTTTTATCCTACAATTTTTTTTTGAGATATAAATTATTTTAGACATTGCTGTAATTTGGATGTGTTTGTATTTTATTTACAATTCAAGTAGCTCGTATTTTACAATTTGTATTTGTATTTCACAATTCAAGTAGCTCATATTATCGCTCCGCCGCTGCGTATTGGTGAATGATAGAATTACATTTCGTTTTAATTCGAGATAATGGATCTGTGAACAAATTTTATCAGACATATAAGCATGCGCGTATATATCAAGTTAAGAGCGTAAGAGTATCACAAATACATAAATGCAGTAACGTCTCATAGATCCATTGTGTTGGCTGTCAAATTGACGGACTAAAGCAGATTACTATAGCAATATCGAATCTTGAGGAATATTAAAAACAGTGGATTTATTGTGCATATACGATGGCGCACACATCGAATTTTCTGTTACACATATTTATGCGATACACAGGATTAAATAACTTGCGTGTATAAGCATTAACATTTTCGATTAATTACTCGTTAATATCAACTGATTGTCATAATGTATTGTACATATTATTTATCCATAAGAAATATAAATATATAAATATTATTTACATATACTGCTTATGCGATATGAATTTAGCGGAGCGAAGAGTAGGGCACCCCGTGACGTCATTTAGAACCGACGACGGTGGCCGCGAAGGCTGAGGTGGAACGAGGGGATCGAGGGTTGGCGATAGGGGTAAAGCGGGAGGGTTGAGGTCGGTCTGCCACTGACGTAACACGCAGAGTCGGCGGTAGAAAGCACGGGAGGGAATGGGTAGTCGGTCGGTAGTGGTGCAGGATAGGGGGTACGGGGGGTGTATGAGAAGGGTGGGCAGGGGGAGGAGAGATGGACGGGGCGGGAGGGTACTGCCTGACGGGCATCGGTATCGACCGACCGAGAGACGCGATGGAGCGTGTAGCCGAGGGATGCTGGAGCATGTTAAGGGATGTTAAGAGCACCCCGCCGACCCTTACGCTGCCCGGATATTTTTTTCTCTACCGGCCTAAACGGCGAGCGTAGCGTATTGGCGCGAACTGTCCATCGTCATCGAGGGGGTGGTTTAATGTTAGCGATATACGTAAATGTCAGACGTGCCTGCGGGTTCTCGCGGAAAAATGAATAACTTTCTCCTGGACGCGGAGAAACGGCGAAGCTGTCAGATCTGTAATCGTTCCTAGCTGAACCTGATTTATTATTCTCAGTTCAGAGAACAAGCAGCGGGTACATTTGCTTGGAAGAATGGCAAGAATGCGACAGAGAAATCCTATCGCGAAATAGCTGCCATTCATCGTACGTTGCATCTGCACCCTCGGTGACTTCATTGTTACCGGGCGATTTTTTAATTAACGCGAAAAGCTAAATAATCGGAAATGTATATTTGAAAATAATTGCATCAAACGTACGTATCGAATCGCTATTGATGCGATTGATATAATCTTTGTAAAAAGATTAAAATATTATAAAATTTGGGACACAGTAGATGCGTTTCTGTCGTTGCTAAACATCGTCGACCTTAACGGATCGCTAAATGCAGCGAAAGATATTTAATTGTTCGTTCAATCTAAACGAACCATTCCCTATCCGCTTAATTCTCGTTGATCTTTGATATGTCATCACGTGTTGGGACTGTCCGGTATATGATGAATCTCAACAATGCCGGGCGCGTGTTAATGTGTGAATGTGGCTTAGAAACTATCACAAGCTCGGTCTTTTCTGTCCCAACTTTCTTGTACGTCTTATTCTCGGCTCGGTATTACCACCCCTCAGCCCGCTTCTCATTCTCCCCTTTTCGGAGCAAGAACATTGGCGCCTCTTCCATCATTTCGGTCTGCTACGACGGCGGTTATAGGTGGGATGGATGGCATCGGGACTGCGAGCATGAAAAATTGCAGGTGCAGCTGACGACACGTTAAAGCCTTATTAATTACATTCTTCTGAAACACGCGTCCGTCTCTCCGAGATGCGAGACGGTCATTGTTTAGGTCGTTTGTGAAAAGACATCGTTTGATCGCCACTTTGATAGCCTGTGCCATGCGAGTTTTCGTCGTTCGTAATCCTGAGCGTGTTTTAATTACGAGTTTTAGTCCATGTAAAAAAAACCTGTTATTAAGCGGTTCAAAAATTATTTAAGTTTACAAACTCGCGGAAGATGTGACGTGTATTAAGTGGCTGTTGTTTGCTGAATACATTTAAACACGTTCATTTATCTCGAATTTATCAATTAGACCGTGGAATTTCGATATTAACGAGTTATTGCCGACCATAATGAAAGATTAATTAATTAATATTCATGCATATTTCGTGATTGTCCGCCGGTGATTACAAAAACGATTTATATGCGTGCGTGTGCGCGTATTTTAAACATTGCTGATATTTTTTATAGAATTAAAAACGGCCTCGTTTATTTCTTTAGCGACGCAAAAAAAAATAAAGTTTCAAACTTTTATATTAATTTAGACAAAGAACACACGAAGATAAGACTTGCTGTAGTGCTTTAGAAAATTGGAGTATAAGACATAATAGATTGTAAACAATAGATTGCAATAAGTTCTCATACATTTATGTACGCTTCCTACTGTAATTCTCGCCGAAGCGAATGATTTTTATCCTAGTTATCTCCTTCTATTATGAATAGTTTATCGGCGAATTCTTATAATATCAATACTTTCTAGACAATTATCAATTCGATAATATCCAAACGGGAAACGTTAAGACTGTCCGATAGGACTTCTGCTAATTACATCTCCGGTTGTCGGCATAAAGCATCAAATCCGACATGCAGTAGCCGACGCAGCTGGATTAAACAATCTGTCTCTAATCAATGCGACAGTCCTGTCCATCCTTTGTACCCGGATTGCAACTGTGTCGGATTAATATTCGCGATTCCTTTTGTTGTCCCGTATTCTTTACGCGATTGTCTGTTTTGTGACGATGAAAAAAAAATGCGCCGTCGTTTGGCTTAAATGCTTCAAGCCGAACTTCAAATCCCGCCCGCGTGTTTTATAACGAATTTTCGTTTCGCTTTCCGAGATTTAAGCGAAGTCAGTCGCGCAAGAGTGGATTTACGAGAATTATGAGACCCACCGAGCTGAACGGTCTGCGTTTTCGTTGAAACGCTTAAATTAGTACGCGCACACGCGAGTGAGATTTCAAACGTTTCCGTACGATTCGATCGTGTATACTGCAGCGTACGCGAGAGAGAATGAGAGGGCCATGTAGCCGGCTCTTGTTTACGGGACAGGCCATAATCGTAGGGCAACATGGTATTTCAAAGATTTTTATGCAAGTTTCTCTGATTAATTTCTACCACAATAAAAAATATTAATATGTACTATAATAAATATAAAATATATTTGATTAATTTTACTAAAATACATAGTAAAATCTCCATAATTTCAAAATATATTAAATCTTATGATTCTTTATTGTTTTAAATAGAATAAATGCCAAGTAGCGCTAAACATATAAAATATCTTATATAAATTTTACAATGCAGCATAATACATATTTTTAATCTGACTTATTGTTAGTTGCCCCTGATAATTTTACCATGCAGCATGGTAATTTATCGGCTATATTTGATGATTTTCGATTATTTTCATTGTCGGGTGTGTCTAGCTACGTATTATAGATAAACTTGTATAAACAAGAACGAGAAAGAAAGGACCGTAGCTCAGAGGGATGTGCGCTGGGCTCGTGAGCCGAGGATCCGAGTGTTCCGAGTTCGAATCCGACCTCCGACCAAAACTAAAAATCGTTTTTATTCGATCGCCACCTCTCGGAATAAGGTGATGGCAACCCACCGAGAGTATCTTGCTTGCCACGTGAATTCTCCTCTTTGGAGATCCCTCAGTTTGGGGTGTTTTATTAGAATGTTAGCAATCATGCTATACCAAATATACATTTTAAAAAATTTACATAAAAATATGTAAATTTTACGAAGCGCATTGTAAAATTATTGCCTTGGAACACTTTACAATCTGCTTGGTAATTTTTATTATGTTGTTATATAATGTCTTTTTCATATTTAAAAAATTTCTTTTATTACCAATAATATTGACAGATTGTCAAGTTGTCCCAAGCTTATTACCAAACATAGCAAAATTTGTAGTGAATTTTGCGTTAAAATATAACGAAAAATTCTCTCCGTGCACGGACGCGCACAAATCGCGGCCTTTCACGATTTTAAACGCCGCAGACAATGAACGTGCTAGAAACCGATCGGAACGAAATCGCCAAGGCGACGCCTATCTTTTATCAAGCCGATCAACAATAACGCTCGTTTATTACTTTTAAAACGCCCTACAGGGACGGGCGCGATATTTAGCCGGCGTTAATTAACTTCGGTTTCGAAGCGAATTACCGCGCCGCGCCGCGAGTAATCTGGCGGATCTGGCGGCCGAGGCATGATTCGACGATGATTTGCAGGAAAGCGCACTTTTCTGGCTTGTCTCTAATTACGCGAAAGCAACCCGGCCGAGCCAGGCTCGCCCGCAATCAACGCGAGTACCTTTGTTAATTAAACAAAAAGATGGGACCCGCGCGTTAAATTGACCGAGACGGCGAGGTCGGGCGAACTTAACGTAAAGGAGCTTATCCTTTTTTTTCTTTTATTCCTTTTACGCTTGTCGCCTAAGCGGATATCGAACGGCAGCTTGTTAGCCCAATAATTTGATTACTTCGCGCTTAACTGTGCAGTTTTTTCGCCCCTTTGGCACTTTAGTCTCTACCGTACGGCGGCCGCGCGCCGCTTCGAGTGCGCGCGAGGTAAAGTGCATGATTGCGTGTCACGATGCAACGTGAATTATGCACCGGGGAATAATGGGGGACGGGGCCCTTACGATAAATTAGCAATGCCGCCGCCTCTTCTACCTGCACGTATAGCTGCTCGCCTTACACATTTGCAGCTCTGTGACATAATATCAATGCTGTGTGGGTGCCGTCGTTAAGATGCATTGAAATGCATCGATTTTTTATTATACACGGCTAACGTTGCATGAAGGTGCCCATGCGGCGCTGCATTTCTCTCGACGAGTTGCCGAGACTGCCAACGTTCGTCTAAGAGGTCTCATCAATCGTCTAATATAATCTTACGTATATTTTTCACGCCCGACGCGTCGCTCGGTTGCGTTATTTGCGCGATAATAATTTAATTTAACTCCCCTCCCCTCTTCGGTGCCTTTTGAAACCGAACAAGTAAATTCTCGCGCACATGCATGTACCGAATATGTATGTTCGCGCGTAATGCACAACGAATCGCCGACAATACGTCAAACACAACGCGTGCGGGCAAAGCTACTGTAATAAATTCATAACACAACCGCACGCTAGCTACAATTACAATCATCGATTATAGCCGGTAATTAGAACTTGTTTACGAGAACGCAATTATTACTTAATGTCACCATAGCGCTATTGTTTCATAAATAATAATGATGCAATATCACGGAACAAGTTCGATCATCATGTACGTTGTGCAATGTAAGCAAAGCGTCGGGACGATTGTAATCGATCGAATGTTTAGGCTTATAGTCATGCAAATCTCGACTAAACCTTCGCCGTTTTTTTTTCCGCTCCGAAATGCGGCTGCAAACTCGCGTCGGTGGAATCAGATCGTGGCCGAGCGCGTTTGCGTTTCCTTCTCCGCGATCAATTCGTGCCAGAGGACTGTCCTCGCCGCGCAGACACGCAAGGCGAACGGACGGCTCGCGTGAATCGTCGTCGACAATTATGCGTTCGGTACAGATGCGGAGGGGGAGAGGAGGAGAGGGTCGCGCGATAAATTAGTAATATCACTGCAACGAGCCGCATGTCGCGTTTCCCTCCCACGGGAAAAGTAGATGTTGGTGGGCATGATGGCCGCGCGGCTCTTTCGTTATTTACAGCGACCGAACGCAACCGGCCGCAATAATTACAACGACGCGTATAATTATCACGTTTTCACGGGAGTACGGCCGAATGATCATTTCGCACCTGCGGCGATTTTCGGGCAGAACGCGCGAATAAATAATAGCCTCGGCCTGTCGTGCCGGTCAGTTCGAAAAGTCGGCCGCGATCGCCGGAAATGAATGGTGGACGTATGATGGAGCAACGGATGAACGGTCGGACGGACTCAACGGCGGCCGGCGGTTGACAGCGAGCGCATAAATTAATCGTCGCCGAGATTTAATAACGAGCGTTGTTTGGCAAGCCGTCGGTGTGTATAGTGAACTCTAATTATCATCGAATATAAATGATGACTGTTTGACATTTAAGGATATTCGTGGTGACATGTACAGGCACGATAGATATATTATGTACTATACTTTCACGATTCTCCATTTTGCTGTAGTGAACCGTGCGGATTACGATCCCGCACTCCCGAAGCTCTTAATTCACCGGCATTCCAATGATATAATTAAACGAATGCACATCTAGCAGTCTGCATGTTACATTCTTGTGTAAAGTTGATTAATAGAAAGCTTGCAAATCCACGCGTACAATGCTCGGACAATGGAAATCACCACATCCTGTGCTTTGCTTTGATTATTTCGCTGTGGGGCTTGAGTAGAGTACTCTATCCCGTATCAAAGTAGCTCTGCAGTTTCGGTATCATTCTATGATACGTGTCGATGACGCGTATCGTTCATTAAAAGCACAAAGGAGCGCTGCAGACCGCTTTATAACTTTGCGCTGCTTTGCAAGTGAATACAAGCAAAACGTGTTTCGTACGATATGAAATTCCATTTGCGTCTCATTTATGTGTAACCCAATCACGTATACCTTTGCGGCGCACGTTGTCTGTTTATCTACATATGGCTTTATTTATATACGTCATGATTTTTACTTGCGGTCTAGGATACAATAAGTAGGAGTAGGATATTCCGTGAAAACTTTTCTTGAAATAACAGACGAGTAGTTGAGTGCACAATTGAAAAGTTAATGCGGGCTGAGTAGGACGTGCTTTAGGTACAACAAGGCGTAATGCTGCATAGTAATACTGTAAATCCCACCAGAGATATCAACGAACGATATAATTTGCCACATGACTTTCCGGCATATACGCTGGGCGCGGCGGGATTGAACTCGGACTCTATAATCCTCCGGGAAATATAACCGGGGAGTAAGCAAATAACTGTTAAGTCAGCGATGTCAGAGCATTGGATTAGAGGCACGTGTTGCTAGTGCAGGGGAAAAACGTCGGGCCGACTTGAGATCGCTCATATGCGCGCATATATGCGAACCTCTCGGAAGCCAAACCGATCAACTCCATCAAATAAAAAGTAGAAAAAAAATTATATACTAATTATGTGCTGTGTTAAGAAATTCATAAAAAAATAGAGCTGATCAGTTTGGCTTCCGAGGAGCTCATATATAAGAAACGCGTTTGCAATTCCGCGATTCCAATTAACGATAGCACATATCGGAAATAATACGTCGAGTGTTATAACAGCCGGGAATGTAGCGATGTATTTCGGGCGTATGCAGGTGGAGAGCTCAGAAATGGCTGATGGTTGATAGGCACGCGCTCGTTAGTCGGAGAGCGAAGTAACGTATAGGTACTGGAGCGCACGTTAGTCCGCATCGGGACTCGCGGGATGGTATGACGAACGTGTCGCATAGTTGAACGGAAAATATGCTGCTCATTAATTAATAAACATTCCTCGGCACGTACTAAATTGCCACGTCGAGTGCAGGCCGCGTACACGGTGACGATCCGCACGTCCCGCTGCACGTCGGGTTATCCACCCCGCAGGTATCGAGGTGCGACATTGTAATAGAGATTGTTTCCGACTACGCTCTCATCACCAATCATATTTTGTACGTGCCCTTATATCAATGTGTAAATCATTATTGTATATACATAAGAAGGTATATACGTAAGTTGACTCTCGGTATTGCAGTAAGCAAAGAAATAAGGATTCAGCGGCGATAATCGATTTACGTCGATCACGCCGTATCCTCTGTGATCTCTAATTTTAGTCCATCAAGATGGACAGGTACATCAGCGCAGCACCGTCTTTTGAACCTTCACGCACACTGGCATTTCTCTCTCATCGCAACGTACTTTTTCAATCCCGAGCGAAACAGCATTTGCATCGCTGATGTAATATAACTTCGCTCTACTTTCGTACTTGTGTATAATCATCCGAATGCGATTACATTTAATGAACTGAATATTAACCAACTTTACGCGGCGCTCCGACGTGCGATTTTAATGAAACGCGCCGATGAAAGGCAACGCTGTATACGTAATGATTATTTAAATAGCCGTTTGTATCCAAACATCGGGATTACACCGGCGTGTATTTAGACGCAATTTTCATACGTCATACCGGCGCGGGCGCGGGCGGCGGAGGGGGGGGGGGGGGCGGCGAAATCGCGTTCGAATAGGATAAATTCGCTTTAATGCGGAATCGTATCTGTCCCGCTCGTACTCTCTGTATTATCGCGTATTCAGAATGAACGCGCACACTCGGGGTATTCACACGCGCGCACCGGGAGGCTGCGTCACCTTTCATTGGCATCGGAAACACATCAGCAGCACAGACCGGGGGATACGGGGTATCGAAGATCGGATGGGTGGTTTGGATAACCGCACGCGAGATTGATCGCGTTAGTGCTATTAATAATTCCGCTTGGCAGCGACTAAAGCCTGGCGCGCGTCGATGAGCATGCACGTTTAGGTGCACCTGTACCTATATAGACGCATTAGGATAAAATCCGATAATCGTCCGAAAGTGATAGCCCGCATTAATTTCAAAAAAAAATTTTTTCAATAGACCCCGCACATTCCATCGAGTTACCATCGGCGCGGAAATCAATCCATCGATCGGCTAATTGTTGTTTGCACATTGTTTACAGTGTTTACACCAATTCCCGCGCGCACATATACCTCGAATGTTGTTCATTTTCCCAATTATTGTCGCAATACGAATTTAATGAGGTCTACAAAGTGCGCGTAAAATTTATGTAAATTATCGTTTGTTATATGTTACTGCTAGAAATAGGATCGACGCAAGCTGATGAGTAAATTGGGCGTGTCGTTGTAAAACAATATAGAAAGAGACACGGCGAGTTTAAAAAATTATCCTTTAACATATCGTATTTAAATGTTCATTCGATCCAACTTCAACGTATCTCGTTAATTCAAGCTCGACTTCGCACGTCAGCTTTTCGTCTCGTCTACATGACACCGGAGGCAATTTTTTACTTGCTGGCGCGTGAAACGCTTTCGTAGATACGGCCTGAAATTGACTGAAAACAGCGATAAAACCGGTGACTTGGTGTTTTAGTCGCTGATATACCGAGCATTCACTTGCGCGCTTATGCCTGTCCCGTCGGCAGGCCGGCTCCCATTCAAACGGGACACATCGAAGATCGCGTGAGCGGCTCGGACAAAAGCTGCTTGGAGATTGATCGTGTTAGCGTTATTAATAATTCCCGCTTAGGCTGACCGACGGACGTTCTGAATCTGGCACGGTCGGCAGTCTTTCCCTACGAGAATTCGATTTTTCACTGCTGAATTTTTAACGTCGGTGGAAATGTTGTGCAGCACCAGTCGCGAAGTAAATTTCTTTCGAGAGCTTTATCCTCAAGAATAAAAAGCGTCTAAACGTAGGAAGAGATTTTAAATTAGATGCGCATATATATGTAATTTGATGAAGTCGAATTAATTCGCTTTTAATTATCAGTCATTTTCAATTTGAAAACCGACAATCCAGCACAAAAACCATTTATTTTTTATTTTTACCTCAACTCCAGCAAAAAGCGATCTGTGAACTTAAGACGTTATAGACAGAGCTAATATTTTCGCGTTACCCAATCTTGAAGTAGAAGAAAAAGCTGAAGTTGATTGGATTGGATAAGTAACGGTAGCAGCAACGCCGACGTTTAGGTTTGATTACAGTCAGCAATTCGCGAAATAGCTCGCGTAGCGAATCACCGTTCGATCGCTAATTCCTGCAGCGTCTCACGTATATACTCTGGCAGTGACTATTAGTTACTTCGTTGTGGTATACACGTGCACATTATATACTACAACATACATATATGTATATACATACACATACATATGTACTCAGCGGTTACACGCAGCTCGAAAAATATCCTCATGGATTACAGGCCGAAACTATCCTAATGACGCTCAGTGAATCCCGGTCAGGGCGAAAAGGGAATTGCGGCCCGGGAGAGATCGCAGCTTTCGGTAGGAGGTATTAGCGTGATTACGAGGCTGACTGCAACTGGTCTCGCGAAAGTTTCACACGATAAGAGGGAGTACTTCCACCGCGAAGTAGGTACTTTCCTTCCCTTCTTTGGCACGACGCTTGTGTTCCTCAGCCGGGGTCAAATGGCCTGCGGATGCAAAGTGCTCTCTCTCTCTCGCTCTCTCTCTCTCTTTCTCTCTTTCAGGGTGCGCATACCTTCCGACAAACTTTAATACGTCGACATCGACGAGCCCCATTTTCCGTCGCTGTGAAACGATGACGTGCCGCCGCGAAAGCGTCACTTCAAAGTTTCATAAAGCTCCGCAGCGCGCGACACTCCTCGCCGAATACGCGATACGTGTTTCACATATTCGCATGCGGATAATTGCGTGCACCAAACATATGCAGTGGAATGACGTATTTTGCATATTGTCTTTTATGGCCTATCTCTGCTACGCGTACATTAAAATTACTTGGACGTTAATAAACATTATGAATATAAGGATCATTATATGTATAAGCAATATTTTTAATACTTTACTCCTGTGTGGTTGTCAAAAATATTGCTGCTGCAGATGTTTTGGGAGAATAAAAGATTTTACGTTAATAAAAAAGCAATAATGGATTTTGTTAGGAAATGCCCTGCTAAATTCTAATAATTTGTGCTTTTATCAGTATAGCGCGTGTTCTCAATAAACAATAGTTTAATTATAGTTGAATACAATTTTCCCGCCGGTAATTATCGGGCCGTCCATCACACTAATGGTAATTAATACATATCAAATGATAATAACGCAAACAAATCGACCTCTGTCCAAATAGTGCGGGCTATTGTACGGCGTGCAATTTTATACTCGTAAATTTCGTATCGTCTATCATCAGTGGTAAGCTAATACCACCGATTCGACGATATCCTAGTGTCACCTGTGTGCTCTAAACGTTTGGCCGTGTTTCCATTATGGTAATGAACGTAACACAGCGCTATCGTGAATTATTACCTCTCAAATCGCCAAAATGTACGAAACGTTCGACACTTTATATGCGTTTTGGGCTCGTTCATGAATCCGAGATTCGATAATTTGCAAGCGCGTTATCAAATTCAATCACGTGAATATTTAAACTTTACGCAACCATACACACGATACACAAACATGTTGGATCGCGTACATTAATCAAAAATCGTTGATGTGAAAATCGAAAAAGTTTAGCAATTTATACGGCCGGATGAATCTTTTCATGTCTTATGGGAATGGGCAATATCGAAAGCACATATTCTGTACGAATATCAGCTAAACATTTCAAGCGATGTTGAATTTGCTCGTATTTTATTGGAGAAATTCTTACAAATAACACAACTTCGAAAACTCGAAAAGAGAAAAACTAAAATATTGTTTTTAGAAATATGTGTATAGCTTTTAATTTAACGACTCCACCGTTTAGCGTTTATCGAAGAATCGGTGGTCAGTTCATCTTAAGTTTCATACAAAATTGTTGGATGCAGAATGTATCCGACGGGAAAATTATACTTTCACATCAAATCGAGAGTTCATCCCTCCTATCCAGCGGAATTTTGTTTCTTGAACCGTTCTTTTCCAGAATGAGCATCCATATATCTACCGTAAATCGTCAATCTCCCATATTTACGGGATTTACAAATATTTCGCGGCTTTTTTAAATGCAAGAACCGAATATGTGGAAACGCGCGATTTGTGTACACATATATCGATTCCCGAATATTCGTTGTTTATTTGCCGGACGCGTTTTCCATTCCATATCGGCGTCAATCCGCTGGCTTTTGCGCGCGCGCCCGCACCCACGATGTTTTATAATATAAAAGATAATCCGCACGGCTCTCGTTCCATTGCTCTCACGCTCGGGCATTAATAAAAACGAATTAAGCGTTTTCTCTTTTTTTGCGGCACAACGCAAACGCGCATGTAGACGTATGTCTTTTTCTCCATTTTTTTCTCTCATGTAGTGTATTTATTCTTTCCATTTGTGCAGAATTTTATTCCGGATACCTACGAAGAGAGAAGTGTCTCGTCTATTTAGCGTCGTTATCCTATAACTCCGCTCGTGATTGCCCTATAATTTCGACGATACCCACGAATTCCGCGAACAACATCTCGATGCACGTGCATACTCGATTCGCGCGCGTGTCTGCCACCGCGACATACAGATTTATTGACACTTGCGTGCCAGATGTCCTCGGGTATCACGGCGCTCCCGGTCGTTTACACGACTCGTCCGTGGCCTCGTATCATCTCGCGTATGGTCCGCGCGAAGTGCTTCCGATTTCCAGCGCGCGCGCGCGCGACCCCTTGTCCCGTGCGACGTGCGACATAAATCCCGCTTCCGTTTCCAGTTTATCACGAACCGAGTGTCCGCGCACGTGGGACACGGCGATCTATACTTCGGTCCGCGTATTCTCACCGCGCATTTGTCGCATAAATGTGCCTGTCCGATTCTCATCTCGGCGTTGACACCGGAGGCGATCCTCGCGCTGAGCAAACAACATTTGAGATAGGAACGGCTGCATTTAGCGCACAAGGGGAATAAGGGCTTCCACCTTCTTCCTATCTAATTCTATATGAAATCCGAGCTTCCCTCGCCGCGTAAATAATAATAGTTATACCATCTCAGCATTTCTCTCGATATTGCTCCGAGTACTATAATAATTTCAGTTAATGGCAGAACTGCAGCGAAGCGAGCGATTCGTAATGAGCGCCGGGAAGTTGGAAAACGTTAATATAATTCACGCGTGTGAGTATTGCGTTAAAATCGGTTAAAACGTTCGACCGACGCAATGAAATTTCATTAAATTTGGCGTGCAGACTACGGCATATAATCAGCATCAGGCCGGGTCGCATCATGTAAATGTTGACTGTAAACGAACTCCGGCTTTTTCAACAAATCGCACACAGTTTGTACGCGATGGCGCGATATCGTCACATATAATGCTATTAACGATTTATGGTGAGTGCGCAAATTATAAACGAACCGAGCGTGGGTTGTAGGGAACTTCCGCATAGATTAATACTTAATTCGTGGCAAAAATGACGCTTCGCGCGCGCGCGCACGTGCGAAGTGTAAATTACATCATTTTCGCCTCGCAAATAAATACGAGAATTTCTATGTGTTTGCACAATGCGTTTAAACACTCGTCGTTTTAAACACGCCAATATTTAGCCGGAATTTATGTGGCGTTTCAGAAAGGCGACGGATTTTATGCCGCGCTTCATTCCCCATTCTCGTAACAACCGAACAAGCCTTTGCGAATTTTACGTTCCCTCGTGCCTTGAAAAAGAGCTATAACATACGCCGGCCGTGGTCGGCACGTCGTCATAAAAATCGTGCACTGGATGCATCACTTCGAGTTACATCGCGCATGTTCGTATCTTCGTTATTCCTGACAATCCTGACGATATATTAAAATATTGATACGGATCGCGGTTTCATTAACATTTTTAATTTTGATTTAAACAAAGTAAATACTCTGCTATAAAAGATGTGACATCGAGAAATCATCAAAAGACATGAAATATTATTTTTTTTATCTAGTCAACCAGTTATTTTAGAAATTTTCTGCTGAAATTTTTTCTTGTTTTAAGATTCTGCATATCTGGAGGTCTTGGATAAACATTTTTTAGATACTTAACTCGCTGCTTTTTACCGCATCAAGGAGGTAACAGATTTATTAGCACTTTTGCGGGTTAGATACCTTCAAATGTGACGAATATCTCAAAACAATTCTCGGTCATTATATTCGTAGTACCACATTATTTTCTGGATGCGACAAAGTGTGTCTTTCTGATGTTTGTTACGCTGCTGCACTGCGATGTTCTTTTTGCGACGTGACGTAAGTGCCCCCCGCTTCCATTTCTCGTTTATTCCCGCGAAAAAGCCGCGAGTAACCAACGCGAATTACCATGGCGCAAATCTTTTCGCGCTCCCCGCACCTTGCACCTTGCATATACGCTCGCTCAATCCCTCTCTTTCATCTCGTCCGAGATTTTGAGCGGCTTACCCACCCGACATCCATCGTAGCTTTATAAGCTTCATGACCGATGCGAGAGACCAGGCCATCCGAGCTTTACGAGAGTTGTTTAAGGGTCTCGCCCAAACTCGTCCCTCCGAGTCCTCGCCATCTCTTCTTCCTCTTTCTCCCCTCCTCCTTCTTCCTTTTCTCTCTCGGAACACTCGTTCGTCTCGGTACATGCGTATGTATGTTGTATATATATAACCGAATCGTGTCGTGCGCAATTTCATCCCGGCAATCGGTGTCGCTTATTCCCCTTGTGAATGCCGTTGAGAGTTCGACGTGCCACTCTGTCGAGTTATCTCTCTAGGCATGCTGCGCCTCTCGCCGTTGCCGCTTTCCCGCCGATCGTCGCTCATGCCGACCGTTTTCTACAACTCGAAACCGCACGTTCTAACGCGCAACGTAATTTCCTACGTGCCTAGCGCGCCCATGCTGCCGGAAACGCGCTGGGCGTCGACAATGGGGGGATGTTCCGACGACGCTCGCTATCAACCTCTGTGTTGAGACGCGACGCTATCTTATAAACCATCACCGTCGTACGCTCGCAATCAGAGACTGAAAACACGGGAAATTTATGGAGGAGAGAAGCTTCGCTCTTTAGGATATTTAAATCTCTTATAATGGCCGGTGTCAGTCTTTTCGAAATAAAACTTTATCTTTTACCGGTGAGGATGAAACAGCATAACACAGAATAACATTCATATTTAGCCCAGCGTTTTTGTGCTTGAAATCTAGCGCATAGGATACTTTCAAATTCATTCAAAGCTGATCGTATCTTTTTACATAATAAATCCTCAAATCTTCTATACTAGCAAGGAAAGGTTTCCAGGTGTCCTTCTCTAATTTTACTGAAACTTGGTAGGTTTGTAGAGAGGGTCAAAATATTCGATACGTATTTTTTTTTATCGGCTATTAAACATTAAGTCGTGAAATCAACTCAAAAGTCGGCTAAATTTTTGTTTTTTTCGCTTTTTAAAAATTAAATTTTATACCAGTGCAGTGGATAGCTTCCAAAATTCTGTACATTTAATTCAGAAGTTATAGTCGAAAAACGAAATATTTGGAAATTTGGCCGATTTTTGAGGGCTGATTTTCACCCTTTAAACGTGTTTAATAGCCGATAAAAAAGATACGTATTGAATATTTTGACCCCCCTCTACAAACCCACCAAGTTTCATTAAAATCGTAGAGGGACACCTGCAGAAAAAGTTTGTCGCAGGAGATTGCCCGCGCGCAAGAAATCGGAGATTTATTAATCGCTCTCTCGCCGTACTTACATACTTGCAGCTGTTATAAACGGCTAATCGTCGCAATATCCGCTTGTCGGAGAATCTCGCGAGTCTCGCGATACGTGCCAGTCTCGAATCACACGCGAGCTCGCCACATTAATTCACCGCGCCGCGGCGACGAATACGATGCGATTTAACATCGCTCTCCCGCGTGGCATTTGACACTTATATGTACACTTGCACGCTCGTACGCTGTGTATCGCGATTCGTTCCCGATGTAAGTACGTTAATAACGCCGCTGAAATAATTCTCACTCGCCGGGGTGTCCCGTGGCGAATGGGCCATTCGGCGCGTTACGACTTTTCGTGAGCCGCGGATGCCTCCGACGTCGTCGCCGGTCCGAGGAACTTCCGCGGGCTGGTCCCGAGATATATACATCCACAGACACTCGAATCGCGATATCGCGCCGCCGTATTTTAAAATGAAATTGCAAAGGAGCACGTTACGACCGCGTTTCGTATATAAAGCGAAATTTTCAACCTCTCTTTCTCCTAGCTTGCGCGAAATGAAATGCGCGCGGCTCATCGATCGAGTTGAGAGAGAAAGAGAAAAAGAGAGAGAGAGAGAGAAAGAGAAAGAAAGTTTAGCCGAACAGAAACATCGAAATCAGTTGTTATTTCCGTAAATGGGGAATCGAGTGGACCTAACGCGCGGATTAAAAGCGCGGAGTAGCGCGCAATGACCTACCCCGCTCGGATTCGTTCCCGACGGTCGCTCTGAATTTCTGGTTTCGAGTGGGATTTGCTCTCTCGGTGGAGTCGCGTGTTATACCGAATTATTTGACCATTCCGCATATAAATTATACACCGATAATGCAGACCGATTTTCGTGTTAGTTAGAAATCGAGAGACTGGATATGCGATTACGCTAAATGCAATATCCGATTTTGCAAGAGTCCTCTTTTCCAAATTTCGGCAATACCAAGAGTGCCGCGTATATTCACATTTTAATAAAGTGATGTTAATAATCTTTCGTTGACGCGCATCTTCGCGCTTATCAAGCGCTGTTAAATTTCGAATGCAGATACGCAATCTATTTAATTTAATACATTTATTTAGATATGCTTAATAAACAAATCAATTAATTTCTACAGCGTTATACATTTTCCAACGTACTACAATTTACATAAAATCGTTATTACGAGCTAAATTATCATGTTAATCTTCTATGTCTCTTTACGTCGCATATTTTTTTTCCTTGTGCTTTCGTAATTCAAATTTTCTGACGCGTCGATCTTTAATCCTTTTTCCTTGAAGCATGGAATATACGCTTTAATAGCCGTTAGCAGCCGGAAGCATAGGTAATAGTTATTAGTCGCGCGCATAATTTATAAGTACATGCCGATCCATCTCCGCTTCTCAGCATGGCGATCGACCGTAGCAATCGGTTATACAAGTGATCAGTAACGCATTTTCTCCCCGAGTAACTTACCACCGATATATTATACACCGATCGCGAAACCCGGCACCATGGACGTGCGATAATTCACATCGCCGCTTTCGCACAAACGTGAAAGCGAAGGCGTGGCACGTCGGAAGTGAGACGGACGGTTTCACGCGCGCGAAGTAGCCGTAACTACCCTCTAGATGTCTTTACCCGCGCGCCCCGAGATGGCGAGCAGTGAGCAGCCGCGAGAAATACGGGATATATACTACGCGACCGAAGGAAAAAGGAAATAGAGCGAGGTAGAAGACAATTTGCTCCATGGGACATTCGAAACGCGAAGATAATGAAACGAAAAAATGACGATAGAAAGGTGATAAAATGAAAAAAAGGGGGTGGAGCGGAACAAAACGGATATGAGATAAATGGGATATAATGATCGGAAGATGATACAGCGAACTAATTTCTTGTAGATTCGTTTAAAAAAGTGATCCACTTAACTGGCACCGTAAGAATAGGGAAATGAAGAGAACGATTAACCTTATTATTTGAAATTAAATTATGATATCGGAGCTTACTTGGCGGCGAGCGCGAAAAAGGTTAACGCGGAGTGGCAGAGAAGAGAGAAGCGTTCCGACCAAATTCCGAGCTGCGAAACGAATGTACGAGCTGGCTCGGTAATTAAGAAGTAAGGTGGGCAGGTCGACCCGACAGATAAAACTCGCGCGCCTCGTGCAAACGTGCTCAAGCCGGTTACTCCCCCGTTTACCTACCCCCGTTTACCCGGTGGGTCTGAGTGAGTTCTAAGCGAGATACTATGAGGTCGTGTTTCTCTCTTCTCTCTCTCTCTCTCTCTCTCTCTCTCTCTCTCTCTCTCTCTCTCTCTCTCTTTCTCTCTTCTCTGTTTCTCTCTCAAGCTCTGTCAGCTGCTATCTCGTTTCCTCCCACGTGCACAGCTTCTGTTTTCTCCCTGTCCGTTTTTCGGTAGTTTCTTCGGATTCCCGCCGTGTGCCCGCCTCACGTCGCAGCTCCCCGTCTTAATCCGCGATGATATCGCTGACGCTGATCCGCGAACGTGTCTCGAATCGCCGGGGCCCGAAGGAGGATTACGCGTCCAGGAATATATCCGCCGGCGGTGGGACGGGGATTCGTAAGCGAGGGCGGAGGATAAACTAGCTTGTCTTCGAGACGAGCGACACCGTCGTGATTTCTGGATATAGATGCAACCGTGAATCTAGATTACTCGCGATTACGGCTGTACTCAGACAGTTTGACGATCATCAGTATTGAGCTCCATGGCAAACAGCGAGCGTTCATTATTATCGCGTACAATTTGCAAACAGCTATACGCTTCGTGATGTACGGTGGTAGGATCCATTCTCGCCAGAAATAAGATGTCTTATTTTGACATCGAATTTTAAGTGCACGATCGAGTTTACGCCGCACGGACTGCAGTCGGATAATTGAAATAAAAGCTTTCCTGACATGTCGACACGAAGTTCGCGTCATGGTTAACACTTAACACTTCTGCAAACATGCCGAATGGACTGTAGAGCGTATTTGGGAAAGTGTTGTACTTCTAATTATAACTGAGCGCGCAAGTTTGAAGTTCACCGTTTTCTATTTACTCACAACTTATGAAAAGCGGTAAGAACAAAATGGAAACAAAACAGTCAAGCATAATGCAATATGTTCTCCGCGTGCATGCACGTAAAAAAAAAAAAGGAAAAAAAAGAAGAGAAAGAGAGAGCCAACTGGACCTCGGTATTTTTCCGCATTTTATTTATTTATATTATTCCGCCATACGGTAAAAGGGTACATTTGCATGGAAATTCTTCCCCCTTGGACGTTCCCCTTGAAAGGGAGACGCGTACAAATCCACTACTCCATTTCACGCCAGGAAAAAGATTAAAGTATTTATTCCAGGACATAAATTATATGACTAAAAAAAAAGAAAAAGAGAAAGAGAGAGACAGAAATTGTCGTAGCTGACCGAATTCCCGGACAACAAATACGTACGCGTTTTTTATACTCCCAGCTTTTTTTCCAAAGACTGCGTACGAGCTTTTAATAATCCTTTCTTTGACCCTGTTCCGCGGTTTATAAAGTTCCTCCTCGGGCTAAAACAGATACCATTATCAGTACGACTAGCACGAAGACTTTCAACGTTGTCAAGGAAATCGATGGGTCGACTCGCGTATGAATAGAGACTTTTGCGTAAAAAATACGAGGATAACGAAGTATCCAATGTATTTTAAAAGTCTCTCTGAAAGGATAATCATATTTTTTAGCGGAATATTAATGGCTTGTTATCTTTAATACTATCCACGTTCTCTAATGAATCAGGAAACATCAGCTCCAGATGGAGAAATTGATTACATTACAAGAAAGTTTTTTGCCTACGCGAACATTTCCGCGGTTTATTCGGAGGATTTAAATATATTCATTATGTGTACATGTAAATGTAGGTACAATCGCGCAAACGGAAGATACGCGTAATTAAGGTAATATTTATTCTTCTTTTTGTGTATACACGCATATTATTTTCGCCACGATGTGATTTATTAAAATATATAAAATGAGACTGAGCTCGCGCGCGCGCGCTCGAGAAATAAATGAATACGCGCGTCACGCAATATGGGATCTCCGTGTTCGTTACGCGCGATTTTCTCTTCTGTGTGTCGAGCTGAAAAAAGGATCCGTGCAAGTGAGAGGATTCACAAATGGAAATTGGCTGCATGACGCAGGTAGAAAGGAATATTTACTGCGCGAGGGTGGCAAGTCGTATGCAGTGGAGTTAGAAGAAACATAAATAGATCTGGCGCCGGATCGAAATGCGGGAATGATTCCGCACCGGTGTGAAAAATCGCGGAGAAGGGTTGGGGAAATGCGTAGGCGGCTTTGACCGGAAATAAAATTGCTCGAAACATTTATGGCGATGGACGTAACGGCGAGATAAAATTTATCAACGAATAAAAATCGACGCCGGCTCGTCGCGCGTCGGCGCAACTTGAGCGCTGTGGATTCTGAGGTAGAGAATTGTCGAAACGATGTGGTGGTGATAATGGAGGTTTATTCTTCACGTTTACAACATATGTTACATTCTCATGCTTCACGATCATTGTATCTCAGCGATAGAGTCTGATCGTCGTCGCAGCATGCACCTTTCTCACTTCTCCTTTTCGTTTCTCGGTCGCGGCACTAAAATTCTAAAACCTGAAATCCTTTTAATTCTCTTGCACCCACACCTTTGGCTCGTGTAATACTAGCCTGCGGCGAAGGAGTAAAGGGAAGTTGGCAGTAGCGGCACGGTATAAGGGGGAGAAAGAACGCATGGTTGCGGAACTGGGCAAGCCCAAGGGTGAGGATACGTGCAAATGGAAATTGGTTGCAAAGGAATATTTACTGCCGGTAGCGTGGTTGGATAAGAGGTCGTAACTTACGCCGCGGAATGAGAAGGAACGTAAAGAGGAATGCACTGACTCCGGTGCACTGACTTCGAGCGAAACGAAAGTTGCGCGAGGGGTTGCGCGGAGGGGTGGTGCACCGGAGGCTTTGCGCGCAAGAGAGAGAAAAAAGAGAGAAGAGGAAGAGAGAGAGAGAGAGAGAGAGAGAGAGAGAGAGAGAGAGAGAGCTCTGGCGCGCGCTGGCGTACGTGTTAAGGGGGATGAAGTACCTGAAAGGCACATCATACACCGGACACATTGATCGATGGACCTGTGGGCTGCAAGGCCCGCGATAGAAACTAAAAGGACGAAGATAAATTAATACCATGGAATTTCGGGGAGTTGGAAACAAACTCTCTCTCCCGCGCTCTCGAATCAGTACGTATTTCCGATATTTCTCATCTTCGTGCTTATATTCACTTCCCACCGCCGTCTCCGATTTTAGTCGCCTCTAATTGGCCTCTCACGGACAACGTACTTCACCTGTCTTTTCTCGATACATTGAATTTGCACTAATTCCGTAGGACGCGATCACACTACGAATTCTCGTACGATACCTATCGACAGAACTGCCAGTTTTATTAGAAATCGATGCAATATGTGAAGTTTGCATTCATATAAATATTGAAATGTTTTAATCAAAAGAACTACTTGATTGTTACTTCCATTTATAATCTGAGGAAAGCCTATAGTATAATATACTAATTATAGCATTGAAGCAAGTACATATATAATGAAAAATAGATTGGAACATAAGTATCAGCAAGTGAAATTATTATCACTTGACATTTTGCCATTCCGTCAAACGTAATAATAATGGCAACCGAGTTGTTTTAATGGAATCAAGTTGCCTCTGCGGTAATTCACGGAATATTTGACATAATTAGAAGGCGGCCACTGAAGAAGCTTCTCTCGAAGATTCTAACGCAAACGACCATCTAGTCCGTCCATAATGTCCTGGCTCTTTTTCCCTGTCTACCCCCAAGTTCGTTTATTGAGGGAACTTTTGCTTCCATTAGTCTATAATTAACTGAGTCAAGCAGCCGAAGTCGACAAAGTCTATGGCGGTCTTCTCTCGTACTTCTCAGGAATCGACAAATCGTGCCTTCCATCCGGTGGACGTGGAGAAAAGAGAAAAAAAAAAAAGAAAGGAGAAGAAGCAAAAGCCAGAGCTTGTGGGATTGGTGGCGCGGGGCAGAATCCGGAGGGAAGTCGAATTCGTTAATCCCGCTGCCCAGTCGTCCTTTGTGGTGGACTTCGGAATTAAATTTCCGGTCTTACGGAATCCGAGGAATCCTTCGTCGATAGTCGGTCCGTCCGGTAATTCGATCAGCAATCATCCTGAGGTCGACGGCGTTGTGTCTCTTCTTTACGTGGCAACCCGTGTACAACGTCGCCACAGCGTATATCCTATACTGTGACTATGACGTCGCTCTATGTGTACATCCCGACAGATAAATAAATAAATGAAAGCGATACGCGAGAGCAACGCACCCGATAGCTATAGGGATGGTATCTGCGAGATAAAGAACTGAATATATACACAATATATATATATCTTATGGACATATATACGTATATCCATAGACAGGATGATAGACGTAATTACATATTATCGATGTTAACAGACTGACCACGATTGCGTCGGCTTTCATTTGCACCGGCAGGGGGGTATGGGAAGGACGCCGGATAATCATTAATTAATGGGCAGCCAGCTTTAATAAAATGCATCATAAATGCATTTCGGCACTAATCGCGCAGTAATTGAACTCGTTGATCGAAACAATTTCTCTCGTTCGTAACGGCATCTGATACCGTAGTCATCAGCGTAAATTGACGGAAATATTGTTTATTAACAGGAGAGGCATGTAATTCATGTGTATTCGCGCGATAATGTTAGAAATAGCTTAATGCAATTTCATGCACGTTGCATTCAGCGAGGCTGCGCCTCAGGTCTGCGCTGCGAACGAGCTTTGCCCAGTCGCACGTGAGACGAGCAGCTAGACGCACGCCCGCCGATCCTAATTTTCCGCTCGTGCATGAACACCGAAACAAGTGTGTGGCTGCTGAAACGAGCCGTCCATTTGCATTTCAATGCTCTCGTCGGTCCGAGCAATGCTCCGTTTCCCTTTCTCAGCGGCTGTAAGCGTCTGGCTGAATCGCTCATTTAAGACAGTTCCTCCTGACTTCACCCTCGTAATATTTCCTTAAAACTTAGTATGCACATGCAGAAAGCATTAAAGTTAGTCAGTTAATGCCTCGGAATATCAAGCCGATTACCAAGCCCCACAGAATGTCAAATGAGTTACGCGTCCCGTCGCTAGTCTGGATAAAAGCGATATCGATATAATCTTGCGAAAAGACTTGCGCGGATATACCATCGTCGAAAATTAGGGGCATACAACTTTGAATCGTACCCCATTAACGTACTCGAGTTGCTCTTCGCGGCATTAGATTTGTCGCCAGTTCAAACTGCAGGCGGACACATATAGTATTCCGATATAATTCAGAGGAACGAAATATGCGAAATTACCATCATTATCCAACGACAGATGCTGATGACGGTGCAACACACATGTGAAACTTCCAGCGAGCTAATCGATTTCAATCTGAACTTCGGTCTGCAAATTCCGACCACCTGTTTATAGGAGCGGTGATTACCGAATGAAATTACGTGCACCTGTACCTACGCATGCAGTTGAAGTGCATGCATACATTAATGCATACCTTCTACCCGTCCGAACTTCCTCGCGGACCTCCGTGCACACTCGGTGCCATCCTCGGTACCGAGGAGAGGGACATCGATTTTCTGCCGAGCGATTCGATGTTCATACCCGACCCGCCGCATGAAGATCATTGGTGTAAACACGAGGCGGCCATGCGCGCGTGTGCGACGGAGGTTTCGGGGTAGACCGAGAGCGTCGTGCTCTCGTCGGCCCCCCCCCCCCCCCCCCCCCCCCCCCTCCCCAGAGTACACAATCGCGCGGATCCCTTTGCACGGCGGATGAGTTTAGATTGATATTGGCTGGCGAATGGATTTATCTAAAATTAGAGTCCCCGTGCCGTCACACAGGCTTACGGTATGTCTCGACTCTCGCGTACTGACACGGTTCGGCACACCGATACAACGTCGCGCTAAAGTTAGAACCGCGGCTGCCTTTGTCGATACCGCGATACCCGATGACGCCGGGCGCGGTGCAGTCCTAACTTCGGCGCGTATCGAGGAAGCGATTTAAATCGATGCCCGTTTGCCGCAAATACGATTCATTGCACCTTGTCTATCCGGATCTAGACAAGGATGATTCAACGAGACGCCTCGCAGTTTAATTTTATACGATTAGCTCGTCCGTCGCTTTTCTCACCGATGAAATTTTAGAACGTCCAGGAAAGCCTCGCGTTTCCGCCAGACAATTGGAATTGCGGGATTCGATAAGTATGGGGGAGAAGCATCACGGCCAATAAAGAGGAACAGGCATGGCCAGAAGTTCTCGAATCGAGTCTTGTACAGCTCCACGGGACATTTCTCACGGGACGGACGAGCGGACGATTAGATTTGGACCTGCAGTTTCCTAGATTTCTCGTCGATTCCAAAGAGGGTGTAGGGAAAGGGCATTACGCCCTCGAGGCAAATCACTTCCATCCCTCGATCTCTTCCGCCTAGAAGCTTAAGCCAATTTCTTCGACGTGTCGCACCGGGAAAGCGTAGGCCGAAGTGGGTAGTTTTTCTTCCTCTCCCTTTCCGCGACATTACTTGAGAGGAGGGAAGAAAGCGCGGAAGGGATGAAAAAGCTCGTGAAGTTAGAGGATCGTGTTGACAATGGGGGGAGGGGGGGGGGGGGACGAATGCAAACGAGAATCCCTCGCTAGATGTTGCTATGGATCATGTCGAGGGTGGATTAATGATGAGGGGACGAAACTTCGATGGAAATTTGTTTATTTCTAATGAGCTTACGTCACAGTTCAACTTGGTGGGCTTTGGAAATGGCTATATCGAGAGGGGATCAACGAGTATACCTACTCCGGCGATTCTTGCTCGAGTTACCATGAACGTTTGCCCTGCAACAATTGTGCAAGCGGCAATCTTTATAAAGTTTAATAGCCGACGGCGTCGCAGCTCACGTTCGATTAACCAGGTACTGCATGAATTTCAAAAGAAAGCATCGCGTTTCGTTGCAGTTTCAGTGTACTTTCGGTGCAAATGAGAGTTGGATGGAGTTCGCGGAATTCTAAAGTCACGTCTCCGCGGGCTTCGCCGCCTCGGCTCGCGAACGCATTTATAAAATACAGACGTGACATTTATGATAAACTATCCGTGCCATTCCAAACATTTGCAATCACATTAGCGCTTCAATGAAACTATTTTTAACAATGTAGCGCGTGACATAAAGCTCGTTTCTTCTCCTTATCTCTCTTCTCATTTTTAAAGTTTATGCTATAATATAACTTCGTTGAAGTGCTTCTTGACATTCGTTGTTGCTCCAAGATTTAATAATTTATTATTCACTGATTGTGAATTACTTAACGTATATTTTCTGTGTTCTGAATTCACAGTTCTGTCGTTATCTTTTATGCGAAATGATTTAAAACTATCGTAACTTTAAACTACAGATTTACGCTTTAGTTAGATTCGTCATTTTCTTGATAAAATTTTAATGGTATTTATTCGTTAACTATCTGCAGTTTTCCTAATTAGCAGGTTTTCTAATTCCTATATTGTTACAAAAATTAATCTTATTAATTAAGTCTCACATTACAGTTTCATAATGAATGAAGTTATAATAAATAAATATAGGATATATAATTGTTGACTCAACAACCGTAGAATATCATATTGTCATTCGGCACAATTTGGAAAAGATATTTAACAGCAGAGTTGTAGAAAAATGTTTATACTTTTTATGTCCATTATTACCAATGTAGATTAACTTTAATTTCGGTTTAACATACTTTTTATTTTCTTCTGGTTTTAAGAATTAGAAAAAGATAAAAATTAAGTTAAACCAAGATTAAAGTTAATCTACATTGGTAGAAATGGTTATTAGTGGTACAACGGAATGTTGCGGGTACATTCGAGTACTTCTCGCAAAAGACGGATTTCACGGAAGGCTACTTTCGTATCAACAAACTTCCGCGCGAATTTTACAGGCCCGTAAAATATATTGGATTTCTTTATGTTCGCACGGCAGGTTCGTTAAGTGTAGCTATTTAATAATTTACGGTTAGCATTTCTCTGCCGGAAACGCTTCCCGGACGACGAAACCGCCGCGCCCGTTGTGCCGCGAACGTTCATTTATTTCCAGCGACCGAATATTCTGCGATTCCGAGCGAATAATCTACGGCGGCGCGATTTACGAGCCTTCGTGACCGAGTTCTCCTCCCTAAACAGATCGATATCCGCGAATGGCGGTGACGTGAATTACTTTATTATCGGCTCTCTCTCCGCGAAACTATACTTCTGTCGAAAAAAATGCATTGACGCACGCAATGTTCTGACATTTTAAAATATGATAAAATACGTACATTTTTATCTATACTGCAAACGAGAAAAAAAAGCGAGAGGAGAATGAGCGAAAAAGAATTCCGCCTTTTAAGTTCTCCATTTTCCGCTCTTATATTGCGGGTCTATCCCTTCTCGACACGGTTTTCGTTTGAATATCCAGAGCTTTGCTCCCGCAGTCTCGCTCGTTCCCCGCTTTTTTCCCTTCTAACGACTGAACAGTCTGGTCGTGACAAGTATATCGACCGTTCTCTCGCCATCACCGTCTTCCTCTTATCTACGCACTCCACCCCCTCGAAAGAAATGCCACTAATGCACATGGTAACACTGGAATGCCGTCGAAACTTGTGCACCAATTCTCTCTCGTAGCTGCTATTTCGGCAGTGGTAGACAGACGTGTATCCCGTGTTTGCCTCCCGGTCATAAAAAGTTAATATTGTAACATCGAAAACTTGCAATATTAGACTAAATTTAGAAATTTAAAATTTTTACTTTTCTCTATGAAAACTTATCTGCAAACAAAACTCAAACTGTGCGTGTACATTCGCCATACATTCGTGTATACGCGAACTACAAAAACTATAGAAGTAACTATAGAAATCTAAGCAAAGTTTGAATTCAAAAACTAAGCAACTGTATTTTGCACCCTTCAAGATCTCATATATTGCAGTTCCACTGTTCGTTTAAAGTAGGATTATGTTCAAATTAGGATAACGATGCTTCATGCAATCCATCGCCTAAAGTTGATTAAGTCACCGATTGCTGATTATCCATTCGGCTCCTAGTCGTAATCTTCCCTCAATCGCTCGAAGCGGGGGAGAAGAATCGCGATCTCTCTCGATTAAGTCTCAGTGTAACCAGGTTGCCAAATCGAAGAGAATCCAAGGACCCTCACGTCGGAGATTTCTTTTTTTCCTTTCGTCCTATCGCGCGTTCTTACTTCTTCTCTCAACCTAAAACCCTCCTCGACACCATCGTGCATCCCTGCCTTCGTGCTCGGCTACTTCCGCCAGATTTGTACCTACATTTGCCCTTCCTCTGGTCATGCTATCGCCCTTACGGGGATTTTCCAGACTGTAAATTGCAAAAGTTCTAACGCGACTTTCACGGTATCACGTCTCTAAGCCCAGCTGTTGTTTCTTCTTGTTTCAGATCCTGAGGCGGCCTCCGGGATCCTAACGCGCGTCTGAGGGTAAGTTTCGGTTAATAATACAGAGGTTCATCAAGATTGACCTCTAAAGATAATCGCTTTAACGTAGATTGAATTTGGAAATTGTTCGCGGTTCTCTTAATGAGGATATGCAATTTTAAGCGAATGTACAGAGATGGGAACGCGGAATGAATGTTAAATTATATCCATGTTATCCTAGGCATAGATTTGATTTTATTTCGTAATATGCATCGCATGTAAATTATTTTGTATAAAAAATAACTTGAAAATTCACTCTAGTTCGCCGAATATGGAAGTTTTTGGATTCTGAGTGTCTTCGAAAATTCTAAATATATTCTCAGCGATCTACAAATTTCTACTTCGGTTTAGGGATTAGTTCAGTGATTCAATCGGCGCAATCCCGAGCCGTCCGGCGTCCGAGAAATTTGTAAAGGCCGCGATTGCTTTTTCGCAGTCTGACGAACGCGCCTCTCGTCCGTATACTCTGCGAGCACTTGATCGTATCTGAAATTTATCGAGGTAACAACAAGCAGCGCGACGCCACGGAGCGCCTCCTTTTCTCGGGGCCCTCGAAAAGTTCGCTCGTTCTTGTAAAGTGCTCGAAACAATTCCGACGCGAGTCGGCATTCGACGGCGTCGCTTTTGTATCGAGAGCGCCGGAACAGCGAAAGTTTTTGCATTCCATTATCACGCGGCGCGATTTATCCTGCGCTTGGAATATGCAACAACATTTACGTTCGTTCTTGCGTTGCGATTGTAAAGATGTTTCCGATTAAATACAAAGGATAAAACGAGATCTGACAGAAATATTTTCCAATTAAAAAAATAGTTGATAACTTAATTTATATCGAATTTTTTAATATAATATAATTAAATGGTAATAAATTTCTTCACTAACGATAATAATTTTTCCGTAAGTATATTTATCTTCTAAGCATGTCTATTTTAAGTAATTCTAATTTCAAAATTGAAATTACATCACTTTCCTCCAAAAAATACGCTTATGTGGCTGCGAGCCCCAATTTTGTATTTTTATGCAAATCATCTTCGATCGAGAACGATGCGAAATTGTTGCTTCGAGCGCTAGCTTTCGTCGAAAGGCGCCTATTAATATTTTTGCGAAGCCGGACCGTGAAATTTGTGGCCTAATAGTTCCTTTGATCGCACGGCGAATCACGTAGATGTGTTATTAATGTCGAGTTTCCATTGCATATGCATATGCATATTAATTCTAATACGCGCGCTTTGCTGTTGGGGATCACACTGGAGGGAATGACCGTATGTAATTAAATCCTGGCGTGTCAAAAAGATGTATATTAAATTAAAAAAATAAATATCGTTCCGCTGAAATAACGATAGTGAGACCGGCATAAACGAAAAGTAAACACAAAATTAAAGTGCGCACGGGCCGTGTAAAAATTTTATAGCGCTCTATTTGCGATGTGTTGCACCCACAGCTGTGCCTAAACGGAAAATCTTCGGGGAAGGATTCACAAAATTACGTCCGCCGGCACCGACGACGTCCCTAGCTCTTCCTACGAGGATGAATAAATTAAGAAAGGAGCTATACTTGGCTTTCGACGGGTGAAGTCCCGTGCGTGCTTAATTAAATTTAGCGCACTTGGCGCGGACTCGCCTTCGGCTACCATTTTCTCCCTTGATGTTCCACGACGGCGGCAGAAAATAGTATACACCCAGCGAAGATATTATGCAAATGTTTGTTTCTCTCTTTCTTTTGCGCGCGCGCTTTATGTGCAGCCCAGATGCTAAAATGATGAAAAAACCAAAAAATTATATCTCGCTATATTTCCGATGAGCACGAATCGCTCGAAGTTATAAAGTAAGGTCTTCACATTTCGTCCATCCTCGGCGCCCGATTCTTGCCATCTCGGTCGTCACGATCGAGAAACGAGTGCAGGAAGGCATTCGATAGCGGCCTTACCTTACTCTCTGAGCGCCCATTGCTTCCCAAAGTTACGTTCGACGAGGATAATATAGCGGTACGCCCGCGCCCGTTGGAAATTTTCTCTGCTCTTTTTTTTTTATCGGGATACATACGTCGACGAAGGGAAAGGAGTAATATGTTTTTATGGTTGCCGGAGTTTATCCAATGTCGGGAGCTGAAACGTGATTTAATTTCGCCCTTTAATCACGGTCGATGACAGGAGGCTCTCATAAAACTGAGCGTCATCCTTGAGACAGAACGTGGTTTCTCCCCCTCTAGCGCGACCCGTTGGCTTTAAAAGACAAACCCTAAGTTCTTCTATCCGTGGCGGTCTATGTAAACTGAACTCTGTAACGAGTTTTCTCTGCGCCCAAATTGGCGTAAATCGAAATGAAGTTATCAACGATAGCAAAGTCATTTTAAAGTTAACCGTGACTTTGAAGTAGCGGTAGTACAATTAGCTAGAGAGATAATTAATTAGCAGAAGACATGTATATTTATTAAATTATTTTTATACAAATGTCCTAATCTGTATTTAAATTAAATTAATAGATTTTGTATCTTATTTATTGATATTTCTTGATATATCTAAATTCATTAGCCGATTATTATTTAATGCCGAACGCAATTCTGGAGTAAATGTTTGAAAAGATATTAGCTTTAATCTTCCGACGAGACATTGGATTTCTGCTTTATAAATCCGCAACTCCAAAATTTCGGGTTTTATCCGCACGCAGCGCTCCACGTGTGGTTCCCGCGACATCCCCACGATTTTCACCGTCTTCTCCCCGTAGAACGAGTGCCCTCGAGATAAGGAAAATATTAACGGAAAAAACATCTCGAGAAAAAACAATCCTGTAGAACAGCTTGCGCATAGGGGCGAGTTGAGAAAACCGTAGGAGAAAAACCGAGGAAACAGAAACGGGTTAAAGGCGGGGCGACGACGGATGGTCGCCCCGGGGTGTTCTCGGTAAATCCTTACGCTCCTGGATGCCGCCCTTCCGCCCGATCAATATTGCGTTGGTGGGGCCGAGGCAGGATGGTCGGGCCGCGAGGGGCGGTAGGGGGTTGTGGAGCAGCGGAGGGTTGAAACTGGGCGAGGGGCGACGAGGGGGTGCGTCGTCGCGGTAGAACCGGCGGGGTTCAGCGGGTGCAGGGGGCAGACGAGGGGCATGTGAGGTATCAGGGGGTATCTGACGGCACGAGGGTAGGAGGGTGCGGCGACAGTGGGGGGTTGTTTAGGTGGGGACGATGGTGGAGAAGCTAACGCTGTCATGGCGCCGCGCAGCATCGCCAGGCAAGCGGTACCTCGGTGTACACCCTCGCGGCGCGTTACGTGTTCTTCAGGGCTCCGCGATCGGCGGCGACGAGCGGCCTGGTGAAATTCGCGGGCGAACCGCGTCGTCGCGCACTCGCGCGACAAGCCGTTCGTTGAGTCGCGTCCGACTCGGGCGTCCGACCGCGTCCTCGCAAGCGCGGTGCTCCACTCGTCGTGGCTCTCTTCGCGACCCCCGCCGTGGTACCCCGACACTGACGGCCGCCGACCGCCGTTGCGAAGACGCGGCTCCGAGAAAAACGTGAAAGTCGGCTCGTGACTCGCGATACGAGAGAGAGAGTCCGCGGGCGGTGGAATCGCGTTGCGCCGGCGACGGCGACGCGTTTTCCGCTTGTCACGCGCGGATATCGATGTACGCGTCGTCGGAGTGCACGCGATCCTACCAGCAGTAACGCGAGTGACGGCAGCGATCCACGGCGATCGTAGTCGCGGGGGGGGATCCATCGCGGCGGTGGAGAGCGACACGCGCTCGTCTGGCTCGCCCGCGCCGTCATCGATCGCGAAGGTCGAGGCAGTGAAGGTCGCGGATTCGTCATCTCCGGGGGTTGTCTACGCGCGTCTCCGCCGAAACTCAGTGATCTGACTTTATCTCGGTGACGCGACGTCGGTGCGCGCGGTCGCACACGGAACCGCGGTTCCCACACGAGCGCGGAGCGCACCCGGGTACCGAGAACCCGCTAGTTGTTAGTGCTGCTGGTGTGTACCCTATACGTGAATCGATGACAGACGACGAGAGGAGATCGTGGTGATATACGAGACCTCGAGACACGATGTCGCGGTACGACCGGACACGTGACTGAGGCGGAGCAGCGGCGCGGGATCCGCGGTGAGGAGCCTTCGCGAGTTCTGATCGGGGCACCAACAACGGAGCGAAGATAGGCGGGGGTGGCTGCCGCCGGTGGATCGAGCTGGCAGCGGCTGGGTTTCGCCGCGACGTGCTACTAGGAATAACAATGTCCTAGCGAAGGCAGGATCTCGTCTCTAGGCCGATCCCCCTCATCCTGATCCACTTCTCTTCCAGAAACCTTCACACATACATACACATATCCCGTCGGTCCTGATCACCAACGTATATATACCCAACCTATCATCATCGCGTCCTACACCCGCGCTCGTGCTGCTACAGATTCGACTGCACACATATAATCGGCCGCGCGCGCGCGCACACATACATATACGTACGTAGGACACGGTACACGGTAGACGGACATATAGAGACGTACGTTCGTGTACGCGCGAGAGGAACGTAAAAAGAAAGAGAGACTTACACCCACGCACATCAGACACCGCTACTTTCGACGCCCCCTTTTCCCGCGGCATCTTTTCCGTTTCTCGTTCTTCATCGTCGATCCGCGACGTATATCGTCGCGACCCTTTACACCCCGGCGGGACACGCAGGACGTGGAAACGCGCGCGGGCGGACACCGGACGGGGCACGTATCTCGGAGACGGGCGCGCGAGCCTCCCGAAAATCCAGCAAAGTCCAAAGTCCTTAATCCCGTGGGGTGATCCTGGCCCCGCCCGTACGCGAAGGAACCACACCCCGGGCGAGCGAGAGAGCGAGATACCGTGAGACCGGGAGGAGGAATTCAGGGTCCGGATTTAACAGGCTCCCGGTAAGCTCCCGGCATCAGCAGTCGATTCCTTTTCTTTTTTTCTCTCCGCGCGCATCTCCCTTTTTTTCCTCCCCCCCCCCCCCCCCCCTGCGCGCCCATGGCGATGCGACTCCTCAGGAGTAACCTTGCTCCCGGCACGACGAAGGGAAGGATGGCCAAGAGGCGAGAGGGGTGAGCACCGGCTTTCTCGACCTCGGCTCGCCTTTTGCTCCCTCTTCCCCTTTCGCCTCGTCGCCGTCTGGCCCGATAGTGCACATGGCCTCGTTCCATGCTGGATGCAGGTTGCAAGCAGCGGTGGGGTCGCGCAGGCTAGGTTCGTCTGCGACACACGAAGGACGGGCGAGAAGGGTTGGCGAGGGTGAGGATAGGTCGTGATACATGCGCTCGGCCGATGAGGCCCGTGCGACCCAGCGGCTTGCGGGTAATTAGTACTAATTACGCGCGCGTAGAAGTCACCTGACTGCACACATGGCGAGCCTCACGAATGATCTCTGCGAGGCCCCGAGATTCGTGTTCCCTTTGATCAGCGGAATGCTCGTGCAGTAGCCGGTAAGATAATTATCCACGCTCGATCGAAACGATGCTATCAGAAGAGCTGAGTATCGGGAATACAAGACATAGATATCTAGATGAAATACGTGATTATCGTTTAACGTATCTTTACTCGACAGACGTACTTTTTTTTATATACATTTTTATGTGACGCGTATACAAACAATTAAGAAATAATGCAACGTTGCAATTATTAAGCGATATTAATTACGTCAATGGTACCGAAATCGATTTCTGCTTCACGCAGGCACGAACTGACGGTTTCGTGCATCACGAGATTGCGATGTCTGGCCTCGAATTTAGCAGTAGCAATACGAATTCCAAACATTTGCGTGATACGCATACACGCAACTGCTGCAGCTGGCAGTTGATGCAGGTAATTTTGGATTGATTTGTGCTTCGGCCGCGTTGTTGCGATCCTGTCATAATTTCTAACGGCATTGCGACCGCGGCAAAAACCGTTCGCAACGAACGAACGTTTCGTTGAATTTGCTGGAGTGTCTTGTAAATATGGACTGCGATATGTAATCCGGGGGAAATGGGTTTTTATGAGATGGGAATTACCGACGCGATAATGTGTTGAGGCGGAAATATAAATCGCGCTCGCGTTATTGCGCTGGTAAATAAACATTTCTCCTAATTGCCCGCATTTCGCAAAAATATCGCGCTCATATGGGAATATTGAAGGGGAAAGAGAGACAAAGTAGAATAGATAAAAAATAATTTTTATAACGAGATTAAAAGATAACGAAGTAGGTGACACGTTGACATAATGCCGCTTGGTACATTCAGCGGCGCGAATAATATTTAAATATAACATATACTCGAGAATAATATATATATATATATATTGTATATATTACATGACTGCTCTTATACGTATAAAATATAATGCAAACAGACACGTCTACGTGTAAAATATAATGCAAAATGCTCTTTATTGAAATGAATTACGAGCGTAGTAACAAATATTGACAGGATAGTAACGCCCCGACTGGAAGAGAACAAATTATTCCACAGTCATCGACTTTATAATCATTTTCGTGCTTGGCCAGTCGATTTCTGTTCTTTAAAATAAAAAAAAAGAAGCATTAATTAAAACTTCCTAGCGCGCCATTGTTGCCATTGGTGGTCGGAGCCAGTTTTCCCGAGATCCTGGTTCCTCGCGATAGACCTCTCAGGAGCCTTCGCCCGCGACTGTTGAATCTCTCGCAGATTAAAAGTTCCGCACCGCGCGATCTACATCGATCAAGATCGACGACGTGGCGCCGTAGACTGTCCCGACGGCGATTTTATTGCCTCTTTGATGTTACTAACCTAGGAAATGTACGAAGGGCAGGTTTACGGTTCAGTACCCCACAGAGCCAATCACGCGCGGAATAGATTCGCCGACCTGGAATACAATTTACAAACTCTAAAAGCATAAATGCTATAATTTATGTATCGTGTGCCGATTTTTTCTGCCGCCCGTTTACCGAAGGATTACCGAAGCATACAAAGTTACGATTCAATTGTATCGTATATTTGCATTTTGCATACTCCCTATTGCAGCATTCAGATCAAAGATAACTTCTTTGATGTGCGAGAGAATTTATAATAAATCTTAACCATAGCTCGCCACATTCCGGTCTAGTGGACCGCTGAACATTTTTCGGTTTTCTAGTTTTCACATAATAATATAATTTTCTAGTTTCCTTGTAATAAGTACAGTTTAAACTCAAATCATTTTCTTGATCTGATATTATCATAAACATCTTATTCAGACTATTTCCAATTCTTATATTACAAGCTTAAAAGTATTAATTAGAATGAAAATGACAATGCGACAAAGTCGAGCGGTCTCGCAGACCGAAGTGTGACGAATTGAGGACTAGAAAATAAGTGTGGCTAGCTAGGGTTAATGACAACATAGTCTGAAATCGTTTTTATTTTATTAAAGGGTATAAAAGAATCCGATGTGAGGAACGTTAGGATAGGTATTTGATGAGCGCAATGAGTCGGAAATTCGAGCCTTTACGATGGCAGACGAGATACGCACGAGACTCACCGTGCTGGTCAAGTTAATTTTCTGCCGTTGTAAGCAGGTAAAAGCCGCGCCGCGATGCCGGCCGGAGGACTCCCCCGTGGCTCGTTCTCGTCAGAAATGAGCCGATGTTGCGGAGAAACGACCAGTTAGACGAACATTAGTCTTCGCTCGACAGCGGCCCTATCGGTTGGCCAGCAAAACCTAAGTAGAATTGGGTTAAGGGGCTGGCGGAACGAAGGAGAGCCCAGTCGTGCGCAGGGCGCGGGTGGAAGTTCGGCGATTTCTTGTAATTGAATCTACCGTGATCCTTCGGCCGGTTATTGTTTCTGCCCGTTCCGTTCGTTTGGCTCTTCTCCACGCCAACCGGTCGGGCGCAATAATTTTTATAGGACACGTAATCCGAAGTATTATCGGGAATCTCGTGAGACTTTCGCGGGGCGCTTTTGAGACGGGGGCGGAAAAATCACGACGATTACGCGGGTTCTTTGTTCCACGACAGAGTTTATCTAATTAGCGACTGGACTTTCGAAAAGGCTTTGCGCGGAGCTTTAAAATGTATAGAACGCACGGACGCGGACAGCGTATCGCGGTGTTCGAAAATCGCTTATTCAATAAAATTCTAGAACAAAGTACATGCACGTGTGCGTGCGCACACACGAGCGGTGTCTTATCGAGACTGCAGTTTCGATCGGGCATATTAATATTCATCCGCTCGAACAAGAATACAACTATTTTTCGCGCGCGCTCGAGGACTTTTCTTCTTTTTTTTTTTTTTTATTCTCCCGCCAATTGTATCGTAACTAAACGTTTACAGAGTCGCGTGGGTGGGCGCGAAGAGGGAAAAGTGCATTGTTGCTCGCAGCGGCCGCGAATAGCCCTCCGTTTTATCGCAATACACCCCCCCACCGTTTCTCTCCGTCGAATTCTCGTTTAATCTCACTTGACCCGCTGGAACTGTCGAAATTCTCGACGCTAACGGACACTAACACTGTTGCCCCACTGCGCGGTGCTCTGCAATCAGTTTTGGATCGTTTCACACGAGTTATACTCGCGACGATATTGGTTTCTCTCGTTTCGTTTTCGAGATTGACGTTGTGAGGAGTTGCAAAATTTATCAATTCTTCACATAGCACGCAAAATAACCGTTCATTTGTTATTAACGGACACGAAGTATTCGATCATTTCTTGATAAAATCGAGCTGTATCTATAAGATCGCGTCCGTCCGCATCGCAACACCGCACTTTCAACTGCTCGTTCAACTGCAACCGTTTATCGACTTTGATCTTAAAGGCGACGTTCATATTCGGTCGATTCATATTCGGAGCACATCGTATAATGTCGGCATGATTGTCGTTTCGCTTGCTTTCGAGCTTGCGTTTAGCTATAGAGTACCACCGATATTGACGGGAAGCGTCAAGCGCCTAGAAAGGGCGCTTGCACATGCCATGGCCGATACCTTTTCGAACACGAAGCATCGCGTGCCGGAACACGTCCGCGTCTCGTTCAAACGCGTCGATCTCGGCGGAGCAATTAAGCTGCTTTATTGTAGAACGAATGGAAAAAAAAAAGCGCGGAAAAAAAGCGCGAGAGCGAGAGCGCGGGACGGATTAAAGCGCTTTTTCACGTGCCACTAGCCGACAAGCGGGATCTCTGTATTAACGAGAGGAAGCCCCGGCAACGTGTCGCGCTTCCGCCATTAACGACTATCGCCGTCGCTTTGGACATCGAGCGCGATATTTAATCGCGCCTCCGACGTTAGCGTCATTTTTATCGGCCCGAGCTTTTGTTTTTTTCCGCCCCGTCCCCCTCCCCCCCACCCCTCTCGTTTCACGGGACAAAGTGCGAGTTTAGCGGCACCGGTCGGTTGATCCAGGGGGAGGGGATGGATTGTTGCATCCCCACGGTGCATCATCGCTGATGGTGTATTGTCGGCATCAAAGCCGGGATGGCGGCGGTGCTACGCGTACGGCAACGAAGTATCATATCGGGCGACGCGATGACACACTCAGCGCATCGCCGCGGACGAGCAAATTTCTCTGGTCATTCTTTTTTCCTCTTTTTTTTTTTACGAGAATACCTTGCTAGTTCAGAGCGAATAAGCTCTCAGAGGGAGGTTGATCGACACCGGTTGCCGAAATTGCGGTGGCGCGTCTGTCCGTCCGTCCGTCCGTCCGTTCGTCCCTTCGTTCGTTCGACCAGGCTCGTTAAACTGCGAAACTGGCAAAATTTCTGCAACGCGGCTCGCGCGAAACGAACGCGGAATAACGAATGCAGTTTGCCTTCACTGGCACAGTTGCATCGGCTGAGTTATCGCGTGCTGTTTAAATGTTAAAAATGATGCGTCAGAGCGATGTCTAGGTTACGGTGCGATAGGAATTCGTTAACAGCCAGCAACGAGCATTAAAGTTTAATACATTTCTACATTATTTTACATTCGGTCAATAACGTATCGTCAACGTTAACGTTATTAATGCAAATCATTTTCGACGGTGAGCTGGCGCTACACTATGCGCGTATTCGCGAATCGTGATTCGTAATTCGTGCATTCGTATAACATTCGTGAATAACATTCGTGTGGATGGAAAATTCGAATTTTCGACGAATTTTCCATCTACATTATTCACGAATGTTAAGCCGGCTCCAGACGATGCGTTCACTCGCCAAACATTTGTCAAATATAAATGCGTCAAATATTTGTAAATTATTTTTTTAATTAATTAATTAATTAATAATAATATTATAATTAATGTAATAATTAATGTAATATAATAATTAATAATAATTTAATTAGTAATAATTTACAAATATCTGACATATTTATATTTGACGAATGTTTGGCGAGTGAACGCATCGTCTGGAGCCGACTTTATGCGAATGCACGAATTACGAATTACGATTCGCGAATACACGCATAGTGTAGCGCCAGAAGCCGCGATTCGCTACATCGCCATCGCTAACATCGCGCGATCTACGAGAGGCTGAATGATATCGCGTATCAGCAACGAATTAATTCCGGCGCGATCGGGGGCCCGTAAAATAGAAATTTACGATGGCGCGCGAGGCGAGGTGCCATTTTTCAGTGTCAGCCTCGCGGCAGGTACGTTTAATTTAATCGGCCGTGTGCGAACTCTGTTCGCCGCTTGTGTGTGCGCCACGGCCCGAAATGTCAGAGAGTCCATCGCACACGCTCGAAGGCATAATCTGTCCTTCGAGTGCCGGTGCAAGTAAGAAGCCGATCGAAGCGAGCCGCATTCGCGCGAGATCCCCGCGCGCCGATTGCGCCGACACGCGATAGCTTTTCGCGGCGATTTCGCGTAGGTCGAGGGTTGAAGGTCTCTCGCCACCTTGGCATGGTCCGCAACGTTGCAACTTTGACCTCCATATCTAAGCGGACGAATCCGCCGCGATCGCTCGTTACGAGCGAATCTCGTGCACGCGCACGTCCGTTGTATGTGCATCGTGGGGCATGATATAGCTGTACATGATGTCCTAAAATCAGTCAGATATCCTTCCAGTCACGCGGATTCTATAATGATCGTGCGCATCGATTGTCGCGGTTATCTAAAGATAAAGCCAGCATCTGATCCAATTGGTTAAATTTTCAGTTTTCAACACGCAACTTGAAATCTATCGTGTCTATAGGAATTCCACAAGGAATTCTGATGCACCTTGTATAAGAGGCTTGATTGGCATACCTTCGCCTCTCGTTTCCTTGTGCTTCCGTGCCACGACGTCATTAAGACTACATTTTCACGACTAATCCTCGCGATTGGTCGTGGCCTCACTCACTCACGTGCTAACATCGCGAACGATCTGGCCACGCTGGGACTTTTCTAATCGTTCGTGGAACGAAAACCGATTTCCAATTAGGTGCCGCAATTAAAGCTCGCAGCTAAATCCCTCATGCGAGAACGGTACTCTCGTCTCGGCATGCAAGCCGCACGATTAAAGTCGCGATTCACTGCCGGCTTCTGTGTCGGGTTATCGATATTTTCGTTATCAAAACCTTTTTATCAGTGGCGGGCTAGCTCGAAGGAATGTCAGCTTTATAACCGCCGCTTTGTACAGCAAAGAGAAATATCGACGTGCTGGACGTATGTGAACTGGGGTTTATTTAGTTTCGAGATTGACGATTCGCCGCCCGTCAGTATAAGATTGCGAGTTTGCACTTGTCGCTCAAACCGCGAAACATTTGATTGTATTATATCTCGATAAAAAGGATGCGTGTGGCATTGATGTCGTACGATTGCAATTGATATAAAATTTATATACCAGTTCCTTCTCAATTGTCAAATCCAAAACATAATTGATTTTTAACTGTTTAAATGTTGATCTAATTCTTTGATTTTTCTTTACGATTTTAATTGTGTAATCACACTGATTTATATAATACAAACGATTGTATTCGTAAAGAGTTGTCAATAATAAGAAATGACGAAAAATCCAGCTAGATTATACGCAAAGCCAATCAGCCAATTCGGTCACGCCAAATTTGTGTTTATAACACGTGATTTGCTAGTAATACGCGACGCAATCGGCACGCCTGCAAAACCGCGGACAATGTTGCAAAATACGATTTTTGATTCGCATCTGTATGGCATACATATTTTCCCTGTTCACCCTCCGAAAAAGGAAGAAAAATCGTTCGTGGAAGGCAATCGAGTGTCGCTTTAATAGCCGCATCGACCACAGATTTATCCGGACTAATGCAGTGCGACAACGTGACGCTTTATGGAAAATCGATTTCTATAAAACCCTCAATTATACATATATATGTATACATACATATATATTATCAATATATGTATATACACATATACATATATAGATATATAGACGGTGCGTGTTGCGCAGCGCGCCGTGCTGGCGTCTATTGCATTTACACTTTACAACCGTGAACACCGTGATTGAAACCACCGCTCTACATAACCAAGCCGCTCTGCCAGGTGTAATTAAAGCGGCTCCCTTGTAACCGTCCACGACGACAGCCGATCTCCTGTAACCGACACTCAGGAGGACGCACGATAACACGGGGTAAATTAAAAACCAGTCCCCAGTCGCTAGTGTCCTCTTGACCTACTCTTCTTGGATTATTTTTTTATATATATATGTATTATATATAAAACCATCGACGCAATAGTTTTATTTTGAGAGGCTTCATCTCGCCGATTGTGTCTGTTAGTCGCTTTTGAGTTGCAATCGATTTATTTTTATACGCTGCAACTAGCATCGCAACGACGCAGAATATAGCGGTGTGATGCGCACCGTCCCGGCGACGACAGCGGGTATTCATCACCATCGGCGTTCCCAACGGTGCTCAATTTTTCCTTTGTTCACCTTTATGAACCTACACTTTTTATACCGTGACGAATAGCAGTCATCGATTCCGCCTTTTTCCCCTTTATCTACGTGTCACCCACCCCGTCCGTACGTAAGCTCGTAATCCGATTACATCGCTTTACGCTATCCGCCGCTCTTCTAAACGCTCGGCGCTATAATGCGAGCGTGTTAAAATTCTGCAAAAATTGCTCGTGGATGTCGCACGCGCGCGCTATAATAAGGCAATCACGGGCGCGGATGTGTTACGCGGATGTTACGTGGACAATTTTAGTATCGAGTATCGATCCAGATGGCTGCGCGCGAAAGAGGAAAAACCGATTTAAGATAAAAATATCCGCTGAGGTCTCCGACGTCTCGTCTTCTCATGACGCGCTGTATCAATATCCGAGATCCACTCAGTCGGGGTCACCGTCTAGCGCGCTTAGCAGCTAACAACGGCCGTGTTGTAAAAGTCGAATAAAGTGGAGGTAAGCCGCGCGACTGAAAATCGAAAACGATGCTTAAAGCTCCAACGCAAGTGCAACGTAATCTCTGTTCTCCAAACCCGCAGTGCTGATATCTTTCGTAGCTGTATACGTTTGTATAAAACAAGCGTGAGACAATAATCGTGTTTTGACACGGATTTATTACAAGCTTCACAAATATAACATATAACGGTTGTAGAAACATGTGTGTTATTATAAATGCTATTAAAACGATATCCAGTGACAGAGACTATCTGATAGTACAAAAGTACATGTTTTATCACTCAAGCTCGTTGTAACATTTACTCTCTTGTTCATTTGTTACGATGTACTCGTATTTTTTATTTAAATATTTTAAATAAATACGATTGTTTATCTCATTGGCGATTGTAGTCGGTATACCGGATTTATTTTACATTGAGGTATACTCGTATATTCAATATTATATTTATACTTTATCTCTTCACGCGATTGTCCTATGATATCATCCATAATCGAATATCACTTCATATATCTATTTTGATATTCAGATATTCGAATGTGTATCTGGAAAAGAAATATCAACGCAAAATCCTCTTTTGCGTTTTATTTTAAATCGCAACACGTTTTTATAAGTGGCGCCGACACGTGCACTTTAGGGCGCCTGTCTCTAGCACAAAGATCCCTCTTCTCCGACGATATCAGAAGTTCTAGAATCCGGCGCGTACTTTACTCTTTTCATGTTCGAGCTTTTCGGGACGCGCGCGATATATCGAGACCCAAGATCTCCAGCAAAGTGGCGCGACGACAAGTCAAAATTGCATCTCGCGAGTTAGTTGGCTCGTCTTTCGAGCACGGTATCAATCTCGCATTTCCCCGCCTACACGCGAATGCCCGGTTCCTGTGGAGTGCACTCCGAAACTCGACTATAGTCACGACGGGGCGGACGGCCGCGTTGTCGTCGAAAGCCGCCGAGTCCCGAATATAATATTTCAGAGCGTGCCACTTGGCGCATCGGAATCTAAAAGACCCTCGAGCCCGCATTCTTCCCTACGCCACGGGGGGGGGACGAGAGAGAAATTCTCCCTCGACGGCATATTATTCGAAAGTTACGGCGAGGTGGCCCGTACACTTCACGTCGCCCGGATTACCGGTGATCCCGGGACGGCACCGCTCTAATTCGGCCTTAATGACCCTTTAAGCGGAATTTAAACGCGCTCGCGTACCCGGCGTAATTCAGGCACACACCCCCCACCCCCGCCGTTCGACTGCCGTTTCCTCACTGCCATCCCTTAAAACTGAAGCATCTTCGAGTACATCCAAAGTCGCTCTCTCCATGTATTTCCGAGCTAATATATAGGTAATCATAACGTTTAATTGCATCTTCGGCAACAATCGGAATAATATTTGATATGATATGCGCATTTGACTTTGCATCGAGAAATATGTGCGACACATGGCAAACCTCTTGAAAAATATTAAATTTCCGTCCTCGCGCCGTATGCATCAGCGTTGCATTCCAGCTGAATTGCTCGCGCGTCACCTGTATGATTTAGAAAAATGTAGGCACGAGACATTCTCATTAAAACGATGACGCTACACTATAGGACCATCAGAGAACACTCTCCCCGTTTGTTCCTCATTTCCCCGTCTTTTCCACTTTCCTCCATGCGGCTCCCGTGCGGCTCTTGCCGTCAGTCCTCGTTCACGCTGCACTCACATTGGCCTACTTATTCTATCTCGGTATTATGCAAGCCAGGTCGTTCGAGACTTAGTACACGGTTAAGTAAGTTTGCGTCACCTGCTTTAGGCAGCTCATAGACGCAGCACGGCTATCCACGTTTCGTGTTTTGCAAACGCGTATATCATTTTCTGTAAGTAGCGATTTTCCCCCCCCCCCCCCCCCCCCCGTTTGACACCCCATTCGAAATTTGGCCAACCAAAAGCAGAGAGCTCACTCGTTTAAAATACGACCAAATTGCACGCTAAGCACGTTCGTATCGACGTCTCGCAATAATTCAAATCGGTGCAACGTAAGAACAATGTATGACTTGACAAGGTGCGTAGCAATTTTTTTTTTTTAACAATGGCGTTCACAATGGCGTCTCGTATTCTCCCGGTAGAATCGCAAGAATCGTTATAAATTATTCAGGGATACGTAGCGGGAAAAGTAATTCGCCGTATCAACCCGCGATTAATTAGCATCTTGATACTATTTAGCGTCGCCGTGGGGCGATGAATATTCATCGGGTAACCGGGGCAAAAACAGCGCGGCGCGTTTGACTATTCCCGGAATCAACCTGGAGTATTTAAATCCCATTAAATCGTCGCGCGTCACCGCGCGTAAACGCAAAGCAGTCAGGTAAGTTATTTACGAGAAAACTCGCCGCACATTCCCGCGATTTCAGTGCGCGCCGTTAAGTCGCGTCCATAACACATCGCGCGGTTAAGATTTCTCTCTATAACGTGCACGAGGCAGGGATCGCCTTTCCGAGACGGGTCAGACGGGAGTATATTCCACTTAAGGAAACGACAATCCTCCCCCCAACGATCTTACGCTGAAATCTAGTTAGAAAAACTACCGATTCCCGCCATCGCGTGTCCACTGACGGTCGTAGAATTTCTCGTAGAACGCGCTCCAAAATTAATATTTTCATCTCCCTTCAGCTGCTGAAACTTTCTCACTCGATATACATATATCTCGTCAGAGCGACACGATAATAATAATTCACAGCCAACGAAACCAGCGAATTCTTCTTTGCACGAGGCGTGCGTGTTTAACGGTCGCACTCAGCCGAGCCGAGCCGAGCCGAGCGGACACTTTATAACGATTTTCGCTCGGCACGCAACGAGTGTAATTCAACGTCCGAATCTAGCTAAACGTCGGCCTTTATTATGCAGATTGCGGCCAAATGAAATTACTAGTCGTGCGCCGCGCGGGGAAACGAGCGGTGTTTAAACGGCAGTAATCAATAGTGACGTTGCGAGTTACGTGAAAAGGTACGTTTTCGAAAAAGAAAAAAAAGGAAAAAAAAACGCCGTAAAACCAGTTAGAGAAATATTGATCGGAAGAGCTAAATGCAAGGCGAGTCGTGAATCGTAATAATGACGTGCGGGAGGAAAAACGGCTTGAATCTTCCAAATTGTATTCAAAGGCAGCCACGGACTGCGACGTCTGAATGGCTCGGAACTTGATCTCGCTCATAGTCAGCGAACCGCGAGCTGATCCGCTGACCTACCCTACCCAACCGGGCGCCGGGTTATATTGGTTTTCACGGCGAGAAATGCGCGGCGAGGAAAGTAAATTCCCCTTCCCTTCCTTCCTTCCTTCCTAAATCCCTTTTCCTCTCCCCTGCGAAGCCCCGTGTATAGCCGGCCCCAGCACCATCGTGGTTATTGCTCGGCATCCCTCCCGTAAAAATCCCGACCCGACCCGACCCGGCCCGGCATATAGGCGGAAGCGAGACGAGAGACAAGCAAAACGGTTAAGTGCACTTCCCTCCGGCACGTTCGATTCAATTGCATCTGCGGGCTGCTGGCCGACTCAATAGAGAGGCTTCTATGTTCCCTTCCCACCCCCGTTTCGCCCCCGTCCGTCTCCCAAAGTCCGTTCAGTATCCGTCTTTCCCTCATCTTGTTCACCTTTCCGCCACAGCTCTCTCTCCGGCCGCTTCGGGTCTCTTGTACCGAAAAGAAAAGCGATCACCGCGGTGAGAATACGGGGGTAACCGCCAGCTCCGACTTTCCCGGCTTTCCCAACTTTTCGCCCGTTCGCGTAAATCGCGCGGTTTTAACGTGCCCGATGGCGCCGTTACTTTTCGAATGTCTCGCCTCTTCGTGAGCCAAGTTGCAGAATTGTCTGAAATACGGTTCTGCACTTGACATACACATCGCAATGAAGTTCTAATCGCTTTGAATTTATACGAGAATAATATATGTGGAATGTCCGACTTGAGATTATTTTATCCTGTGCTTGACGCACTTTACGAAACGTTACAAAACGATACTCGAAAATGTTAAATTGTCATTGGAAAACGTGGTCTCGGTTCCTTTTGTGGTATCGTTGTCCTAACAATTTCGATCAATCGCCCCGTCCTCTCGTGAGGGGCATTACCTTCGACGGCCTCTGGATTTTCGAGCATCGCGCGTCAAAGGATCGCCGCGAGATCGCCGATCGCAGACAACGACCTTTGCCAACGCTCGCTTTATTGGGAATCTTCGGAATGCGGCGTCCCCGGTGGGTCTTGCAGGCTCCCGGAAAACCGCGGAAATTTCAATCGTTTCCGGATCCTTGCCTTCCTCTCGCTGTTGTTTGCCCACATAGTTGCGCGCGTTCCTTCGCCGTTCTATCGCGCAATGTATAAACCCGGCGCGGCCGGGTTAAAGGGCGCAGCGGCGCGCGCGTGCAAGAGGGCGCGAATCGGTATGCCGCGCCGTTTCCATCTGCAGTTTTGCGGTCGGCGAGGTGGCGATGCAGTTGCAGCTGCGGCCGGTCGTGCGGCTCATCGGTCGGCGACGCGTTTTGCGGGCAGGGGCGGTCGTTATGCCGTAATGCGAATCGTCGCCGAAACAACCCCCCTACCAACAAATACCTCGGGGTTTATGATACCACCGCAAATATTGGCATCGCCTTTTCATAAATACGCCACGACGGCGACACGTGCTCGGAATATTATAGTTGACAGGATTCACATCGGGTCTTCAAAACCGACAGATCGCTTGGAAAAGAAAAGAATATCGTAAAATATTATGAAATTATACGTAAGCGTGTGTGTTATTGAAAATAGATTTCTCGTGTATCAAATTCAGAGTGAATTTGCATGCGGCTTCACATTGAAAAAATATGAAACTAAAAAGAGAATATTAATGTACCGCGATATAAGTTGTATGTGGTTGGCATAAACTACGTGCTGTAATACGATAATACGATTCTCCCTAAAAAAGTCGGCAATAAAAGAAAATAGTTCTTCACTTATTATGCGGTAGACAGAGCAGAGATGCAGCTGCAACTGAATTGAGAGAGGAGGGTAGTCCACGGGTTAACCACGCGTTTTGCAGCGATTATACCACAGCGCAAAACGGCCTGTGCTTTGAATTTACGGTGCAATGGTGTACTATAAATGGATCAGTCTGACAACCGCGCTGAAAGCGAATGGAAATCCATCGCAGAAATAAAAGTTTACTGATATGCTGCTGGTCTTCTATCCGTTTAGATCATCCTACCATCAGTTCAATATTATTTGCAATGGATTAAAGTTTATCATGAAAGGTTAATATCCTTGTTAGAGAGTCTTAAAATTAAGTCTTTAATTTTCAATAATTTTCGAATAAAAAACTATCCTTGGAAAATCTTGGAATGACAATTTTATACTTGTGGGATTCACATGTCGGTCAAGAGTTTCACTTAATTGAAAATCTTATAATTATATCATAGATAATTACTTGTTAAAGATCCTTTAATTTGTTTCATAATGATTATTATTTATTTTGGATATAATTTATACGTTGTATAGCATATATAAATTTTTTAATTATACTAAACGCTTATTATATCTCCAAAAGTATTCATTCTAATTGTAAGATGCAACGCAAGAAAATGGTGTTTCAAATAAATTTGTTTTATGGCTACGTACAATATATTTGAGCGATTTTGTAATCCGTAGGCAACAAAATTGTAGAGCGGTGTGCTTAGCTGTTAGGATCGATAATCGAGCAAAAAACCAATTTGTTTGCTTTACTACGACCAGCAAGGCGGCGGAGTTTTGTGACCGCAGTAGTATAAACCGACGATTTACTCCGACAAATACTTTGGTGTTTACTGTCCCAGTGTCCCCGCAAATTGTACTCGCGACAACTATTCGTGAATGCATAATTATTGCTTGCATATATGCACAGAACTTTCCGGCCGTCACGTGTATTTTTTGTTCTTTTCTCGCAAAACGGTTTGATACCTACATATGCATATGTATGCACAAATTTGGCATCGTTATAGGTATATTTGCAAATTTGCAATTACAATATGAAATTCATCATATTCAATCTATTAAAAAATCAAGAATTAGTTGAAATTATTATTTGAAAAAAAAAATAATACGATTTAATTTATGAGTTTACAAACAGATGCCAATGATTTTACGGATGCGTTTTATTGATTAAACAATTACGGATTAAGTGCACGATTGAACAGGTATTTAGTTAGTAGGATTTTATTTATAGATTTTTCGTCAATGATATGAAGACGTAGTTACAGGCGATTTATTATAAATAAAATATTTTACCGTTAGATTATATTGCCATTTATACTTCCCTGATGGGCGATGCGATGGCGAACAAACAAACTGGGGATTATCCTTTCAGAGTTTAAGGGTATTATATTTATTTATTATTATTTATATGGATATATTTATTTTAAGGATATTTATTGTGTTAGTTTATTAAATCCGCGATCATAAAAATGACTTAATAATCGCTTTTATGAAACCCTATCACGTATCAGCAAGAAAATGTCAATCTCTCAGCGATGGGTAATAACGAAATGTACTTATCCGGATAAGTTAAAATATATTAGAGCTGAAATTCTACTCGAATGCTGTACGTTCTCCTTTCTTTTATACAGGAAGATATTACAGAAATAGATCCGACCGTCGCATAGCGAATGGTTAAGACCATTCCGCGCGATAATAAAGGCGAGCACGCGTATTTCGCCGGAGTGATATGAAATTCCGCGATGCCGCGCTCGGCGCATGCGAGGACGCCCACATCACGCGACGGATGTACATATACATATACGTGTGGAAACAGGGTGCACTTTTATTTCCTTGGTTCCCCCTGCCGACCCCTCATACACCGCCGTCGCCCGTTTTACGCAAAAATCACACGAACCTCGTCGAAAGCTCCTCTCTTTCTTTCTCTCTCTCTTTCTTTCCATCTTTCTGCCGTTTCTCTTTTTCGCCGCAAGCAGAACTGTGCAGTATCGCGCGGCTAAAGACTCGAGGACTCTTCTCGCGATACGTTGCGTTCCGCGACCGAAAAATGACGGTCGTCGCGTGTACCACGGCGTTTTCATGCCACCGGTTCCTCCGCCCGTATAGCTATGTATGTAATTTTCCGAGATTCGCGAAACTTTCCTCGTCTCGACTTGAGCCCCGAGAAAATCGCTCTTTATCGCGGGAGAAAGGCCGGGAGTTTCACGTGTCCCTCCTTCTCGCATGCACATCGGAAATATTCATTCCGAGAAACGCCATGTGAAAAGTGATCTAAAATCACAACGGACGTAACATTTGCTAAATTTTATTTATAAAGAGCGCTCTTGCAAAATTATTTATAGATAAAAATATTTCGAACTCGTTGTTATTTCAGATTGTTTTTTGTACACGCCATTCAGTTGCTGCAAATTTTTATGTGTAATGTAATAGGATTGACGCATATCGGTCGGAAAGCGGAAACGCTTCAAATTTTAGAGTGCAATAAAATACGATTGTGCACGTGAAATTGGAAAGCAAAAACACTTTAAAGCCCAATAAAATACGATCGCCTGTGTTTAATCAAACAGACACAAAGCATAATGCAACATCCCGAAGCACGCAATATAATAAATAAAAATACTTTGAAACATCATCAAGCATATTTTAACAAATAAGTGTTTATCAAGGTTTTGCATGAAATGTGATGCGTTATGCCCGTACAATACTACAGAATCTACCCTGTATAGACACGTTTGTATCGTGTTGCTTTGCTAAATTAAACGAATTTCATGACACGACACGCTGGCGGGCGTGTGCATACACTAGATTCTTTTCTACAGCTATACGAACTTTCTTGCATTTAAATAGAAACTACCTCCGGTTTACGTTTCTCATTTCGTAGGCGCGCAACGAAATCGCGTAGTTTCCAACTATTGTGACGACGTCTGGATAAACTTGCTCGTTAACTACAATCGAGTTAAGCGCCTCGGCATAGTACTGAGGCACGTCGATTTGACTTGCCGAGAGTTATCGACGTCTTCCTACGTCAATTCCAGCCAACGAGCTAGGATTTGCATAGAACATGTCGCACCTTGTTTGTACGTGGTCAACAACCTTGTTTTATTCCTTGATCAACTTGCTATATTTGCTTTTCTGGGAGAGGGGGATACCTTATAGGTTTTAATTTATTTTATTACCTTTGTTACCGTTGCATCGTAAAAGAAGTTACGTGTGCATACATATAAGTAAGAGTACATAAAAGTATTTTATGAAAACTGTGGGTGTGTGTTCCAAACAATGATGTAAGCTGTCATATTTCACGTAATACGATTCTATAAGAAAGAATTTATTTCAGACAATTTTCTTTTTCCTAATTTTGTAATGTATAAAGAAGTGTTAAAAAGAACGGCACGGCGCGTTTTCTCTTAAGTGTCTTTAGACGTCGCGACGAAAAAGATAGATACGAATGCAAAGAGAGAATCCCGCTAGTTTTTGGTGGAGGCGTTTAAAAGGGGATAAAAGACAGACGGCAGCGCGGACCGCAAAGCTACTGGTGGTCTTTCTATTACGTCCCTCCCCTCCATCTCCAACCCCATTCCCTTTCCTCCTGCTCGCTACCTTGCCGACGTTTGCTTCCTTCTACATCCGCTATCTGAAAGCACTTCCACTTTCTGTTCTCTCCGCCTTTCTATCTCGGCTCAGCACGCGTACTCGTTGTTTCGCTTTTATACGTTCTTCATTGTACCTTTCAACCCTATCCCCTTGCACCCTCCCCCCCCCTGCCCTCCTTCGACACATACTGCTTATCTCCCCTTTGTGTTTCTCCGAGAAGGAACTCGAATGCCTCCTCTACGCTCGAATATCTCTTCTTAACTTAGTTCTCCAAGTTACTATTTTACTACTTTCCTCGTTTTCTCCATGCTATTTTTCTTGCCGTTATTCAACACTTTTATTGTTTCTCGTTAACGCCTTTGTGTTCGTAACCGAGCGCACCTCCTGACACTTCCCCTTTATTTTTCTGCATACGTTAGGCTTTCATGACTTCGTTTGCTTTTATTTTTCGCTTCCTTTTATCTTTTATCTCCTCTTTTATATATCCGCTTTCATATATCAGCAGCACCGTTTTTATTACCCGCTCATTCCTTCGCTTCTCCTCGCGCGCGCTATATATGACTTCTCTTTTATTTATCTCGCTTAGTTTATTGTCCTTTTGCTTTAAACATTGCGTATTCTTCTATCTCATTCTCGATATTATCACCAGCGAGTCCCTGCTTTAGACCTATGTCACCTTCAATACTAACTCTTATTCCCTTTATGGCCCTTATTCCCTAAATCATTATATTTCGCATCCTCTACGCACCCTAACAGACCCCTCGAAGTTTCATGCTCGAGAATTTCAGCGATTCTTAACCGTGCGAATGGTACGGTCGATGATTCCCCAAGGGTTACCGCAAAAGTTGATACAAAAGTCCGGTCGAAAGCGTAGGATAGCGGAAATAAGAGATATATTTCACTGCCGTTGAACGTGGGTCTGGTAAATTTTGCTGCTATAGGTCGATAGATAGGAGGGCGAGATGAAATAATGCTAGAATATCGAGGCACGAAAACGATGGTCACGTATGATCGGTTTATTTTGATAACGGCATAAATCAGATCCCGAAACTCGACGAATATCAAAAAATGAATACGAGATACGCGTCGCGCATCCGCTAACTATCGCGTCATTCTATCGGCCATTATTTAACCTTGAACTACTTGAAGCCCACGAACTCTTGTAACAGAATTCCCGAAACCGTGCCATATCGATTTCCGATTGAGGTGAACGATTTACGTACATTGTGCTCGGACAGCGCACTGCAAGCAAGGATTACAGTTCACAAGATTAAGCGCCTTTTCCTGGCGGAATTCTCGGGGATCAATTACTTTTTCATTCTGGATCTCTTACGAGGTAGCCGGTTCAAGCGTACGTGTAAAGGTGTCGGCTGTGTTCATTTGCAATGCTAATTAACAATATCTACATGTCTTCAATTTCAATGTTCAGTCGACATTATATTGCATTGTATTTGTTCCCGCTGATAAGACTTGACCGTCTCTAAAAATCACAGTTTACGATGTACTTCACATGCAGAAGTAATTATAAATGCTGAGTATATTATTGTCGCGGATCCTACAATTTCTTCATGACTGTCACGACGGTTGAACAAATTTCGCAAGATCGACGTTCCCAAAATTGACCTTGCCGATCGTTAAATTTTTAATGCCACCGAGTGACCTCGGATGCCCGCTTTCGTCCCGAGATTCTAGCGCCGACGAGGATCTTCTTGCTCGGGGCGAACCTTGGTGGTAATAATTAACATCCTCATCATCGGTGTAGGAGTACGTTCAAATAGATTCCGCGACGGATAGACATACCGTGGTGTGATATAGCCGAGCAGCCTCGAGGCCGTGCCGAATATACATACGCGTACACAAGATCATTCCTAAATGCCTTGCAGCGGATATATGTTGAACTCAGGAGGATCCTGGAGAAGTTTGTGGAACGTACCGTTGCTGTGATTACTGCAATATATAGATTTATCAAGCGTTTGCGAAATTATCTATGTTAGAATGCGTACCTCCGCGCCTCATTAAATACTCAATGCATTCGGTAATCGTGCCTTCGTGCGGAACCAATCTGTCGTCAATAACATAGATCGTTAGAGAAAATTACGTCTCCGTGATTGTTATTAAAGTTATCCAAGTTAATAAGACCCCCTAAAAAAAAAAAGAGAGAAAATTTACGATTTCGCAACGCAATGCGAGAGCCGATGGCGAGAAAGTCGCAAAAATGGTTAATGACAAAGTTGGCCCAAGCCAATTTAGAAAGTTACGTTTCCCGTCAAAAGACGACAATCCGCAGAAGTTGGACAACCGTGTAAAGGGAACTTTTTAAAGAGCTCGGTCGTTTGTCACGGTATATGACAAACTCTCTTCGAAAGTTAACGCGGATGATAATCAATTTAATTGTTACACGGGCCAGGGATATGTCCGCGCGATATAAAGTCGGCGTGTTTTTATTTCACCTTAATTGAAACGCTTGTTCGGAATGTTTTAGGGAAATAAAAGCATTAGCATAGGAATTTCGCAATTGATCGGATCCGTTTGCACTGTCGTCAAAATCGAATTGTTCAGCTCAGCGGCCTCACAATGAAATTGGCCGTGAACATCCGGCGTAACAATTTTCCAAACGCGATTTACACGGTCAAAACCATTTTTATCATTTTAAACACACGAGAAAGAGAGAAAGAGAAGAAAATGTTTTATGCATTACCATTTTATCAATGAATACGCGATATGATACGAAATCGGTTGATTTATTAAGTCTCTTGCATATCGTTTATATGTTCTACGTGACATTTATAATCTCAAGAGAGCTACTTATGTGCTTTTACGTTACGAATTACTCGCAATTTCGCATCGAATGAATTAAATGTAAGGTTATAGATCTGCATATATATCTATGGATGTATTACTGGCATACGTAGTACACGCACCATGACACGTTCTACGTATGAAGCAAACAACAAAGATCTACAGTCGAACTTCCGAGCGTGTGCATAGTTGTTCCGGCCGCGCAGACGGAAGTTCATGCGCGCCGTCAGTGAAATTGGCTGAAAACTTTCGGCAATTTGGCGTACGCGTACGAGTAATTCACTCGCGTTCGCCTCGCGCATTGACCTCGGAAAACGTGTGTGCAGTTTCGCAAAATGCAACAAAATGTCGACGTTGAAACGCGGTTGTCCGACCCGACGGACATACAAAACGGGACCGAAAAATCGAGCGATACACACATCGCGCAACGGTGCGCGACGCACCAATACTTTCCTCGCTCCCGGTCAACCGAGACACCGATAATGAATGAAATCACATGGGACGTATAGTCCTGACGCGAGCCAATTAGCCGACTGTTTCGTTTTGTTTCGAAATGACAGCACGTCGGATGAAGTAGGCGGTGCAGCGAATTGCATTAAAGCACAAAAGCAGATTGCATTACGAGCAAGAAAGAACTCACTCGTTGAATTATCGATCCTGTCGATATCGATCTTATGCCGCGTACCTATTATTCGCCATAGGCGACGTTCAAAAGTGCTGAGGTATCTATAATTCGTGAATGAGAATAATGCCAATTTCGCGGCTCATGATTCACCAAAGTATAAAAACTCGGACGAACAATCGATTTTAATATCAATGAAAGCGACTTTTCGAATTTCGCGACTCTACCGACGCTTAGCTCGCGAGATGAAATTATTTCCAAGATCGGGAAAGTATTCGGAGCAGCGCATAGATGACGAGCGCGGTTGTAAAGTGTAAAAACTCGTGAAAATATGTTTCCGAAATGAATGTAATGTCTCCGAGTCGATTTCTTATATGTTTACTTTTTTACTTTGTTATTTATGCTGGAATTTTAACTGTCGACATGTCCAAATTTTTCATGATCCGACCGAATATGATAGGTGTGTTATATAAGGGATTTTGTGGACAGTAGAGAGTGAGAGAGAGAAATTGGCCAGTCCCACCGGCTCGGCCCTAATAACCCAGGAACACGAAGACAAGTTATGACAGCCGGTGTCGCAGCCCCTTTGGTGTGCCACAACCGCGTGGGCCACATGTACCATTGTCCAAACAGTGCAGCCCAACACCTTCTATCAGCCCTGACCGTACCCCATCCACTCCGGCATTTCTCTCTTCAAGGTGACGACCGCGCGAGGTACACGCTCGTCATTTATACCCTGACCCGAATACTTCCCGGTCTTGGAAATAGTTCCGACTGCGAAATGACTTCATCTTGCAAGTCAGTAGAATCGCGGAATCTAATCGAAAGATCACCCCGCGCTATTAAATCGATCGCGGCTGTTCCGAGCTGCTTAAATCCACATTTATGAGAAAGACAATAAATATTTCCTCGCACGTAGCCAATGTTCTATACTTATCGTTCGTTCAATAAAATATGGAATTTGTCAATATTCGAAGAGCGCCGACGTCCATAAAAAAAAATAAAAAAGAAGAATTAACAATTAAAGATATAAATCTGCAGAAAAAGCAATTTTTTCGTGATGGTATCTCTGACCAAGCTACCGACGATTAAATCTGCAAACTGACTCGGAATCGCAGTCTTCATTGCTCCAATCTCGGTCATGAAATAGGAATCTCTAACCCCACCGCCATCCGAGTTAGGGTAGTTTGACGCGAGGTAGTAAAACGTGACTTTACTCTGGAAATAATATCGGCTAAAGTCGGAGATAGTAAGGTAACCAATGTCTGTTCGAAAAGTCAATTCTGACCGCGCTTTAACCTGGCAGAAAATACTTGCGGCGTTTGTGCAATATCTTACGAATTGTTACGCTGTTTTCGCAATATATAGGTAAATACAAATGCTCTGCGATACTCAAACCACGAAATTGCAGGAGGTACAATTAACTGTTTATGAAGCCACATTAAAATCATATTATCGGAATGCGGTATTGCGATATCGTACAAGTTTTGCAAATGGCAATATACACATATCACGCGTAAATTATAATGCATGAGTAATAACGGTTCGGAGAATGTCATTAATCGACAGTTGCGATGACACGCGTACAGGAATTTAACTTCCACTTGCTGTTATATGAATCCTTAAAGGAAGTGCAAGCGTCTAATCTTCCATCTGGCTCAGCACTGAATGAATAACAACACCTGATTGATGTTGCAGCATTAGTAGCTGACGGTGATCATAAATAAGAGCGCTGTAAGCTTACGGTGTAACTTTACCGCGGCATTCGCTCGCAGATTACCTACTGTGCAACACTACTATATTACTTATCCATTTAATGAAAAAATTAATTTTACAGCTTTTTCTCCGACGGAGATTGCGCGTCATTTATTAAAGAAGTAGATAAGATTAATGTTCTTCTGTCTGTTATCTAATTTTTTTTATTAGAATAGTTTCGTACCATATATTTTAAAAATAAAAAATAATTCAGTCAGATGCAAAAAATAATTCAATATCTCTGCAGTATTTGAAGTCCAATATTTTAAGACTTATTCCATTAATAACTTCGGACAAAAAGAAATTCGTTCCATCGTTCGTTCAATACGGACTCGGCGGAATCATCGAATGGGAGTGTCTAATACGCACCTGCTCTCTCTCTCTACATCAGTAGTACGGCCGTTTTATTAGCAGAATGGTCGTAATTCCAATCGGAGTTAGTATTACATGAACGTGCTCCGAATGAAGTAAAATCTTCGCGTATTGACGCACGATAAATAATCTGTGGGGGTCGGCGCGCGCGCCATTATTCCGTGACCGTAATACACCGGGCACATATATCGTAATATAATTTGCATTAAATTGCGACTACTTTCTGCATTGAAGTTAAGCACTGCAGCATCAAATGCAATCGCTGCTAATTTACAATTCCATTGCATGTACCCTCATAATCAGCGTTATCGCTCATTTAGTTACAATCGAATTATTATAATATTTTTTAATTGTCGAAACAGCATTGAAATTTCGATGTTACAGCACTTACACAACTCGATTATTAGATAAATTCAAGTCCGGTTCGAATAAAGAATTGATATCGCGTAAAAATACATGACGTGCTCTCGGATAGAACGGCGCATTTTTGATCATCCGTGATGGTGCTGAAACATTAAAGACCCTAAATTAGAGCCGGTTGATTAAGTTATGGAACTCACGTCACACGCTTCAAGGGTTAGAAATATTTAATTTCTCTCGTCCCGGATCATTTAATGCTGGCTCTATCCTCGCCTCTGCCAGGTCACGTGGCAGCCTCGAAACGTGATATAATTACCAGTCCATCTTCGGAGCGTCTACCTCTGTCTAAGCATTGCTAGAGGCCGAAACCCAAATTGAATCAATCAAGCTTGTATCTGAGCACGTATGCTGCTAATCGAATCGATTCATGTTTCGCCTATACGGAATTTCAACCATCTACCAAAGGATTCATTCGTCTGTACGTACACACGTATGGATGCGCGGGCACACGTGTGCTAATGGTTATTGTCCAAAGATATAGCCATAACCACAGAATAATAATCGACCGCGCAAGTGTATGGAATAATGATTCATCCGTACGCAACAATTAATAGTACGCGATATCCATTATTATTAATATTACATGTATATTGCGATATAATATCTACTAATAATATTTAATATTTTACCAACGAAAGTGAGTGTGTGTGTGTGTAAAAGTCATTTTCTGATTAGCACGTTACTGACGAACGTGTTTCCTTATGTTGCAGGTGATGACAGCGACACATTGCGGGGGTTGAAGTGCCTGCCGAGAACGGCGAGGAAGTGGCGAGGTTCGTAAAAATCGGCATCGGGGGCGTACGATCCGGGCAGCGGTAGTGGTAGCGGAGCGGCAGGGGTGAGCAAATTTTATTTACACCAGTAAGAAAATACAGTAGGATAAAACTGAATAAGTGAGTCAGATTTTATCTAAAGCTCGCCAAGCCTCGACTATCCAGATTCAGACCTATTTTCGTATAAAGAGATGGATACGCGGATAATCCACTGTCTTATCTTCTCAATTTTACATATAACATCTCTATTAGCTCAAACGTAACGTTTATACGCTCTACGTGAATTTAATGCTACCGATACAACCATTTAATTATTATTACGTCATGCAAACTAAGGCATACCAATTGGAGTCGAAATTGAGATTGAAACTATTCTCGATTTTTACGTAAAATTTTTCTCTACGTAAAAATCGAGAATAATTGTTAAATTGTGTAGAAACGTAGAGAAAAACTCACAAATTTTTGTGAGATAAAGTGTTGTCATCAGCGTGACGGTTAACGCAATATCCTATACGTCGCATAAATTCGCAATTGTTATTTACCGTCATTTTCCGCGATGCGCGCACTGTATAGTTTACGGGGCTCCTTATTTACCGCGGATACTCCTGGCTTGTGCAGACATATTGAGCGACATGTTATTTACCGGCCATAGCTCACCTTCCACGGGGAGACCGGCCGATGATTGTTACCGCCGCGTGTGCTATAGCTATAACGCGGACGTCGACCGCTTATACCCGCAGGTACTATGGGAGCGGGGGTATGGGGGGCGGAGGAGGGCTACAAGCCACGGACCTCCGGCGAAGGCTCGAGTTCCAGTGTACCGGGGGAACTTGTTCGCAGGGTCTGCGGTCCCTAAGGCACGACAGCTACCATGCTACCGAGGAGAACGCCGCTTGTGACGACTACGAGGACAGGTAACTGATCGCGGATGTCGCGGCGAGGAAATGCGCTCCATTTGTTCAGCGGTCAAATCTGCTTTGCATGTTTTTCCCGTGCGGTTATTTTACATATACATGCAACGTGTGTAAAATGAAAAGAAAAACAAAGTAAAAACTTATTAGGAAAAGAAAGTAAACTTATGACATTCTATATATACAGGTGAAACAAAAAAATGATACGAAAACATAAATGTTTTAAAACTAAAAGATACAAAAGACTCCAATTGTGATAGTCAATAAAATAATATAAAATAACATTCTATGTACAGATCGATGAGAAAAAATAATGGGGGAACATAAAGCTTTTAAAACTCGTGCTAAAAGAAATAAAATATAAGTACTGAGGCAAAATCGCTTATAGTGAAAGAACGACTTCCACTTAGGAGGACTGACCACGAAGCGATCCTCGCTTCCGGTCAGCCTACCTGCACAGGCTGCCGGCGATCGTATAGGCGCCAGGAGAGCGAAGCGGTTGAGAAAAAGGAGACTCTGAAGCGACGCATGCCCGAATCGGATGAGATCGGTGCGGTGTACCGGAAGCTGCGGCTTTGCCTGGGCCTTTTCGAGCACGCGAGTAAAAACGATGAAGCGGAAGAGGACGATGAAGAGAAGAGGCATCGGTTACGGTGGTGTCGCAGGGGCTTCCGACGAATCGTGGAAGTGGCGACAAGAGCTCTGCTCCTTGGCATCGCGCTTCTCGTCACGCCAGGCAAGTATTCTATCTCCATAGCGCTTCTATCTCATAAACGAGAGTTCATACCGGCATTTAAAAAGCATTCGTAAATACAGGAAATATACTGATACATTTATTTCTTTCGTCGCGCAAAGAGCTCGTTTCAGAAATTTCTATGTGTGTGTGTTCAAGTATCTTGAAACTACACACGCATAATAAAAATCTAGACCCTTATTTTCTCTTGATAACTTAGTTGCTAATACCGTGAGTTGTTACCATTATTGGATTACAACTTGGAAACTATGATAACGCGAGGTCCTGTCGTATCCGGGAATCACTTCATTTGTCCGCCGGTGCAATCACGCCAGTCTCGCGTTCGTTCCTCAATTAGCGGAGACCGCAAATTAGAGTTCACTAGTTGGCGGGACGTCCGAATGGTCGCTAATGCCACGGCACCGTATCTCACGAAACGGGTCGTTGGTTCTCAAATCCGGCGGACCATAGGCGGACACCAGAGATGGAGAGGTTGCGGCTCGTAATGGGACGTCGACGGAGATCGACAAATGAAGCGAAATAAGCTGGCCGCGTGATCAGATAATGGCTATCGGGCGAGAATACCAAGTGCTCGATCTCCTTAAGTCGGGGAAGATAAAGCGAGTGGCGCGAGATAAGCTCAATTTTCGCGACTGTCTGAACTTGCGAAGATAACTGTACACTCTGAGAGATCGGCTTGCTAAATACATCGCTACAGGCTTACAGTAAAGGGATCAGGTTACAAGAAAAGTATATCACAACTGCGTTTCCATTACCAGAAGGGTTAGTACCCTTTCGGTTTGCACAAACATTCATTCCAAAATTCGTTCGTTTGTTTGTAATGCAAAAACGATATGCGCTATTATTGACTAATAAATCATTCTTTTTATCACGACTTGGTGACAACATAATTATGAAGGTCGAAATCGTCACAATTTTCGATCGACGACAGGCGCATCTGGCTAGATCGTGGACCTCATTCAAGCTTGCAATCTCAAATATTCTCTTTTGACGCAGCGCACGATTCGCACGTTTCAATCCGAATGAATTTCCCGTTGCAAACCGAAACGGCATGAATGCATCGTAAAAAAAGAGACTGAACCTTTTATCAGTGCTTCGAGTACGTTTTGATACGCTGCAGCTTGGTTGTCCGACGAAAAATAATTCTCACAATCAGTCAAATATGAGACACAATTATGGCTGGGACAGGCGAGAGGCGTATAGACACAATATCAGTTTTAATAATATACAATAATGCTATTTATACACTTTTGCAAATTTCATAGGGTTTTGAAATGCGCGATGCTTGTAAATCATTAATTAGATTCAGATTGTGAGGGAAAACGGAGCATTGTACATTGTATCACGAAATTGTCACAAAAATTATAATTAAAATAAAATAAATACAGTTTTAGAGGGTGAAACCACAAAGGAAGAGTGCTTTTACACGCGGATCGCGTTCTGTTTTCACAATTATTCCGGCTGAAGTAACATTTTAAATCACGAGAACCTTAATCACGCAGTCGCAATGAGATTACTGACGAAGAGTAATTAAAAAAATAAAAACGCGCGCGACACGTTTGCGTTTCAGATTTTTTTTTAAACGTACGCACACCACACGAGAACCCTTATGACGCTCGTTACTCTCATCAGTACGAACAATTTCATTAAAACTCTGCCTCTCTCACAAAATCTCATTCAAAATGTATGCTTGACTGCATTAACGGCACGTATGCGACGGTAATATAAAAACTCGTATTATTCTGCAATTTAAATACACATAATTTTGTTACTCCAAATGTACAATATATATTTATATATAATTAGGTATATGATTATAAATATATATAATTAAATATAATATATTAATTACACATATTATATTGTGTGTGTAATTAATTACAACAATTGCAATAATTATTATTTAAAGCACATGATTTCATTTTTTATTTCTGCGAGACGGAATACTTGTTATCGAATAAGTAACATTGCGATAGTTCGTTTAAGATGAAATGGTGCACGTGGGAAATGGTATAAAGTATGTATATATTAAACGTGTATAAGCACGCGCTGAAATGCTGGACCGTTGAAAACGCTTATTATAAATAAAGTAGATGTGATGGGATGGGTGTTGCTTATGAAGTGTCGTTTTTAATCAAAATCAAACGCTCTAATTAATAATGCTGCGGTTTTTCCACGGATGGGCTTCATTAATTTTTGTGGCTATGGTATGTACCTACATACATTTTACGCGCATACGTAGGCGAAATAAAATTCGCGACGCATATAATATCGGAGTAAATCATTTAAAATATTTGAAATGAAATAGTTGAAACAGAACACGCATTCTTGTATGGATTCCCTTAATTAAATTTTACTCCACTTTCGCGCCTGTACATTATCGTGTTAACATTTCTATGTTTAATTGAGTTGAACGGCGCGATATTTAAGATTAATGTGTCGCAATATGCGTGAGATCGTAACATCGAAACGGGAAACGCAAGTTTGGGACAAACTGCTTCCCTTTTTAAGGGCTTCGTGATCACGATAAATTTCTCTTTAGTGTACAATAGCGTGTCCCGAATAGGACGCATAACTCTATAAATTCCACGTAGTTTGTGTGTGCGTTGTGGGAACGGGCGATTACGATTTCTTCCTCATAGCGATCAAAGCGTTGCGAATGGCGGGCCGTGAAACTCGTTACAAACGACGCGGTGTCGACCTGGAGGGTATGTTGCCCTTATGTAGCGTCCGTTGCGCACGGGAAACCCGCGATCGATCGGCAGGCCTCAAGATAACAGACCGACGACAGTACGACCGGCCATGATCGACATTTCGCAACGTTGTCGTCAACAGACAATGTGGAGCATCGAGATCTGAGCCGATGCCCGTGTTTTTACGCGAATGACGCACGTGTCGTTGCACGGAAGACTGCATCGTCGTCAGTGGCTGCACTTTTCCCCTCGCGATTAAGCTTTTAACGCGCGTTATTTTCGCGCGCAATAATAAATTGGCAAGTTTACGGCACGATCGTTAACGGCGGGCGGTTAAATGCGATTTTCCTCACCGCGTTCTATTTGTTACCGACAAGCGGAATTCTTGCCAATTCTTGCATGCGCGTATGAAAATCATAATAGCGCGCGTAAAGTCGATACTTACAATTAGTGGAGAGCCCATGGAGTCTCAGGCTCTCAAAGCGATAGTTATTAGCATGCACGAGAGAGGATTTTCGTGTTTTACCATCGATCCCCGAGCTACATTTATCCGTTTTATTTATACGAAATAATTAAAACCTATCTTCGAATCCTCATGAGCTCATTAAGGTAATAGTATACTCGTTAGCTTCACTTAATTGTTCTACCTTCCGTTTCATCCAATTGGATATCTCGTGCACGGAGCCGTATCAACATACACCTGGCTATTTAGCTTACACGGGGTACGAGCTGATGGAACGGCTCGCTAATTTCACGCTTCGCCGCTACCTGAAAATTCGTTGGCGAAGATGAGGAGCTGCTTCGTGGGCTTGTTTTAACATTCCCGTGCTTTCGAGGTGAACGCGAACGGCAAAAAACGTACCAAAAAAAAAATATATTAGATTCTTACATATTTTTCAATAAAAAATTATGGTTCTACTTGACTTATATATAACGTTAAATTAACATATTTATATGTATAGTCTATTTGAGAAGTTATTTAAAGTTATGTAATATTAAAAATTCTTTATATAGAATTTGTTTATCTCCATTGAGAAAGAGAGAGAATCTGGAAAGCGGGTTTTAATGCAATATCCGTTTCAGTTTGCTAAAACGTAAAGCAGGAGCGAGATATTTTATTTCGAAAGAAAATATTTCGTTTTCGTATCGTAGTAGAAGAGATAAACGAAATTTCTCGCATTTCGCGTCCCCGTGCAAGCAGCTGCATATATTCCCGGCAGAACATTCAAATGAATTGCTCAATCTGTTTATCTCGCCGGGAAAAACAACCGCGAAATAAAAGGCGGGTTGCCAAAACGACGTGGAAGTGATTCCGTCTAAACTCTCCTCACTCCCCGAGTTAACGGGCTGCGAAACGGAAAAGTCTTTCCCGTGCCCAAAGAGAATTTCCGCGCCGATTGCTCGCTTTCCCTTCAGATCTTCCGATGATCGGGTAATACGACTCGATCGAGTTTTCCTCGCCCGGGTTAGAGTCGAGAGGCAAATAATTCCTCGCGTGCGCGCAAAATATTAACGCGCGAGATTTATATCGCGCGCGCCGGATCGGCTTGTACCGCCGCGAGAAATATAGGAACGCGCGATTATCACAATTAGACCTGGTGCTCGGCAATTTTGCGTTACCGAGGGATGTGTATCGTTTGGCTGGCCTCGCGGCAACGTGTGTGTTGCGTAAATCCTGGGGAAAAAATAGAGATCTTCCTCCACGCTATACGCGCAGACTTTAACATACCAATATTTTAACGTTCGTATTTGAATGTAAATTAATGTCCGTATACGAAGATAGAGGTAAATGTTGAGTTTCCACGGCGTGCAAGTATTCCCTTTTTCCAGGCGCTTGGTTCATTCAACGGGCAAATTAACGAACGTCATGCGTGTATCGCGCACACTATGATGATGATAATTATTATCTGCACACATATGTACGAATCGCGGGGAGAGAGGCTTTATTTCGCTTACCCGAGATAACGAGGTGTTCGCGTCGCGTACACGCGCCCGCACGCTGCAGACAGACCGTTGAAAATTTAATAACAAGTAACAATAAAAACGGTTATTTGGACGCCGCGTTATCCCAAGAGGACCCCCGACAATGGCGATAATGGCCGCGCAAATGTGCGTCGGTTGCTCGCGTCCGAGTCCGGATTATTATTCGCACTGCGTATACACCGAGGGGGCGGATTAAAATGGGTTGTTGTATGATCAGCGGCGTGGAGGGTGTTATGCCGATTTTCTCGTGCAATATCAATAGTATCGTCACGGCTCCGTCCGACCCCGTTACGCTAATAACGCGCCGCTCGTCGCGCGACGCGACTGTCGATCACGTTTGGCCCTTGCGACAACGTGTGGATACGTTTAATTTCACGTTGAATTGGCAAAGCTTTCTAACGACTTCCTTTATCTCTTATGTAGGGTGCGATTATGTCGGAGCAGTGATAAACGATAAGAGCGGCGATGCTAGCGAAGTAGCGTGAATAAATACATTAATTTATATGTAGGTAATTGTGTATATGCTTCATATAAGCGAGTACTTATACTTACATATAAATTAACGCATTTATTCTCACTCTGCTTCGTTAGTATCGCCGCTCTTATCGTTTATCACTGCTCCAACGTAATCGCACCCTTAAGCGGAGTCTACAATGAGAATTTAAGACGTAAAATTTAAGCTTTAAGCCTTAAGCCGTATGAATTGACCAATCACAGTCAAATATTCTTCTCACATTCGACTGTGATTTGTCAATCTCTTACGGCTTAAGGCTTAAAACTTAAATTTTACGCCTTAAATTGTCATTGTAGACTTCGCTTTAGACGAGTCTACAATGACAGTCGCTAAGATTAGCCGAGATGCAAACGTTCCGAAACAATTTTCGATCCTCCGAGAAGTTTTCAGAATTGCTCTTGCTATTTCGCGATACCTATGTTACGTTTAGACGATCGGGAATATCGTATGGCATGATGCAGGAGTTATGCGTGACTTTTCTCCTCTACGACTTCGTTGTCAAACGTTACCAAGCCGCCCGTACGTATATATCCCTTATCGAAAACTGCCTTTGGCGAAACGTCGAACTATCGATGGTTCACCGGGGCAGATGTCGAGAGGCCGCGATCCATGATATTACACAATGCATACGTAATGCGCCCGCTCCGATGCGGCTTCGCGAATTGACGTGTCCACATCCGTCCATGGCGGATATGCATTGCGAGAGCTTGTATCACGAGACATCGTTCGCGGAGGGTACATCTGGGCGTATTAATGTGAAAACGACGGAATCATTTAGCGACACTCTCGACCTCGGTTTATATCTGAAAACGGAAATTTATCTAGACGTATTGTATAATTTACGATGACGTATTAGATATTATCGAATTAAATGAAACGTCACAAAGTTTGTTAAATAATGCGTCGTTTCGCTACAATTTGCTGCAGATAATATGATGTAAAGAAGGTGAGGCAAGAAATATTTTATAAATATCACCGTCGTTTTAATAGTAACGAAGGGCAAATATTGACGTAAAGAATGTCTGTAATCGAGGCGACGCGTTCGACGTAACACGGTTTCGCTAAAATTTCCCTCGTACTTTTTCGACGACAAAAGCACCTTCGATTTAGAACTCATCCGGCGGGCTGTCCGTAGGGCTGTCGCGAAACGCGTTTCAGAGGTTTGCGCCCCGGGAGAGATTTATTACGGTCCCCTTTGTCGTACGAGTGCCAAAAATGTGTCGTATTTGCAACACGAGGGATCTCAAAGGGGACCAGATATCAAAGTCGCGTCCATTATTCGAAATGGATATCATCGATGTCTGCCCGACTGTGTTCTGCAGTTCCCCCCTTCCCCTCTTCCACTTTTACATGCGATGCGAGACGACGCAACGCGCGATTCTTTTCCCTTGGTGTTAGCGATTTTCTGTACAGTTTTGGTCGTCGGCTTTTCCGAGAAAGTCGCACGGCCGACGTTGCAGCATGCTTTGATGCGAACGCGCAACGCGAGGCTTGACTGTTCCCAAAGTTGGCTGGGCATTAGGTGACGTCATATAAATGCACAATCTACGCAAAAGGGGAGAAACGCGCCGTTTGTCGCAGTCGCAGTTTCGAAACTGCATAATAGGGAGTCGCACTTTGGATGAGCACGAACAGCTGTGTCGACGTTGTCGCTCGACGTAAAAGTCTTAAGTACCTATTGTAGCTCGCGTGTCCACTGATAGATATCGTGATAATTCATTATAATGTAATTATTGTCGACATCTTGAAATGCTCAAAATGCATTTTACAGTCTCTCCGAAGAAAAAGTTTGCATGCAGTAATTAACGTTGTACTTTGAAGTCTTGAATAGTTATGGGACATCAATCAAATATAGCAGTCGTTTCGTGACAAAAATCAGACCGTAATGGTACTGCCGCATTAAGAACTCGTGGAGAACAGTACAAGTTCGTGAAAGTAGTAAAAAGTGCACGAATGCGGCAGCTGTTTACCGCAGTGAAACGTTAATCGCGACGATCGTGACGCAGCAACGTAAGGCGAAGATAAAACAAAAATGTAAGGGCCGCGACAGATTCGTCCGAAGTTTCGCTTGTCAGCAGTCAGATCGATATTTCCTAGTCGCGAACTTTTCTCCCAGACGCAAAGTAGATCGGCTGTCATTCCCGATTTGTGTTCCCTCGACCGATAGTGCTTCTTGCGACACGAACTTCGCGATTACTTTGCGCGGATAGTAGACTGCGCTGACATATATTTCTGCGAATCAGTTTAAGAGTATTTGGAGTTCGGTTCCCTCTAGTTCCTCGCCACAACTGACTTTCCTTTTGTTTGTCTCGGGCATTTGACAAGCCCTGTATCTCATGCTTCTTATTTTGCGGTGTTCCTTGCGGCGCTATTTGAATAACACAAAGCATTCTTAAACTAACGTTAAATAAGCTAAAAAGTCATATTCGCGATATTTTCCGTATATATGCATATATACATTTCGCGCAAAATTGTTTGATTGGAAAGTAAACGCAGTGAACTAACAGCGAAAGTAATATTCAGTGGTAGGACGTATATAGGAACTGTCCATCCAGAAAATTGAAAGCGTTTTGAATTTCAGATATCAATTTATCTAATAGTGTCTCCCTTTAATCCGTCGCGCGTTCGTCTCTCGTTTGCGCTAAGAACATTAATTATCCCGGAGAAGTTTCTTCTTCAGGCGCGCCCGTATTATCCTCGCTGACGTGTTTACCATCGTCGTTTCACCGCGTCACGATGTGCCGGCTACTTTTTCCACCCTGGGACGACGTTCCCCGATATAATTTATAGCGATATCTCTCCCAGCAGTCGCGCCAATCGTAAACAGGGTATAAGACAAGCAAGAACACGAATGTATCGAAGTATGTTAACTATCCGTCGACATCTCGCGCGCGCGCGCGGGGCGGGGGGGGGGGGGGGCGGCGAGCGAAATATCGTTATCATCGCGCGACACGCGGGACCGATGGGATCCGAGCACACGAAGCGGAGTCGTGTTCGATCTTATTCGACATAGCATGGAGGATAATGCGAAGTTAATCTCGCACGACGCCTCCGCCACGTGCGGCACCGGCGGGTTTCCCGATCTGGCTAGCAGAAAAGAGCAACGGCAACCGTTGCCCCTGATTTACCTTTAATGGCTTTTAATGCCTTCCCGCCGGGGACGAGCGGGACAGCCTGCCTCTCGCAGTTTTCATTCCTACCGCGAGACTGCCTTGTGGCAAGAATTATGAGCTTTCGATGCTCGAACGTCTTCTGCGATCGCGAGATGGCAGCGTCGGATATTTCGATCAATTTTTCCAAAAGTGTCCCGATTTATACCAATTAATCGTTTTCCTACTGTCAGTCCTATAGCGATTTGAAGCAACGCCGCGATATTCATTATTACTTAACGCGGATGTAGAAATCATTATTGTTCGTTCGATTTTAAAGTTAATCGCACTGATATAACCGACCATGTCCAAAATCGGGACATAAGACGTCTTAAAAAGATGTCTTAAAGACGTCTTTAATACGTCTTATGTCTCGATTTTGGACATGCGTGCTATCTGGGGAGAGTATCATAGTTAAGAGCGTTAAGAGATATCCATAATAATATCTCTTCTAAGATCCCCGTTTATTTAATCGTGAAATATTCATTATTATGTCACTAATAATCATGACTATATCTTTATTTCAGGACTCTGTCAACAAGACGCGGTGCACATCACGGCTATCCTCGGAGAGAGTGTTGTCTTCAACTGTCACGTAGAGTTCCCCGGTGAGCACCCAGTGCCCTACGTTCTCCAATGGGAGAAGAAGGTAGGCGACACGGTACGATATCGGACGATATCGCCTCTGCTCTCTATATCCGTGAGTTAAAAAGACGGGGGCACTCCATGAAAAGCGCCGCGCCTCTGGTATCAGCAAGCTGCCGGTGTACCATCGCGACATTTTTAAACGACAACTCGGAGAGAATCATTCGACGTCACATCGAGCGAAAAGTCTCCTTTCGCTTCGCTTCGCTTCCTCGAGCAATCGATGCGTACAAAATCGTAAACGCGCCTTCCGTCGCCTATTAACACCCTCGCGATGCTCAACGTTTTCTTTTTTTCTTTTTTTCCTTTTGTCGAGATAGTCGCTACAATTTTGCACAATCACCCGATGATATATGAGATATAAAATAATGATGGTAGTAGCATAATGTAAAGTAATAATGAACGGCACAGAATAATGAAAAGATCGACGTTATTCGATCTCGCTTAATCCGAGACGCACTCCATGAGATATCGTAAATTTCCTCGGGTGGAAATCCACTGGAATTGTCGCAGTTCGCTCGATGCGCGCTCACTCCCGCGGAAAGAAATTTGCACTTCCGAGACTCCTTTTTTAATTCCCCGATTAAACGTTGCATAATCGCGAATTGGGGCGTGAAGAGGCAATATGGAGGGGGCACGCAGATACAGTGCGCTCCGGCCTGTCCTGCCCGAATAAACAGTTATTTCTATGAATTCTGCGACCCAGCTTCTCTTTCTGACCACTATTGCACTGTAAAGTTAATGTCCCATTTCTAGAATTTTTATATAATAGTGAGCGAATTTTAACTTCCAAAAAACTCAAGTTTTTGATACGTCTCAAAAAGATTTTTGGCACCTCAAGAATTTGATCATCAAATATTATAATTCAAATCGATCCCAATTAAAATGAAAAAAGCTGTTATTAAAACTATCAATTTTTATATAATAAAACAATGTAGTTGTTTATTATACCTTTTTGTGGATCCTTTGTATCTACTCTTTGTAATTGTCAGAATTTTCCCTTTCTGTCGTCGCTTATCTTTCATTTCATGATAATTGATAGACGCGAATAATAAAGTCTCACTGATTATTTAGAAAATTAGAGAAACACATATATACCGACCGAATATTTACGAAATTTAGTAATTTTTCCTGACTAACATCGTCAGCAATTTTTCTCAAATAATCGCACAAAATGATTTTACAGCGTGAACATGAATGAATTCATACATGGTTACATATGCTAGCGAGCTTGTACCAGTGAGGCAGAGCGCAGCGGAGGGCACACGTTTTTGAAATGTTACTGCAACGTTATTGTTACTGAGAGAACTTTAAATTGGCCGTATATTTACGATTTGTTGGCTTACGCGCTTACGTTCTTTCGTTTGTCGTTTTGTATATCTTGTTTGATTTTGATTGGTGGTAAACCGATAACGGCGAACGGGACGCGCCTCTCGTTCGTGCGAACGAGCGAGCGAGCACCGCCGCAAATTACTCGCTCGAGTAGAGTAAAAAGTAAACTTACGTACCTTACGTTGTATCACACGTTGTATTCTCGTCCGGACTGGAGAGGGCAGAGCACATTACGTACATCAATTAACGGCATCATCCGATCATTCGATCAGTACTAACTACATGAATTCCAGATCATAAAACGCGCGAACGACCTTTTTTTCATTCATCTCATATGATGACCACATTATCATCGCGATTATACATATGTACATGGGGCTGGCGATGCGGGTGCGCGACGAAAATGAGCGATACGCTTATACGTAGACGTGAATAAGTGTAATTACCGAGCGAATCGAAAGCCGCTTGAAAAAATAGCGAAAGCGATCCGTTTTGTAAAATGTCAATTCTAGTTCCTGGCGGCGCATCGGAAACTTGTTACCGTGAATCGCTCTCGTGAAATGAAAAATTAAGGATCATCATGGTATGTTCGCTTCATCGATATCCGACTCTTCATTGGCATCATAATCCGCCGATCGATCAATCTCCTTCGAGCATCCGCCAGGATTTTCATCCCTAATACGGTTACGCGCGAAATGTAAAACAGCATAGTGTTTTACACACCGCGGAGCCGTAAGCCTTTTTTTTTCGCGCTTGAAATCAATGGTGGCGTATCGCGATTTTTCGCGAGTACTCGCGCACGCTCAATGATATTCTCGTGCTAGATTTTTCATGGAGATTTTGTTGCACTGTTTCGAGAATGAGAGAGAAAGAGAGCGAGAGGACCGCCCGATCGTAACGCGTGTACTTTGAACGGCGCATAATTTGGTATCAGCGAGGAAACCCACGTCGAATCCCACGTTCGTAAAATCGCAAGATATTGCTCGTTCCGATCTTCTTATCGATTAAATGCAGAAATGTCCAATATAGTACACGTTTACGACTCGTCGCGGCTCTTTCGAATAACGAGCTCGCCGTTTCGAAATCTTCGCGATATAAAGAAGCGAGAAAAGTAAGGGAGCGCCCTTCAGCTTCTCTGAATCTCGGAACTTTACGTGTTTTTGATTGTACGTTTCTTTCCAGACAGCACCATGTCCAAAATTGGAACATAAGACGTCGTAAAGACGTCTAAAAGATGTCTTAAAGATATATCTTTAAGACGTCTTATGTCCCCATTTTGGACATGCGTGCTGGCTGGGTGCATTTCATGAATTTTTATGTTTTATACGATATCTCTAAAGGGTTTATTCAATGAATCTCATATCATCTCGCGACATATAGGAAGCAAAAATATAGCAAACGTAAAAAACGTTAGTCCTTTTATTTTTAAATCGCGGAACGACGTCGACTATTTGCGATATCAGTACAAGAATGATCAAACAATGCGATCAAACTTCGCTCGGAATCAAGAGTAAAAATCTTTCTCGTTCTTTGAGATCGACGTCTATTTTGACTGCTCGTTTCTTTTAATGCATCAACGTTCAGTTTAAGTATCTCGGATTACTCAGGCGCGGCTTGTCCGCGAACGGCCAGCTCGTCCATCACGAAACAATGTGGAGTAGTGCACTTTTCCCACTTCTATCTCGGGGGAGGAAAATTGAAAAATCATGTCTCTGTCTCCTCTAACCTCTGGTGCCTTGCATGCGTTGTTCGCTGGCGCACGCGGTGGTGGCGGATTTAATCGGAGAGGGAAAAACGCGCGTCGCGTGTGGCCTGAAACAACAATGTGGTACTGTCGCATAAAAATACGATATGTTATCATCGTACGCAATTAGATCGCGCAATCGCGGCTTCGGCTCGCCATAAATTGTCTCCCGCTATATGATATTCGCGATCTTGCCGCTATAAAAATTAGCGCACCCTCCTGCGATCATCCGACGCCACCGTTGCATGAATTGTAGTGTGCGTGTAGAAAATTTTGCCTGCCAAGTAGCGTAATGTAATATGTGTATGTATTAATGATGTGTAGTCGCATAATATGTCGCGTCGCCGCGAATTTGTACCGCCGCGCCGCGTCGCACTTATCGGTCTCTCTCTCTCTCGCGATCAATAGTTGAAATATCTCGCTAATCTGATAAGCTCGCCGGTGCGAGATATCATCTCGTCGATCGGCGTGTACGCGTGCATAATGCCGCGAAATAAGTTGATTAAAATTAAAGCGACGCCATCGACGCCGGGCGTGTGGAAACTAACGCGATCAAGCGAATTATAACATCGGGCGTTATTTGTGTATCGGACGAGATTACCTGTACGTATCGCGTAAAACGCGTAAAAATTATATAAGTACTTTTGAATGCGCGCGGAATAAACGCGGCGTCGAGATGGTCCATAGCGCCCGCGCCGCAGACGGGGCCCCGCGGACTCCGGGGATTTCGGGTCGATCCGGCCGGCGCGGGCGTCGCGTCGCGTTGCCGGAAACGCATTAACTGTGAATTCAATATTGACTTGGCAAACCCACCATCGTCCCGTAATTAATTAATCGATCGATCGGGCCGCGCGCGGAAGACAATACCGCGATCGACGCGACGGACGGCCGAACCCGACGACGTAATCTTAAAGCCGCGTTCTCGTACTTGAGCACGCGTGCTCGCGTGCTCTCTCACCCCGTGTGCGTGCTCGAGAGCGCGGACGCGATTCTATAATGATCGGTGGGGAACAGCGACGCATGCACATGTATACGGTGCTTTCACGTGGCGTTAGGTACCGTGCGAGCGCACTTCCGACGTAGAATCGATATGATAGAAATTAATCGCGAGTATAATCGTGTCGCGTTGCCCCGATGGTTACCGTATATCGAAACGTCATGAATGCACGCGACTCAACGCGACTCCACGAGCGAATCTCACGCGTCGAGGACCGCGTAACGCACGGCGGACAGACGTGTTTTATTCGACGCTATTGTACGTACCTGCACCGAATTCCGGCCGTGACTATGGCTTGATTTAATCAAACGTCAATTTAGTCGATAATTGCTATATGTTTGTAATCGATCATGGATTAGTAGGGTTTCTATTATAAAGAGGGAACACGATGGAAGCCGCAATGTTTCCTTTAATCCTAACGTGATATTTTCGAAATATACTATACCTGCAGTATATAAAATAAAATATGCTTGTAATAACGAACCAGGAATGAAGAGGTGTGTAAATATCATTTGCAAGAAAAATAAGGAGGAAATACGTTGACGAACTCTCGGGGATCAAAAGAAAACGCGAGGCTAATCTTATCTCGAATATACTTTTGCAGGGGGAAAAAGGACGCCTTTTTCGTCTATATCGCAAAGAAATTGCAGACCGTCCTCATCCCACCTCATCCCAAACCACGTTCAATCGTCCCAGCAATTTTTCTATTAGCATTAATTACCATGTCCCGGCAAATCACTTCGGGGAGGCGCGAGAGCCGGTCGGGGTCAGTTTCTCGTATAATATGTATAGCCGTCCGCGTCCTTTTTACCATCCCTCGGAAAACGCTTCTCTGAAAGCGAGAGATTTCCAACCGGTGGAACGACGCGTCCCGGCCATTTCCATTTCCAGACGACGGACTCGTAGCGATGAAGAGAGGGAGGGGGGGGGGGGGCAGTGGGATGAACGAGGGAGCGAGGGAACGACGCGAGTAGAGGTGGAGGTTGGCACGGCGAAGGGCTGTTTTCTTTTTTACGCGCGGCATCGCTGGAATCTCGCATAAATCACGCGAGAAACCCGGGGCTTTTGAGCCACCCTCCTTCACCGTCTCGACCATCGCCCCCCCCCCCCCCTCTCACGATTCGAACCCCTCCGCGCCAATCTCTCCCTCCTATCCGCGGGCCGTCGTCGCTTTCGCCACCCCTGCTTTCCTCCCCCCCATGTCTATGGCGCTGCGGCTGACAACTAATTTCTCTTCCCGTCTGACTTTTTGCATCCCCTCGCGGCCCTCGCGCTCGCGTCCATGGCGCGCAACTAGCCCCTCGCATTCCCCCCATGACATTTTTTCGTCGCGTGCGGGCGACGCACCTGCGGGCTGCGACGAGGCTGCTCGGCCTCAATTGCAATTACCGGCGATAATTAAAAGGCCGCGATTCATAATTAAGAGACTCGAAAAAATTCTTAGTGAAAAGGCGAGACCACGATGCCACTCACGGAGCTCCGTTTGCAGAATCGTGTCTTTATCTCGTAAAAATAGGAAGATATTCCACCGCGGAATATCTGGGTGAAAGAAATTTCCCACGAATATTACTCTTACAACCGTAGGAACATATGAGAGCGCTTATCGACGAGATATTTTCACTTAGGATCATATTTATTGGCGTTTGGCCAACCTTGGAACCAATTTTGGAACCTGCAGTGCCGAGTGAATCAAACATGATCGTTTATCATGCTCATCCATGTTATTGTTTGCTTTTCTAGGAAGCAAATAAATTTAGTACTACCGCGAAGCGCGGTAGTTATCGATGGTGTACGTTACTCGTGCGTCCATCGAATAGGAGGACGGGCACCGGGGGCCTTCGTTGCCGGCCTCGCTAACTGATTCGATGAATGAAGAAAAAGCACTCTCATAAATTGCGTGTTCTTCTGTATCGCACCTGCGATTCGGTTCCCGGTGCGGTTGCGAAGAGAACACGATGTTTTTTTCCTCGAACCCCTCGATCGAAACCGCGGAGACCCCCCGTTCGAAATTTATTCACTCGTCAATAAATCCGGCGAAAGTGTGCGTAAAAATCGCGAAGTCGTACGGCGCGGGGATAACTTTGGGATGGCTTTTTATACGAGCGCGATTCGCGCCGGAGAGACGACACGCGGAAACGCACGTTTTATTCACACTTTGAATGGCTTTTTTCGAATCGCGCGCGGGCGAATCCGCGAGATGAATTCACATTAAAGATCGCGTCGACATTTGTCGTGCACGAGTTTGTGGGTCTACCTGTCTCTCTCTCTCTCTCTCTCTCTCTCTTGCAATGCGCATGAGAAATTCAAGTAGTCGCAACCGTGACTAACGTTTCCGACTCTGCCCCTCGCGCTTTTCCATCCTTTTATTTCACGTCGCTCCTTTTTACCCGTTTTCTCTTTTAACTATTCCGCATATGCGCGCGAGAGGAGTCACCTCTGATGAAATTACCGCAAGGACAAATAACGTTAAACACACACACGCGCGCGCGCCCAACGTGCGCGCTAGGCGTAAATCACATCAAGAGAGTCATGTTGAATAAAAGAAGCTAAAACATAAATGCGCGGGTGAGCTCTTTTTGGAATAAAATTCTAAGTAAAATTTGCAAACAAAGGAAGAATTTGACTACGGTTTGTTTGATCCGTAATGCGGATTCTTACAAGCGCGGGGCTACGTTGGCGAACAAATCGAGGGTTCACTCCAGATATCTTTGGATCGGTTTCACCACAAGCATGATTAAAGAATAGTTCCTGCCTTTTAAGCTATCAGCAGAGGCAAGGATATTAAAAAAAAAAAAAAAGAAAGAAAAAGAAAACTACGTTAAAATTATTTTTGCTTGTTAAAGTCGCAGGGTGAGAGTTTTCATACTCGTCCCTCGTAAAGGCCATTCGTACTGCGAGAGCCGCTGTACGTGCTAATACAAACGTGCAATTTGCATACGCGACAATTTGCATTTATGCCCGCCCGCTAACTGGTTCGGCCGCCCGCGCCAGCGGGATAAAAAGGAGAGGTACGCGCGAATTCCCGGGGCCGAAGTACCGAAGTGGAGGAGGAACGAAATTTCATAGGGCGGTACGCCGCGCGCCGCCCGCGCATTTGTAAGTCCGGTCGCGACCGCGCGTTCGCGCCGGGCTAAAACTTACGCCGGCGCACGCACGCACGCGTTTATTCCGTTGCTCTCGCGACACATAGCATCCGAGTGGCATCCCTTATGAGATTACGCGGCGCACCGCCAACACACGTGGAAAATTAATGCGCGTTTTCAACAGCGGCGGGGGGAGGGGGGGGGGGGAAGGCGCTTCCATTGTCGCATCCGCTGGAAAGTTAGACCCCCCACGGACTTGCTGGAAAGACGAGTCTTGCAGAAGGTTGCCGTGTCTTGTTTCGCGGTATGCACGAATACATTGAAACCCGACACAAAAGTACACGGTACTGTGCGATAATGAACGCGGTTCAAAACCATTATTCCTCGTAGTCATTAATTAATACGAAGGGAAAAAAATAAAAGATATCTCCGTGGAAGTTATTCAGGAGGTATTCAATAGCGCGCTTTACACCGTATATGAATTAACTCTCGTTTCGGATAAAATATACTCGCATTGTCTTTCCGTCTAGCGACGCGTGCGAGATATGAGATATTCGATCGATAATCGCATAATGCCATAATACGACGTATTAGCAGCACGTGGCGTAATTTATTTCAAATTATACGCGAGAAATTATAATTTTCGAACAATTATTCACATTCGATTATTTCAATTCGATTATTTCAATTATTTATGAATATCTACGTCCCTTCCAACGCTGCGGGCCGCGGGTTACCTGCGAGGGGGAGCAATCATTTTCCGCCATGGAGGCGCGCAACAATAACGAATAATTCTTCGGCTGTAGCGCGAGCTTTTAAATGTTTTTGCAGCGTTACCATTCATCGAGACATGGGCCCTCCAATGGAATTACAGCGGCATCGCGCAAATGTAAGTGGAGAATGCAAATTAATGCGCGCACTTCGCGGCGAGAATGCTGTGACTCCCATTGTTTCGCTCTCCACCCACCCTCGTGCTCTTCTCGCCGTTGCCGCTGCTTCTTTTACCCTTAACGAGCACCCTCCATCAAGAACGTATGTTTTTCCATAAAGCTAGCCGGTAAATGCTCGTATAGCTCGTTCGCTAATACATCGGGGTAGCTTTTCGCGGGAGAGATAGAGAGAGAAAGAGAAAGAAATGGTAAGAGAAGGAGAAACAGGAAGAGTAAGAGAGAGGGGGAGGGAGGGAGAAAAGCGGGTGGGAAAATCGGGCGGTATTAAATTTGTAAGAAAGGGTTGAAGGGTCGGATGGGCGTAATGGAGGCTCTCCTTCTTGTTTCCCCGCGTACTTCTATTTTGAAAGAAAAGTGCCGCGAGTGGCACCGGATGAGGGAGGGATGCTGGTTGACGACGGTGAGTAGGTGGTGGATATATCTCGTCGCGAGTGGAAGAGTAGGGAGAGTGGAAGGGAGCACGACGTAATTTAATGAAACAAATGGAGACACGAGTCAACTGCGCAAACACTGGAAGGAGAGACAGGATGAATGGAGGACGAAGGGAGGAAGGGAGGAGTGGACTGGTGGAGGACGAGGGAGATGGCGGAAGCCGAGATAGGGAGAAAGCGAGATTGGGGTACGATAGCTGAGAAAGACAGACAAACAGAGAGAGAGAGAGAGAGAGAGAGAGGAAGGGGCGAGAGGAAGGGAGGGAGGGAGGGAGAGGGCGAAAGACGTGTTTGCGCGCGAGAAAGAGAAATAGAGTCTTCCTGCAATTCAATTTCACTGGCGTTTCCACTCGGGAGGCATTCACCTCTGCCGGAGGGACTGACTTACCCGTCCCGCCGCCCCGCGTTCAACTCCCCCACGTCCTAACTCCTCCGCGTTAGAAACCTCTCTGAGGTCTCGGAAAGTTACCCGCAACCTGGCAGATCTCTCTCCCGAATTTCGGTTGAATAATATTACCCACATCGTAGACGAGCGTTATCGTTCCTTTTCCTCCCGCGGAAAAAACCTCGATGTTCTGACCATACATTTCTTTTCTCCCTTATTCCGTCGACGGACGTAAGCCATGAAGGTAATTATTTTTCTATTCTCTCTCTTTCTCGGCGTAAACACGAAGCGCAGTCTTCTTACGCGAGGATTTTTCTGACGGTCGATTTAAGCTTCTTGAGCCTTCAGCCTTCTTATTGTAGCCAGTCCCGTCGTGGATCTTTTGTAACGTTATATTCATTACATTTTAAAAAATGTAATTTAAATTATTTTAATTTTCATTAATAACGGACGAGAATTTTACAAAAAGGAAAACGTGCCAGTTTTATCGACTGTATTTTGGATTCTTCCACGGCGTCGTATCTGATCGCAACGGTGTCTTCAAAAATGTGTCAGAGTATCAAGCGTAAGAAATTTATTCCACGGCGAGTAACGTCGAAATTTGCAATTGCGTCGGGCGTTTCGTCGCACAGCAAAGGGATGCAGAACGACACCGTCATGCAGTGCAGGCGACACTTTATCGCGGCCGATGCAGGCGAATCCACACGGGGTTAGGAGGTCTACATACATAATGCAGAATGTGCACGGAGGTCAAGCTGAACTACTCAACTGTGTCAGGGTTACCGTTCCTCCTTCGCGGTCGATCCCCACGTGCGGTTTCAAGCACCCTCTGTCTCCCGCAATGTCAGTCGCAATTCGCTCCTCTCTACGACTTACTCTTTCACCGTTTGGCGAGCGGTTCGTTTCTCGTTATCCCTGCTAATTGGCGACTCCGTTTTTTCCTTTTTTGACATTGTTATATCATAAATGTAAACCTCGGTGTGGGGCGTCGCGCGACTAACGAGAGATAATTAGCGTCCACGAGATCCCCCAATCCTATCTCGAGAGGGTGATAGTGGAGCCGGCCAAAATTGTGATTAGAAGAGTAATTTTCGTTAGGCAAGTGGAAAATAAACGCTTCGGCGTAACGTTCGCGGCTCGAGTACAAATGAGTTCTGACGAGAGATAGAATATCTCATGAGTAGTGTGTATATACGGTGGCTGCACGAACTAGTCTTTTTAACAATGTTACTTTAATAACGAAAGTGGAGGGATTGCGGTATGCAACGCTGTGCTAGGAAACTTTGCTTACGTAGATAAGCGAGTAGTAGAGCCAAGGTGAGCTTAAGTAGACGTGATATGTCTACACTCTACACATATGTTAAGTAAAAAGTTAAATTAAATATCAGAGCATCAGAGCTCCGGTATTCCCAGCTGCTCTAATCAAATTTCGCGTACGCCTCGCGAGTACCTACATTTCGTATAACATGACGAAACAGTATTCAATGGAGCTCTGCGTGATGGAGCTATGCGGAAACCATCCTCATATTTCCGTGAAATTAGACGCGCGAGATTCGGCCACGTAAGCTCAACCACGCGAGAGACCATAAGGACCAAAGACCTCCGGTTATGATTTCCGAGTTAAACAATCCGTGGTACGCGCCAGCCATTAAGATCCTTATTATCCCGCGCAAACGGCCCGCAGGATCGAGAGACGGAATTGTACATCGCGCCCCGATATAGGAGAGCACGCGCACATAACGCACACACACGACGACCGCAGGCACACCATCCGTGCCCGTGGTATTTTCGTTCATCCGATATACGAGAGGAGATTCCGCGGCAAAGATAAACAGCCGTTCGAGTGTTTGCCCTGCCGAGACAATTTTCTCGCCACCGACGTGACTATGGAAAGTGGCGTAAGATGCCTACCCCGCCGCCCCTCCAACACCGTCTACCCTTTTCGCTCTGGAAATTCAATGAGCCATCCAAGAACTCGCGATTTTGCGAACGGCACACTTTCTGCCAGACACGTCTCCGCTGTTTGTCGTGAGAAGAAGCTCGTATGAGGAGCTGTCGGCGCACACGTGCGCATGCAAGTAGACCTATAACACGCGAGCTGTTGGATCACAGATACCTGTCGGTCAATCTCGAGAGTGATCCACGAGACAGATGATTGATTGTCACTGAAGAAATAAATGAAGAGTGATGAATAAAAAAGAAAAGAAAAAAATAGGAAATAAAAATGTCCACCTTTTTTCGCTGTTAATAGGTTGTCATTAAATTAAATACTGTGGTAAGCCAAATTCAATATACATATATACATATTAAATGATGAAAGACACGCAAATGTCCACGTTGTGCGGTAAAATCCCGGACTCTATAGTCGACCCCACGTTAAGTTAATCGCACGTTAACAGGGGCCGAAACTTCAGGGGCTATAACTTTCAAGTCCGTCGGTTCCCCGTCGGTCTAGGTTGGGAGCCCAAGAGTTTCGCAAGAAGGATACATAATTCATACGAATGCAGCGTCGAAATTGGATTCAGTTAAAGAGTCGCATTGCGTCGTAATACCCCACGCCACGCCAATTGCGAGGCGCACAAAGCTGGGCGCAATACTTCCCAAGTTGCCTGGTCGCCGTTGCTGCACGTCCTTTAATTTGCAATTTGCGATCCCCGAGTACGAGGAGCCCAAGCACGAAGGTAGCTTCGCGCAACGACGTCGAAATCGCTGGCAGCTTACGGCAGGTGCCACCTCCCCGGGGAATTAGTTCTCACCGAGGACGGGGGGGGTGGACTCGATTGCCATTTCCCAAAAGTGATATCCAGTTTCCGTAAGTTTCTCCCCGACGCGGACGGGGAGGCCGAACTTGCCGCGTAAAGCAAGCGAGTTTCATAAAGTGCCGGGGTACCGGTCGTCGTACTTTTCACCCCGCGCGCCGCGCTTCTCCCGCTCGAATCCGCCCGTTCAAATAAGCTCGTGAAAACAGCATCGGCTTCCAGCGCGCCGCTCTGAAAGAGCTCAAGGACTCGCCCCATACTTGTTTCCGAAGTATTAATGAGCCGCTCTCGTTCAAAATTCGAAGCGGCCCCCGCAGCGTTTCGTAGTTTTCTAAAATCGCGACCCTCGCCTGGAACTCCGTCGGTTTCAACCCATAACCACAGGTTGTTATGACGTTGGCTTGTATAAATTGACCTAATTGGATGTTGACGCGGAGTATGCAAATTGGTTGCGAGCACAAATATTGATTGTTTGTCCTAATGAAGCAGCGACGTAGCGACGAAAGCTTTGAAAATAAAACCTGCGCGATAAATATACGCGAAAGTAGGGGAAAAAATGTTGTTCGGATTTTTTTGTAGAGAGGCGTTTTAGTGAAAAGTACAAATATATACGCTCTTGGAGGCAATGGAGAGAGAGTATGAGAAAACGTAAACGTAATATTATACACTTCAGGAAATTTAAATGTGGTTCGATATCAAACTAACAAAATTGATATCGCGCTTGGTAGAAGCGGGACGTATCTACTTTAAGATCACACCAAGAGTTGACCGGGTTCTCCCAGAACAAAGTTTGAGAAACTTTCACGTAAACCAAAAGAGTTCGATTAAATATTGATGCAAACATCGGGTAAAATATCGTAGCTAAGCGTTGCTCACTCAAAACAATTTGGCGAAACAAATATCGTTTCGCGAAAGTATTTCAACGAAAAACACTTGGATATTACTTCCACCTTACATACGACTCCGCCGTGACGGTTAACGAACTTCCTTCTTAAAGGCGTCACTCAGAAGTTGGATAAGTTAATTTCCTTATATATATACATATATGCGTACGAGACGTAGCGACATTAGCATATAATCACGAGCTTCTCCGCGCACTTTATGCATACGTTATTTCAGTCAACATCTATAAAACTTTGAATTGTGCGATAGGATGTTAAATAAAATACGAACTCGTGCCGTGTTGATTCTCAGAGATGGGTATCTTTTCGAGCAACTCTTAAACGACGAGTAAAACATAAATGTTTCCATGTCGGTGGAAAATATCGCGGTACCGTGCTACATTCAGAAGAATATTCTATCGACTGGATGGCGACAGAAACGAGTCGCGTGGAACAAGGCTATTGCGAGCCCTTAGCTTCCTATCCTTTTTACTCCGCGTCTTTGCTAAACAAGTTCGTGAAAAGGTATTGACTTTCAAGAAGTTTCCCGGTGAAGCGCTGGTCGGTCATTGCCCTTAACTTGTCGCGCTTCTTTGGAATATTAATAAACTTCTTTCACGATAGAAAGTGCAAAGCAGTGGAAAGTGCTTCGCAAAGCACCGGAACACTCTATACATTAAAATCGTATTAATGAAATACGAATGCTCCATGAATAATGTAATTGTCAACGTTATATCTGCGACTATCATACAGCTGCGTATTTACTGTATTCTCTTTCAGTATCAAAAAGGTATAAGGAATAATGCATTTCAGTGAAGCATTCAAACAGAATGCCAACAAACATTTTTCAATTAAAACAATTTACTCAGTCTGCATATTCTGACTTTGTGAAAAAATCGACAGGGGGACTTTTCTTGTGAATCGATTCACAAGAATAGGTATATCGTGTTTCTTCATGGAGTCCCTTCACCTTTGCGCCAGTTAGAGGGTTCGCGGAAATGATATCGATCTCTAATAACGTTTCCGTAGAAACTCACCCGCTGCTTAGTGGTCCCCCTGAAATATTCATTAACTACTGCAAAAGACGTAGAATTCGCAATACTACCACGGCTTTAGTCCAACTATTATTAGTCGGTAATAGTCCGATAAAATAGGGATGATAAATTCGATTCTACGAAAACCAAATCGAATTTCAAGCACAATCGGCGGACGCTCATGAATTTTCATGCAGATAGCTTAAGTCGGTACGTCGATACATTGCATAATAATCGGCGTCACTGAAATTGCAATATAAGGGTCTCAACCGCAATATACCGCAGTTTGTGATATTTATAATAATAACATTGAGTATATCAATAATTCAATTGAATATAAATCTAAAGCTTACATCCATTAATCCTCATATCAAGCCAACCCGCAGTATATATATTTCTGCATAATAACCGGTATTATATCAATAAAATCTAATATTGAAAACGTTAATACACATTTACTTTACCACGAGGGAGCAAATTAAATTGTCAATGCAGCTTTTCAAATCCCGATCGATCGACGTGCGGCGGCGGGCTCGCCGCGTCGCGTCGGTGCTACGCTATTTCGAGAACCAACCCTTCATTAACATTTAACTCGTTCGACTAGCCTCGGGTTCGGCTCGATCTCCAGAGGATACGGCAACTACCTTAAATATCAACTCCGCACGTCGGTTATAGCGCGTCTAGCCTCGCCCGATGTCGCACGGGGGATGAATTATCAAAATTTCCGCAATAAGTCCCGCAGCCGAGCGCCGGATGACCTAAGCGACAGTACATCGTGACACGCATAAGGAACGAGGGGTGGTTTCGCAACTCACGCACGGACTCACGCTCATTTGTCGTTGAACTGTTTTATTTGTGTCGTCCATTTATACGCCATTACATCGCAGTGTTATATCCTGAATTATTGAGTTCAATTTTCCGAGGGTTGCCTCGGCCGATTGAATTTTTTATTGTGGCGCATTTGAGAAATGGCTTTCGCCGGTTTTAATTGATTTACCTGCCCGTTTATATATAAAAAATGGCAATTTCCAACGAACAATGTCGCGTCGCGCACTATCTATTACAACAAATGCACGCCTATTATCATTTCGGACGAGTAATACGTATTTCGGCGGAGTTTAAAACGTTTGAGACACGACGCATGTTTGGCGAGGTGCTTTGATCAGGGATGGAAACGGACGCGGGATGTTCATGGGTGTAAGAGTATAATAAGACAAACGAAGTTACGACCACATTTGTAGTTTATCGATACTTGGTTTGCCCGCGCATGCGAGCATTCCACGGAGATTGAATTATCGATATCACGTCGCCTGACACGTTGACTATCGGGAAGGTAGCACCTCATTCTCCTCTTTTCAATAAAGCGACTTTATCGGCCAGATAAATATTATTAGCCAATAAGCACATGCTCACACTCGATACCTCGATACCTCATCGGTGGACAATGTAAAATGCTTCCGTTACTCGATCTCGGGAAATCCTAACCGAAAGAACGTCCCCGTCTTGTTTTAATAAAAAAAAAAACAAAAGTGTTCATTACTCTGATGTAAAAAAAAAAAAAAAAATACTTTAGAGACAATGCCGTAATTTCGAAAATGTCATGCTATTTTCGCAGTCTCATTGTTTCGCGCCACAAAAGCGATTCTACATTCGCCGCAAATAACCCGCCGCAAAATAAAAATACGATGTTACGTCTCGTTATTCAGAAATTGGGGTCCGGTCTATGTAAGCGCGAGCCTGTCCGTGTTACATTTCATCGGTGAGAGAGAAAAAGAAAGGGGGAAATGGGAGGAGAGAGAGAGAGAGAGAGAGAGCGCAGGAGTTACATGAATAAAATACCAGGAATGAAAAATAAAACGAAGGCGAGTGACCCACATGACTGTCGCGCATACGTGTAAACACGTATTCGCGCCGGCATGCCACTCACGCGAAAGGGAACGGCTTATTCACTGAAAGCCTCGCCTAACGGCAGTTGGGATGTGTGCCACCCCGTTGGAGAAATCCTTGTTTTTTCTTTTTTTGTTTACTTCTATCCCTCTCCGCGCGCCCGCTTCCTCAATTCGCCACCCCGGTGGGTGCCTCGCGATTCGGCGCGTCCCGCGCGCGCTAAGAAAAGAGCGAGAAAATAGGTCCCGTATTCCTCCGGGTCCGGAGTGCCATTCAGCGCTGTAATTTATTCCAGTTTCATGAATCCCCTTTTGCAACCTCCTCCTTCCCCCCCTTCCTCCTTCCGTCGCGACCCCGCGTCCCGTCGTCCTTTTCACTTCTGCCGTTCTTTATCAGGGGCTGCGCTCCGCGCCCGTTAATCCGAGTTACCCTCCCTTTCTCGGCTTTTCTCTCCGCGCCGTCTATACCAACTCCCCCCCCCCCCCCCCCCCCCTCCTCCTGTCGTCCTTCTACCCCCGTGCGTCGGCGAACGCTGCCCCGCGCGTGCTCTCTAATTTATCTTGTCAAGCTTTCATTTCGTCCATTACGGACTTCTTTCGAGCTGCGAGTACTTGTTGCACAGGTACGATTGATATTATGAATTCCGCGTTGATCTCTCTCTAAAAGCATGCCGCCGGAGGAGAAGTAGGTGCGCGAGGAATATCACAGCTTCAGCGCGCGAAATATCGTTCTCGTCGCCGTCCGTCGCGTCGCGGGGGGAAGTCAGTGACAGGAGTCAGCGATCTAGTGAGATCCGACCGATCTCTTTCTTAAGGCCACTTAGCGCGCGAGCGTGGTAAATCTAAATCGATATTCCGGCAACAGCCGGTACGGCGCGGGGCGCGCAATATAACTCTCGGCTTCGCAATATCGAGCGTACGCCGCGCCGGCACGGCACACGCTCTGTGTACCCGCGCCACCCGGGGAGAATAATATTGAAATCACGGGGTTACACGTCGTCGTCATCGCCCCGTCGGGGTCGTCGCCATCGGTGGTCGTCGCCGTACCGCAAGTAGGCCAGCCGGCTCGAAATAGAAACCGTCAACTGGGGCAGTCAATGCCCAACGTAAGACACCATTCGTCGCGGCACACACGTTCGCGACTTTTCCGCGCCGACGTACACACGTTCTCTCTCTTTTTTTCTTTTTCTTTTTTTTCTTTTTCATTTTTACCTCTTCTTTCTCTCGGAAAAGGAGGGAAAAAGATTGCCGCCTGCCATACGCGGGATATCGTCACGTTACCTCCACACGTGCCAAACGCCGCGGCGATCTATATACGTCCCCAAAGCGATTCTCTGCTGCACGAACGTCCGTCGGGGTGACTGCGGGATTTATGCCGGACCAAGACTTACGATTCTGTCGACCGCCATTCCACGAACCGCCCGACGGTTTACGTGCCTCGCAAAACCGCATTCATCGTGATCGTCGTTATCGTAGAGCCCTTTGCGAATCGATTGCGAGACGTAATCTAATCAATTTACGCCGGTAGAACTTGATCGTTCGCGACGGTGATATTTCTCTGCGCTGTTCCCTCCTCCAGATATTTCTCTGTGATTTCATCAACGAATAATAATTATCAAGCTCAGAATTATCGAATAACGGCTCTTGTTGCGTCGTGATCGTCGCGGTTTTGTTCGTTAACCACCGTACGTAAAGTAATATCGGAATATCAGGCACGGAATTCAAGGCTCGCGATTGAAGATCTAAATTAAATCCGCGTTGCTACCTTTCCGCGTTAAATAGCACGGGCGTGTAAATATGGGGTGGAGGGAGGGTGGTGACTTTATTTTCTCTGGATCTCCCGCGCATGCCGTTGTACGGGTTAAATGTCTTGAAGCTAATGGATTAATACGAGCGATAACGCAGCGGACTTTTAAATGCAGGCGTTTTACATGGGCCGTTTTAGCCCCGCAGGCTCGCTCAAATATACGTGCTTACCAGCAGTTCTAGCATCCGGCTTAACAGGACGTAATTTTCCGCAACGGCGACGTAATGAGGCGTATATAAAACGACACTAACCCCGTACGCTCATCATATCGTTCGTGTGTTCTCTTTATGATGAGGTGACATCGCTAAAACTCATACTGCTAAAAATAAACGATAATGCTCGGTCCCCTCGTAACCTAAATTGCGATTAGGGCTCGAGAGAAAAGGAAGTATTTAAGAATTACGCTTGCTGATCGCCTGCGACGCGTTGATGCCAATGAAATTTTTATTTTCGTTGAAGTTATAAGTATTGTGTTAAGCAATCTTATCTGCATGGCTAAAGTCTTTGCAAAATCTTTAGACAAAACAGTATCACGCTTTATTTTTCTGTGTACTAATTCCTCTATGTATTTCGAGACATATCACACACCTTGCAAATATTCATCTCTTGAAGTGCCGATGATCACTAATATACATTTAAATATAAATAATCCATGGATATACTTTATATATATTATACGTTTAACATTTGCATCTATATTATAAACTTCCACAACAATTGTTGGACGCTCATCGTATCTTAATTAATGTAATTTATACTTAATCTCTTTTGAAAATTAAAAGCACGAATTGCACTATCTGTCCTATCTTTTATCGCACCTCGAGTGCGCTCACAAAAGCTACCGAACAATTGCTCCTGCACATTCTCTCTTGCACCCTCTATGCTAAGTATCCTTCAGAAGCACTGCGAATCTCGATTCTCGCTATATGACGTAAATAATGTCGCGAAAACTTTCAATTAACGATCCCGAAACATTTCCTCAAGTTGAACTTCGACACTTCGAACTTCTCATCGTCATTCTTCCGCATTTTCCATTCTTACGCAACACGCGACTCCGCATCGACAAAGTGCATGCTTGGGCAATTTGATGCATGCACATCCGGCATGTATCGAATGTACGCAGAAATCCATTCAATCTTATACGACGTCATCCATACGCGATCACATCGAAACGATGTCCTTTAAACGCGCGGATGCGTGGATACGTCGTGATCGCCTGTTGTTCTCATTTCACGCCTTGCCTCCCTCGCGCGAGGAGCAAGCGACCCCCGGACATTACGCGAGCATAACGCCCGTGGGTCGTTTCACTCGTCGGACATGCTGCATCCCTTGTCTCATCATTTATCATCTCATGATCCACGGCCGGTGCGAGTGAGTAACGAGGTTTGATCGCGCGAGTAGAAGGAACGCCCCTGAATAATGGAGCACGTCCCAGTCCGCCCCGTTAAGCGGTATTAAAACTTCATGTCGGTCACCTTGCAAAAATGACGAAATCGTTAGAAAGGGCTGCTCTCGGATCCCTCCGAGATAAAAGTTTTACAGCATATAACGTGCGTGTCTCCTTTCGGTCGCGCATTCCGATTGAGACAGATGGATCCAAGCATATTGTTCGATAAGAGTGATTAAAATTCACTGTTAATAAACCTCTTTCGCGTTTTATCGAATCTCATTGTGAATGATGCGCGCGCGATACGAAATAAAATCAGACGTACGCTCGCACCGGCTTTATACGCGTTCATTACGATCCCTCGTTTATGTTGAGTGTTGGTGTTGGTGCAAGGGGCAGGAGACACCGATATACATATGGTACGAGTCGTATCCGACCCACAGTGGCGAAGGATACGAGGGTCGTGTCTCGAGGGTGAGCGAGAATTCGCCGTACGGCCAGGCTAGCCTCAATCTGACGAACATCCGCGAGAGCGATCAAGGATGGTACAAGTGCAAGGTCGTCTTCCTCAACAGGTCGCCCAACAGTCACAAGAACGGTACCTGGTTTCATCTAGACGTCCACGGTAAGTAATCGTCACGTGTTTCTATATCATCTAATTCTCGACGACAGGCGAATGTAACTCGCGACAGCCGAGTATCTTTATACGAATCGGGATTAAAATGAATGCGAGACGATGTAATCCCTTTCTGTTAGAACGACACATTTGAGTTTGCATCGCTGCGAAATGAACAGTGACAAGTACAAATGAAAAGTTACTCCCGGGTTATATGGAACTTGATGAAAAAGGAACTTGATATTCAACGTAAAGTTGCCCGCTAGTAATAAAAGTTATATCCGCTATGTGCTAAACGCGCTCTTAGTCGAAGCTTTTATGTCCAGCTTATATAACATGAAATTACGTTATTTCTGCTTCGAATAGCCTCGTTAATATTACTTTGAACTTAAGAAGATTTTACGACTTTGGCTAATGCAGTTTTATAACACTTGCTGGAAGTTAACCGCGTAAGTTAGGGCCACGTTTGAAATTTTGAATAATTCGGCGAATTTGCAAATTTTCACAATTTGTCGGAAATGAGAAGTACATAATATGCGAAAAATATACCTTTATACTACTTCGTTATATATATTATAATATTATATTACTCTTAGCAATATTTTGCCAAGACCGCTAATATTTATAATGCGAAATAATGCGAATTACATGTTTCATTGTGTTTCATTTATTTATACAGTTCGTCTCTCGAGCATTAAATTCTCTAATTTTCTTGGTACTCTGGTAAGAGCGCGTGCGTATGTTAACGTTTGATAATGGAAACTGATCTTGTCGAGAGATATGCATCGATCGGAGGAAAGAAATACGTTCGCGCATTGCTGGAGACACGTGAAATTCCGGAATATCCTCCTTTTGCGCTTGATTAAACACATCGGCGAGTATAGTATACGAAAATATTCCCTTTCCTGTCGCGCCGCGTTCCTCCTCATACCGGCCGCGTCTTCGAGCTTACCCCCGTCGCGTCGACGTGACTTCCTGTCAGGAAAAGGAAAGCACGCGGATCATAAAAGGCGCTTCAGAAAGACCCTGCTGCCGCCGTCACCGCGCCGGTTCTCCGATGTATGCGGCTCGATGCGAATTGTACATTCAGCAAACACTGCGCAACCACGCCCCGTCGTGCTCCCGTTCCCCGACGTGACGTTCCCCGAAGCTCGCGCACATCGTGGAAGAAGTTATGTTTCTTGCTTGCTCAGCGCGCAGTTCGAACTTACGTCTTCTTCCGGAGTTCTTCGCCGTGTGCCCTTCATCGCTTCGACGAAATCCCCCGACCCGAGAAACGCGTCCCCGCTTACGGCGCGAGTAAAATGGAAAGGAGGATCGCAAAAAGATCGTGTTACTAGACGGGAAATGGGACGGAGGGAGAGAGAGAAGAGAAAAAAAAAAAAGAAAGAAGAAAAGCGATAAAAGAAAAGGGGGAGAAACTTATTGCCACGTTTTGCTCGGCTATAAACGAACGACGAAGAGCCGGAGGGAAAAGAAACATTTAGATGGCTTAGGGAGGATGTGTCGCGTTTTTCTCTTTTTTTTCCCCCTCTCGTCACACCTCATCCACCCTTATTCCCAATTTTCTTCGTCGTTTACCGTCAAGCTCTCGGTCACACTCAACAACAATAACAACAACGACGGCGACGGCGACGGCGACGACGATAGACCCGCAAACGGCGTCAAAGGGAAAAATCTCGGGGAAAAATACTCTGGGCATCCGGAAAGCGCTCAAGATCCCTTTATACTTTACAGTCGACTCCATTCGGTTGCTTGCTCGCGTTAGAGTCATAAACCGTCGCATCCCGTCGCGTCACTTCACCTTTCTCCTTTTCCGCTTCTCCCGCATCTCCGCCGCTGTATCTTCCGAAGCATCGCTCTCGAAATTAAAATTCCTCGTCTTCGAATAACGACGAAGTCAAGCAGACGGCGCATAGCAGCAGACAATATCATGGAAAAACAGAAAACAGAGAGAGAGAGAGAGAGAAAGAGAGAAAGAGAGCCGCCGCGAACAGCAACAATTCGTAAGGAAGTCTACGCTACGTGAAGCTTTTGCAGAAATATTTACCTGAGCCCTTTCCAATTCTACCGGATTTCTCCCTTGCGCGCGCGTCTACGTCGATTAAAATTTTTCCAACGGAACGGTTCTGTCTCGCGGAAAAGGAACGCGCGGCACGAAGGGAATATCGCTCTCGGAGGTTTTCTTAACCATTACGTGGAAAATTTGCATTATTTCAATCACTCGTTTTTCCTCGTTCTCCCTTCTTGTTCCCTCGCTCGAAATCGTCGATCTTGCGCCGTACCCACCCTAAGACGAGAGAGAGAGAGAGAGAGAGAAACGACCCTTTGCGTCACCGTTCGGTCGTCGCGAGCGATGGGCAGCGACGAACCATTGTAATTTCTCCGGCTATGAAAAGAGGACGGACGATAAAAACGCGAACGGAACTTCTCGAGGAACATTTTCTAAACGTCCGCCTCCTCTGCTCGGACTTGATTGTTCTTCTAACGTCATTTACCCGCGGCCATTTTCTGTCATGAAAGTGGCCAAGCGCGTCGTCCCATCACTTACAAAAAGATAAACGGCTCACATTTTCTTGCGAAGCTCCGCTCTTTCGCGAGAGCAACGTTACTGGGTCGTGAAAATAATCGGTGACACGCAGGGGATGATTTTGCTCGGGTCAAATAGAGATCAGTCGGTCCCAGTCGGTCCGCGTCGCGCTGTCTAGACTGTCTAGATTTAACATTGTAGTCGTACAACGCGATAAGATATAGTGTTGTACTGAATCATATCTAATCACCTCAAACTCGCCTCTATTGTTCACAGCGCCACCCAGATTCAGCATAACGCCGGATGATATGATATATGTGAATCTGGGCGATGCGATAATACTCAACTGCCAGGCTGAGGGTACACCGACGCCAGAGATCCTTTGGTACAAGGACGCGAATCCGGTTGAGCCCAACGGTCGAGACGTTGGGATATTCAACGACGGCACCGAGCTCAGGCTCTCGACGATCAAGAACGAGGACATCGGCGACTACACCTGCATCGCCAGGAACGGGGAGGGCCAGATCAGCCACACCGCGCGCGTCATCATCGCTGGTGAGCGGCTTTGATAAGAATGTCATGGAAGGTCCTAAGTCCGCGCTAAACCGCAATTTCGTCGCGAAGTTGAGCAATAAATTATCCGTTCACCCCGGCAGCAGCGAGAGACACGATTATACGTTCGACAGCAACCGAGCCTGATCGAGTGTGAGAGATAAAACTTTTTTAATTTAAGTCTTACTGTCATTCAGAAATATATTTGCTAGCGAAGATGTGGAGATAGAGCGCCAGGCACGAGGATGGATATCGCGCGCGGGATTATAACAATCACCATGCCTTTGAGCAGTTTTAAACTTGTGACGAGATGTAATTTTAACAAATGAATTTGCACGATCGTCTGTATACGTGTGCGCTTCGATAATAATTATCTTCTCTTCATAATTTTTAATTTTTTTTATAAAAATATTCTCGTCAAAAGTCACGTACTCGACGCGTATTCTCGTTTAGAAGATTTTTAATTCCTAAAAAGTCCCTCTCTCAAAATTCCGGACGTGATTTTATCAACGCCAGTCACGAGCGGCGTCCATTCCGCGGTTTCGCCGCGGCGAATAACAACTGCTTTTTTCTGTCGACCCCCCCTCCCGGTAATATCTCGCGGGAAACATTTGCGTGCGCACTGTTAAGTATTACTGTCTGACAGGAGCGTGTTACCGCGTTTCACTGCAGCGCGGTCGCTTAATCCACTTGGTACGGCGGCTGCGACAAAAACCATTATAGCACGACTTTCGTTTTAGCGTCTCGTGTTAAACGAGCGAACGATACCGCAGTGTCGCGCGGCGCGTGACGATTGGGATAATTAAACGACCTGACCCGACCGTCCGGCCGCTGGCGTTTACTTGTCCCCCGAGAGTTGACGGGGCACACGTGAAACGTCCGTCCCGATTGATCCCTAGAAATATCTTAATCAATCACCCGTCCATCACGACCGCCGATTTTATCGCTACACACAAATGCTTATTGGCACAGAAAGATTATAGGCCCACGTCCGTGGACTGTCAGCCTATTAAATACTTGTTCTGTTCTGGCAATTAAATGCCTATTTTTCGTAGCTATATATAAGTTAGATACGTAATTAAAATATAATTAAGCAATATTTCATAAAAGTTCCGCCTCCACCTGATCGCGAAGGAGGAGAGAGGGATGGAACTCGGGAGCGTCTCGATATATATATAACGCCAGTAAACTAATTAAAGAAGAAGATACTTTGTACCGAAGCTAATAAGAAGGCGAGTAGTTTTTGTAGCTTTTTTTCGTCGAACATAAATATTAAGTCGATTGATTAGTTTGCCGACAACGAGACGCAGCGCGCTTTTTTTTTTCGGAAACTAATTTAATATGAATCGTGCGATATATATATGTATATAGTAAGCTCGCTTTAATACACTTCCGAAAATTGCCTCGACATGCCAGCGCGATTAATTATCCGCGATCAGCACCCGAAGAGAATAATGCAAAATACGGCTGTCTGCCAGGCCGATAATTAATAAACAGCAAACTGCCGTAGTAATTATCGAACGCCCCGTTATCAGAAACAGATATCCCTCGGTAATCAGCGATCAGCTGAACACCGGTAATGCAATTCCAATAACCTGCATGCCAGAAAATATCTTAAAGCGGGCGCGGTTAGTTCCGCCAGTTTTGTTGTTTATCGATCCCCGTGTAAGCCCTTCCCTCCCTCTTCACCTCTTCGGTTTTGCCCGATGCGCAATCGGAAACGAATTCTCACGGGCAGGTAACCCCGGTCCATCGGCGTCTTCCCGATACATTCGATAAATTCGGCGTGCTCCGCGTGAGTTTCAAACGGAATAACAAACGGCCCTCTCACGAGCGATTCCGCAAAAGTTCTCGCAGTCGTGTCGCCCGCGGGAGATCCGTCGAGATCTAAAATATCATGGCCGGGCACGGCGAGTCCAGCGTTATCCTTGGTTATCCTTGATTCTGAAGTATCGTCGAGAAACGCTCGTATAAGGGAGAATTCACACCTTGGCAGAAAAGCAGAAAAGCAGAAAAGCAGAAAAGCAGAAAAGCAGAAAAGCAGAAAGCAGAAAAGCAGAAGCCAATGAGAACTCGCGCTGGTAGTAAGTAGTACATTCTGCTTTTACTCAGCGCGAGTTCTGATTGGCTTCAGCTTTTCTGCCTTCTGCTTTCTGCTATTCTGCCAAGGTGTGAATTCTCCCTAAAGCTGACTGATGCAGTCTGCGACTCTGAACAGCATGCTCGCGACTTGCATTAATCGCGACCGCTTCGACACGTCAAGCGTTTAAAATAAATCGCCGCTTTTAACAAGCTAATGCGCACGAGACGGAACAATTACAGGTTTATGCGCCACGTCTTATTATCTCCGGTTTAATTAACTCGATCCCTCGTCCTTCGCATTACCCCGCGAGTGCCTCGCGCCACTTTCTTAATGTCCGTTATAAAGAGGGTTTCACGAAGACGGCGTTCACCGTGATGTAATTTAGTCGAAAAGAATACAGAATGATCCCGGCTACTAGGTCTTTATCCGTAACGTCCGTAATAATCTCGCGAACGAGAATGAGATTTTTTCCAAGGAAACGCCGGATGCCGCGTGGTCTGGATTTCCATTTGTACAACGAAGGGTCCATAATGCGAATCTATAATAATTGATGATCTCTCAGATGACGCGGATAATGTGTACGGACAGGTGTTTGCCATTCCAGGTCATGGCATCGCGATCAAACCCGGGAAAAGATAAGGGAAGTCGCAATCTCGTCCGCGTATGATCATGCAACCGTTTCAACGTCCGTTTCTCCCCCCGGGGAACGGAAATGTGTTCCCGCTGATCGAAGGCGCGGGAATGCCGGCGCATCCATAAAGCGCAGACACGGCATACGTATATAGAGGACGTATAGTGTGCAGCGTCCTCTTCCCCGTAAATTTCACGAGCCGATACATTTACTCATATCGATACGTTCAGCTTGCCGCGATAAAATTCGCGTTAGGCAAAGTGGTTACAGCTCGCTTCCGGGCGTCGCTCGTTTCGCCGACCAATTAAGGCTGTTCCCGCACCGGGGTTCCCGTACCGGGGGACGGGGGAGGGAAGAGAGAGGGGGGGGGGGTTAAAAGGCGATTTGTCTTGTTTTTCCGGAACCAACAGCCACTTTTCGCCTCCGAACCGCTTTCTTGTTCCATTTCGCTTTTCCTCCATCCCTTTTTTTCCAGCGCCGTCGCCAGTTTTTGCCCCGCAACCACTGCAAATTTGTAAGCCGCGCCAACGGCAAGCCACCGCCGCGGCCGCGCCGCTAGGACATCCGTCTTCATCATCGTATTGTCTTACCGTCTCGCGCGCCTCTTGTTTTCACGCCCGTTCACGGGCTCGGCCCGCGAGATGGTTATTTAATGGATTGAGAAATGGCGCGAATGTCGCTCTGGCTCGAAACGATGTGGCGAGATCGTAAAATTCGCTCGCGCGCGGCGAATAAAATTAGACGTACGCTGCCAGAAACCATCACAGCTTACTGCCGCCAAAGGATATAAGCGATATGAGAACAAACTGTATGTTGGAACTTCTCTTATACATTTTATCTTTCGCTCGTTTCGGCGCGTATCCGTTTTAGAATTGTTATCGATATAGAGACAGATTAAAGCTAGAGAAATGCACGAAATTTCTGCGCGTAGACGAGAGTAAAAAAATCGCACCTATCTTTATACATAAATTTCCATTCTACAAGAAGATGAGACACGTGTATTTCACATGATGCAAAACATAATGGCGCATTTCGCCAAGTTAAACGAAGTAGAGCATTTAAAGTGGGGACGGGAGTACGCCGGAAAGTAAACATTACAAAAATAAATCATTCCAAAATTTATTCTGCATCTCGACTGCTGCTCCATTTGCTGAACTACTCTTCGCGCTGGTAGGTACCTACCCTTCGCGTTTCTCGTGGTACCCACGTATTTGCAATGTGCAGCGTGATGTAGCGCGACGCTGCACCGTCATAGCTGTGTGTACTTGGCATGAGAGTCGCCGCTCGCACACTCTCTCTCTCTCTCCCTCTGAATTTCATTGCCCCGGTATGTCAAGATTTTCGTCTAGTTGGCAAACGCTGGAATTTGTCACCGTGACACTTCTCGCATCGGGAATGCGACGGAGCTACGTGGGTATAAGCGCAACGTGGTTGATGATACCAGCAGCACGGCGCGGGCGCGACAGTAGTTTTAATAAACACTTTGTGAAAGTGTTTTCGTAATCTATCGCGATCAGGCTCGCGATATTTTCGCGTACGAAAGCGCGACGGATAAAAGGAGGGAGAGAGTTCAAAGCTCTCCCCCCCTCCCCCCCCCCCCCCGCCCCGTAAATATCGACCGTACATCGGTGGGAATTGCTGCTCCCAAGTTGGTAAAAACAACGTCGTTAACGATCGCGCGTAATGTGCACCGCGCGTGCAACTTTATGGCAACCGCATTCTGATTCTACGGGCAACTCGGAATTCCATTGCCCTCATTTGCCCCGAACTTTGCGAACTTTCTCCATCCCCTTCGTATAGAGTATCCTTCTGGAGCTCTTGTGAGCCCGCATGACGTAACATATATCATCGTCCGCGCGCGAATAATTAAAATGTATTCTGTTGATCGCGCGCGCGTGTCTCACCGCGCCGCGCGAGGATGCGGAACAAAGCGTGCGTCGCGTCGTTCCCGCAAAGCTGCGAACGATCGGACAATGGAAAGAGAAAGAGAGCTCCCGGGATACTTGAATCGAGTTTTTTCGGCGTTATCGGGAGGGACGCGTCCTCCCCAATATACATATATGCAAATATATATGATTTCGAGTAAATTAATGTTTACATATGTAACCTGAAAACCCAAACAAGTTAAACCTTAAACTGTACTCCTTTATTTTTTATTTATTTATATTTTATTTATTTATTTATTTAATTTTATTTATCTATATTTTTTTATGTGTTTATTTATGTTTGTGTATATTTATTTATATTTTTTTTTAGTTCCCAAAGCCCCCTTCAAACGGCGCTTGTGGACGCGAAGCGGTACGTTAATATGAAAAAATTTGACACGACGGATACATCCGATTTGATTGGTATTGGCCATTAAGATAAACCCTTCTCTGCGCGCGTGCCCGGACATAGATGCAGCGAGCGTGGAGGATTGCGAGGAAATACGTTTCTTTTCCTTTTTTTTTCCCCTCCCCCTCTCCCCGGGCAACAAGTTCTCATTCCGCGCTTCGTGCGTTTATCAAGATCGTAGATTCAAATTTATTCCTGTCGCGCCGCATGCGGCATGCACCGCTGGCGCGCATTGTGGCGCGTCTCTTTGGAGGTGCAACTGGATGCAATATATTGAGACATCGGGCGCGGAGCTTAGAATATCGTTGCCCTCGTTTCTGCGGATTTTCGTCTGCGCACGGAACGCGCATATTTCTTTGCGGCGTTCCACGGCCCTTCCTTGGCCGACACACGTTCACCTCCGTTCGCCAGGCAGCCGTATTATCCCGTTCGGAATTTCCGGCCGGGCATTCGCGTCGCTCCGCCAAAAAGCTATGCCGCAACCTCGAATTTGATTATATCGATACGCGAGGACGGTAAACACCGCAACAATCTGCCAAATGTTTAATTGTTCAAACGTACGTCAATATATTTGCAGCATCGTATATAGCACCAGACGTATCGGCGTTCGTTTACGTGTATAAATTTACACGTTGTTTGCGCGACACCTATATCTTGTTTACCTTTGCCAACTAGCAATCTCGAATTCGAGCGTGTATATGGATTTTGAGTGTCACACGTCTGAAATTAAAATGTAAAAGCAGAAATGGGATAGAGATTGCGTACACGGACGACGGCGTTCATTATCCGAACCATATAATTCACAATCGTAGAGTTTGATGTATAAATATTGAATCGTAAACGAACTTTTTTCTCCCGTACGGCAACCAACGCGTATAGAAAATCTCGTGTGACACAATAAAAGTAAAGAGATTCTGCTATGGATTTTGTAGAGTTCGGATTTTATTATCGTTGAGCTCTCCTTCGCAGACGCTGCCAACACGCCATTCAATGAATCTCGGTGTCGCTAATTCCTCGACAATTTCGCGTATGCTCGCTCAAACTCGAGTCGCGAGTCTAAAGGCCTCTTTTTCCCTACCCGTTGTCTGGCAACGTGGAGATGAAGGCTCCCGTAATCCCGACGAATGACGATAGATCGGATTGCGGAAAATGCCGCGGAATCGCGCCGAAGATATGGAGTTCGGTCTCTTTTGTGCGGCGAGAATCGATTTTCCGCTGTAATACGGCGTGATATTCGCTTCTGAGGCGAAGCCGCAAGTTTTGAAATTCTTCGGGCGTGAATACGAGAGACGCGGGCCGTGGGCATGGACGACGTTGGATATCGATGAAGATTATAATGCACCCTGTTGAGCGTTCTTCCTCGTGGACCTCGGTGGCGTAAAAATCGCGGAGGCGAAAGGCAAATTCGTGGCTACATGCGCTCAACCGATGCTTGTACCCTCTTCGCCCATTCCATTCGTCGTGGCTTTTTTTTTTTTTTTTTTTTTTTTTTATTGAGAGACATTATCGAGAATCGATGGAGACGCTATACAGCGCTCTCCGTTTCTCTCGTTGCCTGACAGCGAGTCAGATGCACCGCGTGCTGTTGTCTCTTCCGGGATATCTTTGACAGCGAGACAACCGATATCAACGGTCAATCGCCACCGCGGATTCTAGATGCGACAGATACTACTATACGGGCAATACATCGGTCGCGTTTTGGTTTTCGGTGACCGTAATCGATATGACGATATCTCGCCTCTTTGGCATTCTCTCGCTCCGTAGTCGAGGCTGCGCAACATAAGAATCGTCCGTTTGATTTGATTCACAGGTGGAGCCGTTATTATGGTGCCGCCGACGAATCAAACGAAGCTGGAAGGCGAGAAGGTGCAATTCTCCTGCGAGGCAAAGGCGCTTCCGGGTAACGTGACGGTGCGCTGGTTTCGCGAAGGCGCCCCCGTCACGGAAGTCTCGGCCCTGGACACCAGAGTGTCCATCAAGATAGACGGTAGCCTGGTTATCAATCCCGTCAGCGCCGATGACTCCGGTCAATATCTTTGCGAGGTCACTAATGGCATCGGCGATCCTCAAACTGCTAGCGCCTATCTGAACGTCGAGTGTAAGATTTGTTTAAATATTTGAATTAGAAAATCAAACGGAATCAAAATTCGAAAAATGTCTCAAATAGACCTAAATATTTAAACACCCAAGGACTGAGCTGTGTACTTAAAACGCGAAGCTGAGCTAAGCTCTAAGTGCAAAGCTTAATGCGATTAATGTCCGGAGGATTAATGTCATCCTGCATTTCGCGTATTTCTAGATCCGGCGAAGGTCACGTTCACCCCCACTGTCCAGTACCTGCCGTTCCGTCTGGCCGGTGTGGTCCAGTGTTACATAAAAGCCAACCCGCCCCTGCAGTACGTGACCTGGACCAAGGATAAACGCCTACTCGAGCCTTATCAGACGAAGGACATCGTTATCATGAACAACGGCTCCCTGCTCTTTACACGGGTCAATGAGAATCACCAAGGCAGATATACCTGCACGCCTTATAACGCCCAGGGCACGCAGGGCAGCTCGGGTCCGATGGAGGTCCTCGTGCGGAACCCGCCTGTCTTCACCCTCGAGCCGGAATCAGTGTACACGAAGAAGGTCGGCGAGACGGTCGAGATGCACTGCGACGCTCAAGAAGCTGACGGAACGCAGAAGCCAACGATACAATGGCATCGGGTACAGTCTCAGTCAGAAAAGATATTCGTTTAGATTACTAAGCAAAATTCTCATTATTTCATTTTTTATCACTTTTAAATCAACTTCTCCTAAACTACCGTTTTCAACTCTGATGAAATGGGCATTTTTATTATTATTTTACCATTAGAATTACCCTTCTCTGTCATTTATGATATCGATTGTTTTCTTCTAAAGATATATCTTTTAATAAAAAAGTTAAAAGACCGCGGTCTGATTTATTTAAAAACCGTCTTTTGGACATGTTGTCTAAATAATTGATATCTATTGATAAATAATTGAATAAGGCATACTTAAATGGAAATAGATATACATTTATATTTAACGTTAGAACTACCAAGGCAGTCCAAATAATTAATCTGTAATTTTTTATCAATTTATAACAGTGTATTTTCTGAGATTTCCCGTTACTTTTGTTGCAATATTGTGATTAAATTGATCAATTTATACTTTCTTCCTTCATCTCTTTATAAGGCATACTTAAATAGAAATAGATATACATCAATCGTCGACATATAGTTCTAGTGTCAAGAAATATTTTCGACGAGTTGTTTCGCCGCATAATTTTGTAAAACATTTTTGAAATTATCTCAGAGGGATGGCGGACCCATCCAGCGCAGTCGCGCGAAGATCGTCGGGGGCAATTTAACCATAGAGAGTCTTCGACGCGCGGATTTCGGGTTTTATCAGTGCGTCGCCTCTAACGAAGTCGCCACCATCTCATCCTCGACGCAATTGATCGTCGAGGGTACGCAACCCCATGCACCTTACAACGTGTCGGGCACTGCCACGCAATTCGCGGTAACGCTAATGTGGTTACCAGGCTATTCCGGTGGTCCCGATTACAAACAAGATTATACTATCTGGTGGGTATATGGGATAAGCTGATATAGGTATTACCATTTAAGGTTCCTTTTATCGATAATAATTGCTTCGACCCGAATAACGGGGAATCCTCCATATCGTAAAAGCAATTTCACTTGTTATGGCACGCGTTATAGGTGATAATCGTTACATCGATATCACTTATAAGCGGACCCAATAAAATTTTTTTAGTCTAGCTCTAGAAATTCTCAGTAATCTTTAACGTTTCGTTTGTTTTTCGTTGCCGTCCTCGTTCAGGTATAGGGAATCGGGAACTTCGGAATGGAAGACAATCCCCGTGACTCCATCGGGCAGCACAACGGTGACGATCAACAATCTCACGCCTAGCACGCTCTACGAATTTCAAGTGATCGGGAAGAACGCCCTGGGCGAGGGAATGCTGAGCAAAGTCATCACAGTCAGGACGCTCGGTAATGAAAACTACGTATTACGTTCAAATTACTTCGAATACTGAAGTTTTTCATAAATTTAATAAGTAAAGAACGAGCAAAGAATATACACAAAGTCTAATAAGCAAAACTCGATGATCTCTCGAAATAAGTATTACTATTCGTATGTAATTGAGCTACTAATCATGTATCTATCTATTAAAAATACCAACTATGGTTTATCAGTATTAACGTTAGTCTAACCAGTAGTAACTAACAAATCACTATTGATTTATTCGCCGACTAACAAACTAATCTTTGCTATCTGTACAAATTTCTTTCTCACTATTCGCATCTATCGCTGCGTTCTCCAAGGCGTTGCCCTGACCCAGTCAGCGACTCCTTCCGCGCCTGATCAACCCGCCTCTTCGGATCAAAGTGGTAAGACTTGAATAAAATTTAGTATTATTTATAAGTATCGCGGTTAAAATGGGACAAACATTGAAATGTTAAAATAAAATCAGCGAGACAAAATATTTAATAAAAGAGCGATGCGTTTTATGCAAGCCATCTATCAGACTATCAAACGTTTATATTGTCGTAAATTTATACGCGTGAAATGCATCGGGGGCAACGTGCAGTGCAGTTCCTTCAAGATGTTAAAATCGACAATTTTTACTGCCAGTTTAAATCCGCAAGCTAGCGAAACGCGATCGGTTGCCGGAATATCTCGGAATATTCGCGAATTGCGCGATTCACTTCGCAAGCTGAGAATGGCATCTCGATGACTGTCGAAAGGAAACTCATGCGTGAGGGGTGTCGTTCTCGTCTCGCTCCGCTCTGATCCTCTCATCGGAGTATCGATCGGAGAATCGGAAAGTCGCGCGATTTCTTCTTCGGCTAGAACCGCAAAAGGCGGAAAAAAAGGAGAGAAGAAAGGGGGGAAACAAAAAGAATGAGAAAAAAGTGACAAGATAAGGAAAGGGGGAGGCGGGGAGGCAGGGGAACGTACAGCGAATGCGGATGCGGAATGAGGCGAGGAGCGGAGAAAACCGAGAAAAAAGGGACGGAGAGAAGGAACGGAGACTTCCGTGGCGACTTATCGTATCGGAAAACCCATCGAGCCGTTCATTCTGCTTCCGCTTTTATTTCCTTCCCTCGAATCCACCGGTTCATTGCCTTCCATTTGTACACACCGTACCTCGAGCATCCCCGATACCGGCGTCTAGGGATTTCTATCTGGTTACCTTTCAAGCGTTTCTTTCGCCTATCTGACTCCTTTCCCGTTGTATCCTTTTCTCATTGTAGCGCTTTTTCGCTTCTTACGCTTATATCCCACGCATCATCATCGGTTTCGCTCGTTAGCCCGCGCCGACAAAGGGCCCCGGCTTCAACAATGCTGGTTAACCGCGGTTAACTAAATTTTCTTTTTCTATACCTCTACACTGCTCTCTCTACACAAAAACGTACCAAAACTCATCGTGTTTCACGTACACTCATCGAGTTGAAACTCAAACAGGAATCCTAGAAACTTTCGAGAGTCGATCTTTTTCAACAAACAATTTATATTACATTTTCCTACAAATATGCTCAAGTTTTATGTTTCAATTCTGTAATTTAAAGCCAAGAATAAATTAAACAGTAAAATTTTGTTATTCTCTAGTATGTAAAGGTATACCGCAATTCGTTGACTGATTTGACATATTTATGAAAGAAAAATTAAATTTTTAACTTCCGAAATTTAATTGAAAAATAAGTACCTCACGCGCGGGACGTAGATATGAAATTTTGAATAATCCTCTGCATTGTGTTCTATATTGTGTTCTATATTACAGTTCAAAAAGAGATATTTAGGCTGTATAAGTCAGAGTTAATTGACATTGATGAAACCAACCCCAATTTGATTAGCAGAGAATTTCACAATGAGTCCGCTTAGATTTCATTCGTAAGAATCTGAAAATAAACGACATCTTATTTTGCATGAGCTTTATAATATGAGCTTCTTAAACTATCATGACGACTTATTTATTTCTAGGCAATTTAATTTCGTTTCTTCTTGAGTTTTGCTTGATTTTTTAAAAGTTTTTCTGTTTCTTTTTTTTTATTTCAGACATCCTTGATTACAATAGTCTCGTATTACCGACTGATTCCACAGGAAACCCCGCGTTTCCACCAATCGTACGACCGAAAGGTATACATATTTCCATCTTTTTTTATTCATATTCATATATTTTATTCATATGTAATAGAATCCATAAAGTAAAAATAATCCTTAATATTCTGCATTTGATACTGGTATTATCAAACAGCTATTATATTATCCTATTGAAATGCTCGAAAGTGTTCGTCGCCGCTTTCACCCCGCCCACATTCGATGCGTTATTTGCAGTTAATGTGCGCACGATGACACATATCGTTGCTCCATCTCTTTCTCTCTCATCGCAGATTCTTTAGGAAGAATTTTTCGCGTCGCGAAGAGGGCGAGAGCATAAATATCCATTTTTTTTTTCCTCAAAATCTCTTTCGTTTCGCGCGGAGGGGATTAACCGCCATTACATGCTATGATGGACATGAAAATAAGTGTCAAGCAGTCCGACAAGGCAATAAGAATGAAACGCGTGTTCTCGCGCACACCCACGCTCGCATACAGTTCGGCATACCGCGAGGAAGATACAGAGGAAAAATAAAAATGAAATCCTCTTAGCCGCGGCGTACCGGAGAGCTAGACGGAAGGTATTCCAGGAGGGAGAGCAGGAAATAACATCATACATTTTGCACGTAGCAGACGGTTCCAAACAATCTACTCCGCTTTGGAGCTGAATAAACCCAAGAAAGTTTTAGTTGCCTCTCCGGCGAGTCGAGTTTCAATCATATTTGGATCGTTGGGCAGAACAGTGACGTAAATAAAAAAAAAAAAAAGAAAGAGGGAATAGCAATACAATTCCAGCGTCCAACAGTTTTTATACGTAATTACATTGAAGTAAAAACTTTATATTATAATTTGTATTTTCGCGCAGCAGCTTTATTCATTCATTTAATACCGTACTGTGTGTATATTTTTTAACAAAATTTTTATATAAATAATCTCCGACTATGTACATTTCTACGCAGGCATAACATCCATTATTTGCACAAAACTAATAATAAAATATAAAATCCTCGTGTCTCGCTCGATGGAGGCGAGAGAAAACACTTGTAATGGAGTTTGCGGGAGAAGAGAGAGGAAATAACTTCATATATTTTATCTACAAAGCATTAATATTCGAAACAATACAAGCCGCTAATTTTGCATTTTCATGGCCAAATCAAACTGGTTATTTGCCGGTTATTTTCAATTTTTTCACGTCAATTTCATACGTTTGCATGGCAATGTGGTGAAAAAGTGGTTCTTTGCTGCCTAAACGCTAGAATTGGACGTTTATCTAGCGCACTTGTACAACAAAGGCTAAAGTTTTTTTTGGCAAAAATAAGTCTATTGTCTTTATTTCTTCCCTTCCTTTATTTCTCCCTGCATGCACATGCAGGGTGAACGAAAATCAATTCACGTATTATGTCCCACGAGAAAATTTCGGGCGTTTTCTTTTGATCTCCAAAACTCGATTCAATCTTGTCAGCTTAGCGGCATGTTAATCAATTTGAATGGCGCTAAAAATTGTGTCATTCAAATTGCCAATGTACTGAAAATTCGTGGACTTTGATGAAGTTGCAGTGTATTTTAAACGAACGTAAAAGAGCTGTTGCCGATACGCGGTTCCGCTATTTGATCGTAACTATAAGAAAATTTATCGTTGTTTGCGTAATGGGGTAATCAACAAAACAAACAATCGTGAAACAGTTTTTACGTTTATCGCGATTCGCAGAAACAACGAGGCAATTTCCGTCAATTTCGTAAATTCCGCCGAGATATTTTCCAGAACAGCGGCCATTAAATTGATAGGAAGGAAACGGGAGAACGGAACGAGATATTTGCTTTGTTGGAATAAATCTGTGGGGCAGATTGGGTGAATCAGAATATGACGGAACAAAAAAAAAAGGAAACCGAGAATCAAATAAAACGCTCGCACCTCTTCGTACGAATTATTCGCGTAATATGAGCTGTTTTCTCACTCGTACTTTAGCGTATCTTCTTTTTGAAGATTATACGTTATAATTCACAGCATGAAATCATACTATTACTAAAAAAGAAATGGTGCCACTCGGACGTTAATAAGGTTAACGCGTGTACGCCGGAAGCAATTAGGTCATAACATTACATGTGTAAGAAGTGATGAAAGAAGCTGATCTCATGTCCGACTAATCCAATTAAGAATTTGCACCAATACCCATTTTATTCCGACCTAGTGACTTCGCATTCAATAAAGACAGAAGTACATGCTGATTTATTCATATAAATTCATATATAATTTATTCTTATTTTCTTATCATATTATATATATATTATGTAAAATTATTGTAAAACATTACTATATGTTATGCGATAGAAATAATGTACAAGCGTCAACCTTGCCATTTCAGGCAACCTCGTAGGGTGTCGATCTTAATTTATCGGGATATCTCCACCGTCACATATTATGGACATATATACAAAAATAATGAAAATATTTAAAATAATCCCTGTCTCAAAACGAACGTAGTTGATCCATCATGCTCATACCAGCGCATTTGCTCATATTAGCCAATGCAAAGAAATTTTTTCCTTTTTTTTTTTTTTTGTGCAAGCGACATATCGCAGTCGACCCAGATACGCGATGATGAAAAAAGTCAGACATACAACTCGATGGCGCGAATACCGTCGGATTTGATAGATGCGAAAATGTCGCTGCGGTTGGAACGGCGTTAACGTTTCCATCAAAAAAAGCTTTCCGCTGGCGCTGCAACTCGGTGCATCACCGGAATTATTTTGGAATTACAACAACATTTATTCGCTGACGCCAAAGAGACTTTCCCTACGTCAGGTTTTTTTTTCATTTTGCACACGCACAACTTCAAATCTCTCTCTCTCTCTCTCTATTTTATTACTAGAGAAATAATTTATCAATCGTGTGCACAGGATAAAAGATAAAAGTATAAATGCGAGATAATATCTTATTATTAGATTAGTTTATTAGAATTAATTTATTAATTTATTCGATGTTATTATTTCCGATCGACCTGATCGGCGTGATTTAAATCACCAGGACCAAAGCCAGGTACTCCCCGGAACCTCACGGTGACGGAAATCAGCAACGGTTTCCTGATAACCTGGCAACCTCCTGTGGAAAAAGCCCATCTTATCCAATACTATACTATCAAGTACAAGACGGACGGACCTTGGAAAACGCTCAACAAGGGCCAAATACGACCCGAGGAGACCAGTTATTTAGGTGAGACAAACCTATTGCCTTTCTCTCCCTCTCCCTTTCTCTCTGTCTCTCTTGTTGATCGCAGCGATTATTATGCATAAAGTTTCTCACGAGCATCGGACAGACGTTCAGCACCGAGTACGAGTAATTCCAATACACTCATAAACCAATATTACTTATCGAACTGACTTTCGAGAGTACCGGCTTTCATGCAATTTCCCATTTAACGCGAACGCCCACAGTGAAGAACCTGGTCGGTGGTAGGACCTACTATTTCCAAGTGTTCGCCAACTCGGCCACGAATTACGGCGCGAGCGACCAGGTGAAGTTTCCCGTGCCGGCTCGTGTTAAGCACAAAGCGATCACCGCGGGCGTCGTGGGCGGCATCCTCTTCTTCCTTGTCGCCATCATCCTCAGCATATGCGCGGTGAAAATATGCAATAAACGGAAGAGAAGAAAACAGGAGAAAGGTATGAACGCCCCGTGGCGTTATCGACGTATCGTACATCGTTTTGCCCGCAATTCGCCTGGACCTGTGCTCCTGGTTGTGTCGTCTCTATGTTGACTTCCGCAAGAGAGACAAAAACGTTCTCTCAGACAGAAGTCTCACGAAACTAACGCCATACATATAATATAGTGCAGATATTTAATAAAGTTGTAATTAAATTTTGTTAAATAGTTTGGATTTAAATGGATATAATGTTAATCTACTATAGCTGCAGCTAATTAACTGTTTTAATTCGCACGTTACGTCCTTTCTGAACGGAACAGAGCGTCTAAGGTAAAGTAAGTTAATTTTTGCGAATATTGTGCGTTATTTCTCTCACTTGGTCCGTCCTGGGCCCGCTTATTTTTTTTTTTAACTTCTACTAAAAACTCGTATCGATTAGTGGCCATTTGTATTCAGTGCCCAGGACTGGCCAAAGAGACGGCTACGATTTGGCAACGCAGGCGCCGGGCGTGCACCTGTGAACTTGAACATTCATATTTAACATAATTATGTAACATTGTAGAACTGCTTTCAGCGTATAATATGGTGGCCTGCCGGGTCACCGACGCCAGGAACGGCGCAGGGCAGGGGCCCCAGGGAACAGTGCCTTTGAAAAAGTGAGTGTCTACCATCCGAAACACTATTATCCCCTCAGGTCCCAAAGAATCTTGACTTTAATACGTTTGGAGCATTTCTAAAGGCTCTTATCATACGACAAATAGACCGAAGAGGTCGCAGCTGCACTAGAAATCTGTTTCGTCTGCTGATCAAAGTTTGAGACTCGCAAAAATATAAAAAAAATTCAACTATTTAATAATTGCGATGAATATCTTCCAAGTATAATCCAATATGTGATCAATAATTTTTTTCCCGACAACAAATATATTAGATGAATTCTGACGATATGATTGGCATGATTGGCAAAGCGGCATTAAAATGCTCTAAACGTCGCGTCGGCTCTTCATAGGTCGATGAGACCTTTGAACACTTGATTGAGATAAAACAGGTCATACAGGCATCGAAGATCGACAATTTTGTATCGTCGAAACGCGCGCGTCAAGAAGTGCAGATGCGACTTCAAAGAAACATATATCATTTAGGTTTAGCCAGAACTAGGATTAAGTCCATTCCACCCTCTCTTAACGAGTAATAGGCGATCGAAGCACCTCAAGCATTTACGAAACCTCTGTCACGAATAATCTTCTAGCTAACAGATATTCGAACATTCACCTCTAATATGATATATAGTATTACATTAATTACGCATATATACATATTTCTATATTTATACTGACCCGGGTGTATCAAAATTCATATACATTATTTCGTATCGCTCCTACGTCAACGACTCTCTATTTGCAGCCATGGCTTTAATGATAATCCCTCTTTCGCAATGTCACTTCTCAAATTAATAACACCGCTCGATTATTTTACGAGCTAATCGGAAATAACGATGACATGCCGTTGTCGTACCAGCGACACGTTTACAAAGGACATATATACGACCGCAAGACTTAGCGAGACGTACGGAGAGAAATCCATTCTCTCTCCTGCCGTCAGCTCGATCCACTTTGACAAAGGACAAGCGCTATCCCCCTGAAACGGGGGGGGATTAAGGAAACGAGGAATGACAGTACCTCTTTTGATCTACTTGCGACCATACATAACACTATGAGCTTCTAGATGTATATATATATATATATATATATCTCGTAGCAATTAAACCGGCAGACTAAACCGCAGCAGCAGAGGTATTTTGGACGAGGTTGGAGAAACGATCTTTCGATAATCGATAAGTAATTTACGCAAACACTCCCACGCGCAACACGACGTGCGTGCGTGCACGCGTGCACGCCAGGACATGAACATTGAACGGAAGAATCGTGTTCGCTACGTGCGATCTGGCGTTCCGAATCGAATCGGTTCTCGGTAGCTCGGATCAAATAGAACGCGGCGAATCGTTTGAAACGGATAATTGCGCGCGCGATAATCAATTCGTTTCCCGCATCTCCGGGACTCGGTTATTTTTTACGAGCGATGCGGGAATATACGAATATACGAAAAGGAACGCGAGAGTTGCGCATAAGAAACGGCACAGAGATTTGAAAACAGCAATCTCTAGTTCAGTTTGAAAAGCGCAAGATAAACATAAACAGTTAATTCAATTGGATATTATTTGAACGAAAACATCAAATAGTTGCTTTAATAATCCAAATATTTGGATCCAATATTATTCAATTAACTGATTATTGAATTAACTGTTTATGTTTGTGGCAGCCCGTGACGTCGACGTTAATTGAAGCAACTGCATTTTCTTTCCGTGTACTTAATGCAACTGCAATTATTTCATTAAATTAATAGAAAGGAGAAAGATCTTGGATTTTTTTATGCAATCGCGAAATTCACGTGAAACGGCTCGATTTGGATCGCCGTGATCGCAATTCGCGCGATCTGGAACAGCATATGCACACCGAGAAAGGAAGCTATAAATAAAAAAAACGAGAACGAAATATTCAGATGTGCGATCGTCGTCGCACGTCGCATTTTTTATGCAACCCCCGTGATACCCGGGGGGGGGGGGGGAAAAAGAGAGAAAAAAAAAGACGAGCCACGGCGTAGCGCGTGGGGCGTTCGGCTTATTAGTGATTTCACGCCAAGCGGACTTGCACGTGTAGTAGCGGATAACACACAGTTGTGACTCTGTTATGATTTCCATCGCGGCATCCAAAAGTCCACAATACGACTGCAGTGATGCCTATTCTGGATCGTAACTCGCCATTGATTTCGCGCGATTTCGACGCCGCCTCTTTTACCGTACATTATACATATACGCGTTTCGTTATTAATTCGTTTCCGGTCGACCCCGAACCCGCGACGATTTTTCAAAACAATTCATTCGACCCAGCCATCGTTCACTGTCATCGTTTTTATCAACCGCACCGTTGCCCTTACTTGATTCTCTCTTGTGCAATTATTATCAGTACTGTTGTCATACCGAATCTCAGATGCTTCTCGTGTGTCTTATCGCGACGCTTATCGTGAGGGTGCTAACAGAGATCTTATTTATCCTGGTTCCTTTATGTATCATCCTTACACGCACAGGCAACGTGTCCGCAGCTCACGCTTCCACAATACGAACCCACCAATCGAACGTACAGAGACCGAGTACGATCGCACGATATCTAATACAGATTTTCTCGTAGGTTCGAAGCCGATTGCGAAGCCGTTCCGAAATAAACCGCATATATGTGTAATTATGAGTCCAAACTAATTTCGCAGCCATCTCGGCGATGTATTCTCGAGCCTCGACTATTACATTCTACATCGTCTAATTTGCGATTAAGCATGCGCTTTTGTAATTGATATGTACGAATATCGATCGTCATCCTTTTTCATTTCTTTCGCTGCAATCAGCAGACTAGGACTGCGGTCCACTTAGCGCTACAAATGCTTCGAAGCATTCTTCTTCTCCTTTCTTTCAACGAAGAAAGAAGAAGACAAAGAACGCTTTGAAGCATTTGTAGCACCAAATGGACCGCAGCCTAGCTCTCTCATATCGTCTTGTCGTAAATATATTTCACTGTGGAGATTCTGCTACCGTAATCCAGACTTAATACTGCCTTGCGTGTAACTGTTCTATTGTCTCCAATCCTTAGAATAACCCTTCGAAGTATCTAATTCATGCCGCCGTCATGTATTCATCCGTCGTCACCCTCATGATAAGTCGTAACGTTCATCGCGCGCAAATTTTCACTGAAAGCGCGGTCGTGTTTGTTGAGAATTATACCGAGAGAGATCGATATATTGCACGTTTATATACCTACACGTATATATATCCAGAACGGGCTGGACGGTTCAGCCACTGCCAAGAGTCTTTTTCACCGAGGCCCGCATTCGTGGTCACGTGTCTGGGCTGTATGCCGAGTAGAAGCAACGATTGCAATTTCCCTAATGCTTCAATAATGTCGGACATGGAGAACGCATTACACTAATTTCGCCCGGAATAACGACAGCTTCGTTTGGCCGTGAAAAACTTAACAAAGTTAAAGTTAAGGATCGACCTTAACGTAATTTTCTTCCGCACGTGTTTCTTCTGACGATTGCAGTCGGTGCGCTTGTCGGCTAGGCAGCTCGAAATAACGACTACGAATACAGGCCTGGAAATGATCTCGGTGTTAAGCACCGTCGCGATCAGAGCAAGGATCAGAAGAGAGCCGACGCGAGCTAGAGAATATAGCGTCAAGGGTCGGGAGACTTTGGAGAGGAAGGGCGCAGGGACGTGTTACTTCGCGAGCGTTATCGGCCAAAAGGCAGGAAAGAAAGGAATTGAAAAGAAAAGCGCCGGGGCAGACAGTAGAGTCAATCGATCGTAGTTAACGAAGGGATTTTCCCCGCTACCTTTCTCTCTATCTCTACCACTGTCTTTTATTTCTTTCGTCCTGCGTCTCCGACCCTAAACCAATTCTCGCGCAAAACGGCAACCGCGAGGAGGCCGACAAGCAAGTCAAGATAAGATAGCCGTTGCGACAAAAAGAGAAAAAGAGAAAAAGTGAAAAAGAGAAAAAGAAAAAGGAAAACGAAAGACAAGACGATAAGAAATCGTGGGCGTCTCTTGTCCTCCTCTCTCTCTGTGTTTTCTGTAGGTCGACAAATCTAAACGCGTGCGGCGAGTCAGTCTCGACGCTGACCCGTTGCAGCCCGTTGAATCCGCAACTACCACCACCACCACCACAACCTCTTCATCAATCACCACTTCCTACGCAAGTAACCACCCCCGCCACTGCCACCTCGGAGCCGGTCCACGAGCAGGCCCCCCCGAACCGTGATCGTGACCATCACGCACTCCACCTCGATAATCGAGATTACGAGAGCGTGTTTATCATAGAGAGGCGGAACAGTAAGCCTAATCTCCGCTAGCCACACAGAAAAAAACCAAGTACTACCACTACTACTATTACTACTACTACTGCTACTACTACCACTACCTATTACTGCTACTACTACCGCTACTACCGCTACTATTACCACCACCACCACTACTACGTACCCGAGACCACGGTTGCTCCCGAGAACCATGAAAATAAGCTCCCGCCGACGGTATACGTATATGTGTTTGTGTGTGTATAAACACGTTGTACCGAGCGGTCCGTCGATCGATCGAACGAACTGTCAGATCGAATTTCATTCTCCGTCAGTCGTCGATCCTCCTCGGTCGATCGAGCGAGCGAAACGCCAATTTGCCGGTGGGACACATGCCCGTTACTACTACTATTACTAGTACTACCGCTACTACTACCACTACTGCTACTACTACCTACTACTATGCGAGACTACAGCTCTGCAATGTTACTTGCTAGGACCTACTAATCTACTCTACCACCTACTACTATCTACTACTTAGGATGATTGTCATGACTGTAGATGAGATCTGCAATACAGGCAAAACAGCTAGGAGTTCACACTAGTAACATCCAGTCAGTACCCTAATACCTTCGTTCGGCGGCCTTAGGGAGTACATAGATAAGGGAGATTGAGGCAGGGCGGTAGATTTCTTTCCTTTTTTTTAAAATTCTTTTCTGCCAATCTGTGAAAAAAAAATTACCATGTTCTCCACGTATTATTCTACAATCTACATTACATTCACTGTCATCAATATATCGATCTACATTGCTTCTTTTATGTACTATATTTCGAAGACGAACCGGGAGTAACCCCCAGCGCACTAACGCAGTGTCCGCCTCTCTGCCATTCTATCATGCTTTATTCATTTCATTGCTCTTTTATTGCGTGTACGTATTTCTTCGTTCCACACAGGATTCATTGTCACGCGCGCTTATTAAAGAACCATAAATTGTTATTACCTACTACTTTGACTCAATCTATTCCTCGTTCATTCTTCACATTATTGCTTCTCTCTGTGAAAATCACCATTATGATACTTATTTCCTTTGCGAAATTACAAAGTGTTTAATATCATCTCTTATTATCTTTATACTAATGTTTAATTTCCTTTTTCATCATTAACTAGCTAATTTGCGCCGAGCGCAATATGTTCGAGAGGTGCATTATCTATTTGACCAGTCTTCTCTTTCTCGAAAACAATTTTTATGTGAAAGACTGCAGCAGTAATCATTTTAAATATTTTGTAATATTTTTTAAATGGAAGATGTTTATATTTTATTACTTTCAAATCTTGGCTTTCAGATAGATTGCGCCTATTGAATAATTCAGAAACTTTATTGTGTTCTCTTTAGAGATTTTTAAACTTTTTTATCTCATATTACAAGCTTAAACCATCTTTTTATCGCTAGTGTTCTTTGTCGCGTTTGTACTCGCTATTTCGCAATTCTTCATATTCAATTTTGATTTATATTTCTATTAACGTTAAACTACTATTTGTATATTTCTTTTGCTTTTACAGCGCTGAACATGATTGCAATACTTTTCAAAGTATGTTACAAATTTTTCATTTTTCTAAATATCTTCACATATTTATCACATTTTAATTGTTACTACCTTTCAGATTATTATTATTACAAATATGATACTAAAAGGTACATTATCCTGTTAATGCGTTCATTCGCTATCACAAATCACTATCTCGCTTGACTTTAAAACTTTCACCATGACGACGCTTTCACTTATCACTTATCTATACAATTAATTGTTAATTGGAAGATAAATTTGCGGCGACTCGATGTGTTACGCATTTGATGAATATTATTCCAATTCGTCTATCTACGTTGTTTCTTTCGAAATTATTTCCACAGAGATTTTTTTTCGTATTTTACTAAAATATATATATAACCATCGAGTTTCCTTATGATAGTTACTTTTCTTAACTTTCATACACCGCGTAATGAACATTTCTTTTTCTTAGATGCATCATTTTTAGCATCTATTCAAATTTACTTCATAAACAGCTAGCAGGAAGTTACTGGTATATTTTCATAACTTGTCGTGTAAATATGCACGTGTAAATTTATTCATCTAATATGATTTGTTACCAATAATTGATCTGCTATATTTGATCTGATAACAAAGATTATCCAGTAGCTTGCTGTATATTTCTAGACTATTAAAACCCGGTTTGGTGCATGTTGTTTAATGATCACGTAACGTTTATAATATCGTTCTGATTAAAGACAAGCCGTATATTCTTTAATAACATCTAAAGAATTTCGAAGCACATTTCACCAATGCCGGGCTCACCATACTGCTTCCCATTAGGTACTAAAATCACGTCTTAGTTTGTTACATCACGGTATTAGTCCACAGCATTAGTTTTACAAGGTGCTATTCTCGCAATATTATCCCGTACGATTCTCTGACCATACATACGCATGTGACATACACGAGTATATCGCCTCATATTTCGTCATAGATGCGAAAAGCAATATTCGTATATCCGATAATAGCCGGCCCGATGAATTGGTCGTTATATCGAAGAAACGTTTGTCAGAGGAATCAAATAAAACTTCGATTTGCGCGACACCAAGTTTCAACGGCGTACATATGGCACGTCGGGCTGCAACGATTATTGCGGCGCGCACGGCCACGGCGGAGCTCTAATTCAAGCTTCTTGTGTTATTTGATTGTTTCCAGTTTGTCGATTCTAGATGACCAATAAACAGACAGACACGCTCACGCTTACACGCGAACGCGCGGCAATAAGCAAGGCGGAGGATAGGTAAGCCGCGCTCGTTGCGGCCGCGCGAAAACTTTGTATCTACAAATACTCATATCCACCCACTGTTGTCGTGTCCGCCTGTTAATCGTTCACGACGCCACGTTGCATTATCCCATTCGGCCCGTCGAAATCGACGTGACACATTTAAACCGTTAGATTCTCCCATATCCTTAAATCCAATCTGCAATTAATTTCAACGACAGTCCGCACTTTTATAATTTACTCGACTGTGTCAATCTTCTACTTCTCTTTCACAGGATCGAGTGTTTCCAGGAAAAAAAAAATTATACATATTACGTATAAAAATTCAATCATATTATTTAATTGAACTTCGCGACGCGCGCTTACACTTACAAGGATTATCTTGTCAGAACGTAGATGACAGTTTGTACATCGCGTCCTAATTATTTGCGATTTCCTTACTGCGAAACACTCGGTTGATTCATATAGTTGTGCCTCATTTTTCTACATGTTTCGCTGTGTCTTTGTTATCTCTTGTGATACTTTTTCTAAACGAGGAAACAGTGTACTGTTCAAGACGCCTTTCTACTTTCGCGTTCAGTCCGATATTAATCGAATGAAATCGATGATTATTATACGACGGTGAAACGCGTCTCTATATCGACACCCATAAGACACTATTTATCTATTTGCTCCCTAACACCACCGCCTAGAAGTAACGTTCGGTTATTTAGCGTTATATTTCTTATCATTATCGCCACGACATATTGTTTTTTGTGAATGTAATCGTTGTGTTACAACATTCTCTCTCCCCCATCTTTCCTTGCTGCCGGACCCGAAGGAGGAGAAAAGGTGACGAGTTTCTCGGAGCACCTAAATCCACAATTGCTATTCACTGATCAAAGTCGAAAGAAAGTGCAAAAGATTCGCGCAAAAAAAAAAGTACCTATGAGAACGGAACAAAATTTTGCGAGCAAAAAGAAAAGAAGATGTACACATACATAAGAGAAATATAAGATTCGTTTTGTGAAAATTAAAGAAAGAAAAAAAAAAGATCCACTCACTGCCGAGGCCTACCCATCCGCAACCCACGTCACGCCCGATCACTCGTGCACCGGAATGTGCATGCGCATGCCTTCCCTGCCTGCATCCGTTATTCATTATTATACGTACGAGTAATTGATTATTGATAATTATCTTGCCATATTTAACTTTGAACATTGGCATTTACGTTACGTTTGTTCTAGTACTTTGTTTGACTTTCGTTCGTTAACGTTGCCGTGTCTTTTGCCGTTCGTGTTGCACGTATACTTGCCGTATCCGAGCGGCCGATGGACCACGTCGGAGGAAGAAGCGAATAATCTGAGAAGCGTTTGTCTCCGCAAATGATTTCATTAAACGGGGATGCTCCTGCGGAAGCAACATAAGTAAATTCGCGTGTATGCAGTCGACGAGTACCGAAATTTTTCCCCAAATATCAAATTTAAAAAAAAAAAAAGAAAAAACACGGAAAATGAAAAAATGCAAAATTTTATTATATTAAAAATAGCTCTTAGCAATAATGTCACATCTAACAATCACCAACATACGCCTCATCGTTTTTATATTATTTAACGCACGCTTAAATTCGCGATATAATGAGAACTGTATATTTCATTTTGGAAAAATTTTGGTACTACGCAAAACGGGTGATGGATCCCGCGTGGATCCTACGCCAAGATCATCCTCCGACGATCTCGATCGAGCCGTGCCTATCAATCGCCACCGCTGCGATCGCTCTAACGCTCCTTCTGTCCTATAGACCTAGAAAAAGCCGAGTACCAGGTTTAAGCCTCCTGAAGGAGATCCTGAGCCCGGATACCCCGGACTCGTGCCGTTGTCGTCCGCTGGGCAAGATCTCCCGAGCGGCCGACGGCCGCTTCGTCGTGGCGGACTCGGTTCTCAGCTCGGCCAACAACAGCATCCTGGACGTCTCCAGCAGCGACGACGGTGGTTTCCTGCCGAAGCAGCGGCTCAAATCCTCGTGGCGACGCCCGCTGGTTGGCACCAGCCAGCTCAGCCTGAGATCCGACGGCAGCGGCGTGTCCATAGGTCCCCCGCCATCGGGCTGTCATCACGGCATTGTTAACCCTTTGGCGAGGATACCACCCGCGAACGTTTGCACGATCACGTCACCCAGATTCCTGGCCAGCTCGCCGAGCGGGGCTCAGGTCCCCTGGACACCTTTGTACTTCAGCGATCTCAGCTCCGTCAAGCAACCATCCTCCGGCGAACGTTCCTTCCCGACGCCACCCGGCTACCTCCAACTTCGCAGCGTGCACCAGCGATACAGCCAGGAGTTACCGTCTCTCAAGGCGATCCATGCCGAGTCGAGGCGGTTCGTGCCGGTCCAGCCGTTGGCGACGTCTTCGCCACCGCAACCGGCCGGTCGACCCAGGGCGAGGTTACCGCCGAGACACGCCAGGCACGCCAGATCGGCACCGGAGCTCGCTGCCTCGCCCGACCTGGAGACCTCGCCCGAGAGCAGATCGAGCAGCTCGGGTTTCGGCAGCAAGAACACCTCGCAGCAGAACCAGAGCTCAAGAAGCGGTAGCACAGTCGCTGAATGGAGGCCGCCGCCCTACAGACCACCCCCGCCGCCGTTGGTGGGCCGCTGGCTTGAGCTTCAGGATCAGGTCAAGATTGGGCACACGCACATACAGAACGCCGTGGACGCTGGCAGCGTCGACGGCCACTACGAGTTCGATCCGGTGTCTTGCACGCCGACACCAACGTCGGCCTCGACGCCTACGCGGGAAGAGAGACCACCGATGCATCAGATCCACACAATCCACGTTCCCCACATCCATCAAGTGCACACGGTACATCAGCAAGCGCCTAGGTACAGCAGAGAGAACATAGAGGCTCGGGTACAAGCGATGAAAGCGGAATTCCATCAGTTCCGGCAAAGACAGGCGAGAAGACGACAGAGCGCGCATTTGGAAAGCGCATGTTGAAAATCGAAGAACTCGAAGGCGATCTGAACGATCGATTCAATTTCATTATGCCCGCTGCACCGCAAGTCTATAATGATCATGTTGAAACGATTGGGATGGTTGCAGAGTTAAATATATAATGTGCGAGACAAAAGTAATTCTTAAAAGAAGAGCTAACAGAAGAGGAAGCTAGATATCGCTCGCGATTAGATTTTGGTACTGGCTTTTGACTACCGTAGAAGATCGCGCGTTTTCAGCAACGGCGACGATAATGTGATCATCACCGAAGACCAACCACCGCAGCACAACGAGGATCATCATCACACGTGATTCCGCATTTAGAGGAAGTTTAAGTCAATTCTAGTAGCTGGACATCCATCTACAAAAGAAGGCTGTTATAAGCATCAGCTCAGGATACATAAGTTTCGCACGACCACGATACGGGAGCGACATAGTAGAACCGTACGTTAAGACGATAATCTTTCGGAGTTTCGCCCGTTTTACCGATTAAGAGGACCGTCGAGTATCCTACGGGGGAAACAATCTCGATATCATTTACTCGGGGGAGGGGGTAAAGGGGAGGGGGGGGGGGGGGGCTAAAAATCCAGCGACGTCGATCGCGCCGGGACGAGATAATAGAAACGAGGTGCGTTAACGAAAAATGTTCGAATCCGATTATTATTGGTCATATCCCGCGTACACCAACCACGCCTATGTCCGGTTTAGAGGACCGTGATTTTTAACGTTACTATATATAATAATGTAGAGGAACATACGGAAGAATTCACGGAGGACGAACAGGGGGAGGACGCTTTTTTTTTTTTTTTTAACTCAGTGGAACTGTCCTTTAGAGCTAGGAAGTGCGCAGAAGAGAAAGAAACACTCCCGATTGGCTCAAGGGGATGTTAAACGTAGTGGGATTCTCCCGTTATTATCGCGATCGGGACGAGAGATGATGAGAAGGAGAGACAGGAAAGCAAAAGAATTGGGATAGTTACGTCGGCATGATACTCCAAAGAAACTGTACCACTGTACATGCTCCGCGTATACCTTTTAAATATAAGATTAAATTTAATCGTACGCTGTAAGTAATAATTAAAAACGAAAGAAAAACAAAAAAAGTAAGATAATCGAAGAATTACCACACACTCACATATGGACACACACACACACACACACACACACACACCATACATACACAGACACATATACACACACACACACAAAGTAATTATATCGATGAGCAATGGACTCGAAACGTGATATTAGGCCGAAGCTTGCCTCGAGATTGCTTAAGGACTCACTCGTACTGCACTGCCTGTTTAGGGTTTCGCTAGCGACCCAACATATTATCGGCACAATAATTTTTCTTAAGCAACGTAAAAAAAAAAAACGAGAATAAGAATAACGTTCTTCGAATCTACACGCGTTCGGCCAGTGTAGCACGGCGATTGTGTGTGCACGTTCACCACGTGTGTTCACCCGTGTGGGTGACACACGCTAGCTTTACCGCCTATCGGCACTCCGGAGTTCACCGGTCGTTCTTCTCGAATTTAGATTAGCGACGCGCGAGCACGCGTATCGACGACAAACGACGTCGACCGGACTCTTAAGAACAAAAAAAAAACAGAATAATAAAAATCATTAGGAAAAAAATTGAATCTTTCAACTGCCAATGAAAAAGGGGGTCCGACGGTGCGTTCGATTCATTTCGTACGAAGCGTTGACGTTGATTAAAATAAGTAACACTAGAGCAATTAAGTGGAGAAAGACGACCGATAGAGACACGCGGCCATCATCGCCGGAAGGCAGGTGAGCGCGCGCACACACACGCGCCAATCAAGCCGAAGTTCGTGTGTAATTAGAGAGACGAAGGAGTTTTAAAACACGGAAGCGTACACATCACACCTACATACATACATACACACGACGGACACAAATGCAAACACACTCATTAAGCGACAGACACGAAACACACAGACGCGCACATAATACGAGAGAGAAAGAGAGAGAGAGAAAGAGAGAGAGAGAGAGAGGCGTTCTTCGAGACCCACCTAATTCTCACCAAACGCATCGGATCATCTTGAATCACGTGAGATCGGGGGCCGGCGATCGCCGATCGCGAGCGGGGGGGTTCTCGGGCGAATCTACGGGCTAATCAGTGTTGAGCTGCGCAGACCTAACGCGAGAACGTGTACCCCTTGGCGAGGGGGTAAACCGGCGGCGCGCTCGTTCCTCTTACCCTTTTTTTTCTAATTTTCTCTACACGTGCGACCGTGAAGACACCCCCCTCACGCGGAATCGGCCCGGCCCCCGCGACTCCCGGCGTTTTACTTTCTTTATAGTACAAACACTTATTTATATATACGTACATATTATACATATTTATTATAAATATTAGCAAGGGCCCTACTCACGATTCAACTATACTTCGACGAACCGTAACGGCGAGAGAGGAAGAAGAAGAGGATGAAAGGAGCGGCGTGGACGCCACCGAAGCGCTCTATACAATTTTCGTTAAGATGTGCATGCATGCGTGCGGTACGAAGCCGAATCCAGGCTAAGCGAACGAGCGCGAATGAACGGCTTGCTTCAATCAGCGCGAATGTTAATATTCGCGATACCGTTCGCGCTCATCGAACTTGTTCATTTGTGTTTGATTAGGTACGCTCGGCTTGAATCCGGCTTGACGTGCGAGAAAAGATGAATGTGCGAGAATAACGCGTGAACGAGTGAATGGAGTGCGAACGAATATAGATTAAAGCTAGATCCAGATCGAGCAAAAACGAGCACGAACAAACGCGAGTGAATAAGGTAAAAGTACCAATGCCCGGACACGTATCTATGTCTGGACACCTTTAACATTTATAAGTATAACGCGAGTTAAAATAAAAGATAAAAATATTTTTCTTGTATTTTAAAACTTTAGTGATGACTGAAGTTTCAAAATACAAGAAAAATATTTTTATCTTTGATTTTAATTCGCGTTATACTTATAAATAATATAAATTATAAAGGTGTCCGGGCATTGGTACTTTTATCTTAACTTGTCTCAGTGATTGCGAACATCAGGAGCACTTGGCGGCGCTATTCGCACTCATAGAAGCAGGTTGTTCATTCTTTCGCGTTTGCGCTCGTTTGCTCGGTGTGCTTCCGGTTTTGCGCGTGAGCAAATGCAGTTGTTAAGAAACAAAACAGAGCATAATGTAACATACACGATCACGCAAAGATAAAAGAATAAAATAAAAAAGAAATACGATAAAAGTTAAGAAAATAACGGAGGTGACACGAAAGAGTACCAATATTCTAAAGTAATTCTAATGGTTGAATTAATAATTTGATAATTAATTGATATTGTAAATCGTAAACGACGTAGCGTGTAGCGTATTAATCAACGAGAGCGACGAGCGCGGCGAGTATTCATTAATTATTATATCCGCGCGGGAGTATTACGATGCGAGATATACATACATACGTGGAAGGACGGGGGAGGAGGTGCTGAAAGGAACTCGCGCCGGCAGAATGGTACCAATTTTTATCGTCAATCGCGTAAAATCGTTAATATGTTACTAGCGACATAACGTATCGGATGCATGAGATGTGTGTAATGTTGGGGATGTAAGAGAATAGATCTCCGTCGAGTCAACGTTCACCGTTAGACGTTGGGGAAACGTTTTTGATAACGTGATGATAATACACGCTTCGTAATCATACATTATATACGAGAGACACCCTCTCCCCCTTCTGGATGGATGCAGCATATGGAAGAATCATTGTACGCGAGAGAAGGCGATCCAACCAACGGACTTGTAGATGTATAAGTAACGTGTAGATATATCATAGTTAGATACACACAACGATCTCAAGAGGTCATACAGTGTGAACGATCGCGAGATAATGTACGAGAATAAGAGAGACGGAGAGAAAGAGAGAGAGAATGAAAGAAAGTATGAAAGAGAAAAGAACGAAGAAATGGGAAGTAAATAAAAATAGTGAGTAACCAAAAAAGAAAATCTTGAATGATCCTTCGCGTTATCTTTGAGTCTATCACGCGCAGCGTGATAGGCTCATACGATAAAACGAATATGTTCAAAACGTATTCGAAATACGAGGGAGACGTAGGAAAATCGTAAGATTGTGAGAGAAAGTACTGTATGGTTGTGAGAGAAAGAGAAAAAGAGAAAGAAAGAGAGAGAGAGAGAGAGAAAGAGGAAAAGAAAAATAAAAGAGAAATGGCGATTTCGCTTGAAACGGCATATTTATGGATAATATGGTTGAATCGTGAATCTGTTTGTAAAACTTTATCACCGGTCACGACGGTTTCGTTCGTCCTGAGTTCCTTTTTCGCGACTCGTGTGAATGATTTACGTTTTTCATCGTCATCGCGCACCTTTTGCGTTCGCGATATTCGTCATTGTATCTTCACCGCGCTGTCGCACACGCGTGTAACTCGCGCGAGGCCGCGAGCGACCGCCGTGATTCGTGGATTAATTAATTAAGCGTTTCGTTCGTTATGTACCTGAAAGCCAGTCGCGGTTTCGGCTCATCGCCCGAGATCGCTCGAGCGAAATTCACGAGCCCTCGAAGCAGGACGTTTGCGATTTTGGAGAGTCGGCGATTTTTCGCATCGCGGACCACGTGTGCAACTAATTCATTCGTCACGCGGCTGGAAACGTACGCTTATTTCGCTTAATGAGTTCATGTACAAACTGTAGATAGCCATAAATATATTACGTAAATACATAAATCGCGACAGTTGTAGCTATTCTATCTATAGCTATTATGTCATACATACTTATATGAGAGGCGAATGCGATGGCGATAATCCGTAATATTGCATTAGATAATCGCGGAAAAATTTACTGTAATTCGCGATCTCATCATTAAATCCGCTCGTGTTAAATCGCGAACGTATTCCGATTGCATTTCCACGAAACCTTGAAAATATTCTCGACGTATCTGCAATAAGTATTCGAGTCTCTTCGGGCATATTCAAATTGCAAAGAAGCACAACAGCGACGATGCTGCTTCGAGGTATAAGTTTTTGCGCGTGAGAGATGGTAATTTGACGTGAAATTACATGCTAGTGTCATACTATTCGCAATACCATATGGTCGGATGATATCACATCCTTCGGTCGCGTGAAATAACACGTGCGAGTCGAATTCAATGGCTCTCGGGTACTGCGTTCTGCTTGGATCTGCGACCATCCATACGCTCTACGGCTTATTTGAGATCTTGGTATAATATACAATATTTTCTTGCAATATAACGATATCGAATGTTTCCCTTTCGCAATCGAATAGCAGATCTATGCGCTCTCGTGAAACTCGATGAAGATCGTCGCGGCTCCAAGCACGGCTCTCATCTTCAAGTGCTCTCGCGCATCATCATACACCGGCACAATTGCTATTGCGACGATATTTGTTGCGCCGAAATTGAATTCGAGGAAAAAAAAAAAAGAGATAGAGCAGAGATTTTTCTTTCTTTTTCATTATTCTCTCATTCTACTGTTATATTTGTTTTTTGTTGAGTCATCAGAATGTACTTTCACACACGTAATCGTTAACCCTTCTCACGCCCGACATCGAATCGCTTCTACACACGCATGTAACGTTCTTCTGTACCGTCTGTATCTTCACTTCCGCTTATTCTCGACTGTATCCGCCGTCGGACTTGTACACGGTACGTTGAACTGTTTCGTTGTCACTTACGCGAATGCTCGTTGTTCACCTCCATACCCAAGTTTGATTGATTGATCTATGCTTTCTCGCGAACCCCCCACGAGAACTCCAAGACGTACTAACTTAGGACAAATTGTAGACAATTTATTATTAAATAAAATGAAAAATAAATCGACATTTGAAACGAAATGGGCAACGTTCCCAGGACATTTGTATTGTATTGATTTATTTGTATTGATTTATCATTAAACACGTGTGCGATGCATTTCAATGCGGCGCAGTCACGACCCTTATAGAATATGAAATGCTGCTGGATCACAGGATTCACAGGTATGTATAAGAAAGATGATTATTGATAAATGAGTAAATATTAATAATAATAATAATTATTATAGTGCAACATTATAAGTTTAAATGGACTATTGATACACCATTCAAATACTGTCCACAGTCGACACAGAACATTTAGTTTACGTTATATCTATGTTATAATTATTATTTCAAACTCAACAATGTACAACATGTGTTGAATGCGAAATTATAACATAGATGTAATGTACAATAATTGATGCTCTGTGTTGACTGGGTGTTATTTGGCATGACGTTTAAATCAATATCTAAATTGTTAGGTATTACTCACAACGTCGTGTCATTCTTCCCTAACTAGAGGATTTCTACGCCTTGGTAATAACAGAGAGCGCGTAATTGCTAGTCAAGGTAACAAGATCATTGTCAGAATAAGAAAATCGGGTCACCGGACGATCATCGCGTTTGTGTACGCAGTCATTAAAAACTGCGGTATTCCTTGAAACTGATCCTACCCGTAAGTCTTTCTTCGTTTTTCAGTGATATAGAAATAATTAAAAAATATCCTTAAGACCGGTGGAGACGCGAAATAGTCTTTGAGCGAGGATAGATTTTTAACTCGATATGTAGAATCACGAAATCACACGGCGCGGCTGTAATTTTCTTGAGAAACTGTATATAATTGAATGCTAAATGTTTCATGGTACATTTGCGCAAGACGTCTGCGGCACAGATTACTGCAAATTGCCGTCATTTCCATTATTCCCCTCGGCATATGCGCGACGTTGTGTGTGTTTGCCGAAAACTGGAGCGGCGCTCCATTACGAGAGAAGGCCCTTTATCAAGAGGACTCTCCCCATTTCCTAGCTGATGCATTAGGTCCATTTTTATATATAGAATGCCAATTCAAATCTTGATGAAGCTTCATAAATTATTTCTTGTAGCTCGCCTCAAGAGGAAAACTTATTTCAGAGACGGATAATTCTTCTACTGCTTTCTGTATCTGTTCACCGAGTTCGTTTCCCCGACAAGGAACCATGCGCCTTTGTGATAAAGCACTCGAAAAATCTCCAGCAGCAATTCGATTACTTCCAGAGAAAAGTAAAATATGTTCTCGTCCCTCGTATAAATCGTCTTACATCGTAAATCTAAAGTAGGATCTATCGCGCGGATATATCCCCGGAGGAGTAATATTTTTCTACGAAAATTGCAGAGAATTATTTTCACCTCAAATCGCGCCGAGTATCGCTGAGCACAAGAGATAATTGCTTGACCATTACAAAAGAATTTTCAAGTTATCAGTCTTCCCAGACAACACGTAGATATATGCCAAATCGGAACATATATGACGTCAAAGACGTCTTATGATATAACGTCTTTAAGACGTCTTATGTCCCGATGTGGGACATTGTGTTCACTGGGTTTTTTATATAAAGTGCATGCTCTTGTACGAATTTGAGTGTACACTGAAAGAAAAATTTATTATTTGCAAGAAAATTAATTTCTACAAATTTAGTTTTCTAAATTCAAAGAAGTATTAGGTAGATTTGAGAAAACATTTTTCTGAATTTAAAATATTTTCTCAAATCTACATAATATTTCTTTGAATTAAGGAAACTAAAATAGAAATCAATTTTCTTGCAAATAATAACTTTTGTTTCAGTGTATCAGTTAATCTGCACTCGTGGCCGACAGGGATCGTGCGGCACAAGGGTTAGTGAACTGCAAATAGATCATCCCTATTATACCGCTCTGTGAAACAGGTATTCTTCAATGGCAGACGCAATCAATTCGGACAGACAGGTGAATCAGGAACGAGCCGTTCCCTCTTCTGGCGTCGACGATGAAATAATACGATCGGTATCATTATGCGCGCATTTATTTCCAGTGTCCCGGGCACGTCCAATCCTGGAACGTGATCCATGCGAATGGATCCATTATCTCAACAGCGTGACAAGGCTGTGGGCAGTCTGCTAATGCGGCAAGGGACGGACGTGACGTAATCTGAGGTCACCCACGCACGGCTGCTCCGATGCAGTCTCGTAGTACGGTTTCGGCACACGAATTGCATCAGGAATCGATGATTCCGCTAATATACGCGAAGAGTATTTTCGCCATCGTGACATGTTCCAGCTCCTTTCGATTACAAAGGACTTTCGCAGTCGTAAAGAGCATTTTGGAAAACTTGCTGTATACATAAATCGTGTTATCGAAACTTTTTTAATGTAATTCATATACAAATATCACAGATCAATAGCTACTTCAGCACATTTAAACGTGAAACAAATACAACGTATTGTTTCCAAATTTTTACTATAGTTCCGTATTATTTTTAGAAAAAAAATTTAGCCCATAAGGAAACTTACAAGTAAAAATGGTTTATTTTCTTCGTGCTTGTTAAGAATACATCGACAGAAAGGAAAGCCGACAATTCCACGAACGTATAAGAGTTTATGGTAAACAGTCGTAACCGGAAACTAGCATCTTAGCTAAAAGAGCCTCATAAATGACAATTACGCGACGTAGGCGTATAAATAAAGGGTTCAAGGGACCATCTTTGACGTCGTGAGAGAACTTTCGCGTATTTTCTCTTACATCCTTCTCACATTGAAGCACCTTTTACCGTATACGGAAAGGTGCACTGAAAAAAAGTTCTTGGTAAAACTTGTGAGATACATTTAGTAATAGTTTTTTTGAAATATTTGGTTATTATTACCGATTGTAATAATAATAACAAAACACTTTGTAATAATTATAAACATTTTAAAAGGTTCAGTTGGGCTAACTAAATTATATTATATTATGTATTATTTAATCATAATTACCTATATCTAGGTTTAGTTGAAACTATTTCACTAAGCGGCTTGGTGAAATAGTTTCAACTAAACATATAGGTATCTCATAAGTTTTACCAAGAACTTTTTTTTCAGTGGATCTGAACATCATTATTTTTCATATATTATTATCTATTAAAGTAAGGCCGATAATATGTTTCAAGCAAATATTCATAATCGTTATCTCATAAATAGGTAAATATAATTGCCGTATTGTCTTTCAATTTAAAACGTGACCTGTGTAAATCGCATCTGTAGCTATCTTGCATTTAAAGAGATGGAAGATTCGTGTATGCAATCGGGTGTAGTGAACTTTTAATCTCTACTTGCGCCTCACGCGGGGCTCAATCCTCTCGAATCAGCTTTGACCAAGAAAGAACAGCGATGAAAGAGCATGAGTCGGCGACCGAAGATAAATTGAATGCAGTTTAATTCTTCCGTTCTCGTTGTAAGAACGTAACCCTTCGCATGCTTCAACAACGACACCAAGGATTTATACATCAAAAAGATGCTCCAGAGAACAAATCTAAACGTCACTTTAATCATATCCATCACGTTTATCTTTGACAACCGCATTGTGTGCTAAATAATCATTTGTATTCGTATTTGAGCACGACGTGAAAAAAGCTCATTTATTATAAACAGCAAATAAAAACTATTTTCTGTTATCGCTACTGTTTTTTATCAATAAATAAAACATGAACTTTTTATAAGACGTCGTACGCATACTGTTATACAATTTTTTCAGTTTTTTTTATTACCTAAAACGGTAAAATTAAAAAAACTAAAACGCAGATACTAATTCTGTGTCGGACAACGCGCTCGTTCGAGGAAGTACAGGGGCACGGCTTTCTCTGTGCTCTGCGATTCATTATTCCGAATGTATTTTTTTTTTTTTTTGCCTTTACAGGATCAAATTAATCGCGTGTGATATATGGGTCACGTTTTGTGCAACGCCGTTCATTCGTGTCGCCATGGGTGTGTCGAAAGTTCGCATGCGACGCAAACCGGAGCATACACACCGTAAACCGTAGAATCGCGATGATCATATCTTCTCATCCCCCTCCCGCAACGTCATCATCATCGGTCCAACTACCCTCGCAGCCCCCTCCCGGTGCTCCTCGTTACTCCTGGCTCTTCGTATCCGCTCGGATTGAACGAGTACGGCGCGATTACTCTATCTAGTGTTGTCTCCGGAGCACTCTACGGTGAACCAGCCTCGCCTCATCAAACTGTGCATCGTGTCGAACATCGGCGCAGGATACTTGCAAACGCGTTCTTCGGTGTCAATGACCTCGATGGTATCCTGGATGAAGCTGTAACCCAGGACACGATAATCTCACGACCAATGCATAAACAGTAGAGCCGACGTTCACCGAAGAGAATTCCTGGATGCCGAGATAGAGAGAAAAATTCGAATAGGCACTTCAGGAAGGTGTACGAAAATTCGGAGGAAGGATTCGAATTGTCTTGGTGCCAATTCTGGAACGATCGAAGGAGAGAATGATCGAAACGTACATTTATGGCGTGAGAGTGACGCATGCCGATTGAACTCGAAGGTGGTGGCCTGATATATATGCTCGATGAATGCGGGTGATGATAGATGTATCGGTATCGTTGTCGCGGAGTGTGACCTATCGCCAGCGCGTTTCCGCCAGCGCGTCCTCACGCCCGTTGACGCAATATAAGTAAAGTGATAAACGTGAGTCAGGATCGGAACGTAAGAAACCGCAATGAATCGAGCCGCGAAGTTCTACAAGCTGCTGGCGGTCGTCCTCTGCTACGAAGGTAAAGAATTTCGCGATCGGAGGGCCCATACGTTTATCGCGCAAAGATTGCTCCCTTTTGCGTTTATTCGAAATACGGGGACAAAATATTTTTAGAAAGAAAGACAATTTCAGTTTTGTACGGAGTTCAGATTACCGTACGAGGAACGGGAACTTAGAATTTCAGGCTGCAACGGCCGCGCAGACGGTACAATTCGGCTGATTGCCATTTAGTGTAAGGCAAAGACCGACTAAATTCGAGACTGTCGTCGAGAGAGTATTATTAAATGAGAGAATTTTGTTTACTCGGGAAAATGCAATCGGTCGCCTCCGGTCCTGTTTGGTTTGCACGGTGGGGAATAGATAACAACAACGTATCATTTTGTTAACGCGCTCGATCGTCACGCATAATCCGGCGGAAAATTACGCAATCTCTCCGGAAATTAGTCCCAATGTGTAATATCACTTTACACGCGACGTCTTCTCGCAGGCATTTATCTACAATATTACGCCGCCGGAATGCGTAGATCGATAAAAATCGTTCGCGATTTTTCGAAATGTGATCACATACCGCCGGTTTTTCAGCCTGCAGCTACAGCTTAATGCTGGAGGAGGATAAGGAACCGAATTATCTTACTTCCGGGGTGGGAGAGTACGCGGTATTTAATTGCGATCTTGACTTTCCACACGAGACGCCGATTCCGTACATTCTTCAATGGAACCGCGATGTAAGTATAATCAGAAACTCATCTAACTTATCACCGATAACATGCAAATTCAGCAGAAATAATTTGATATCATCATAAAATTCTCGTTTTCCTCCGTCTCTCTTACACGATACTGACGTACTGTCATTAATTATCAAGTTTATAAATTGCTACAGTATAATCCAATAAAAACGATACAAATTTGTAAAATAGATGCCATTGAATAATATGATAATGCAATATTATACTATATGTTGCGTGATCGAAATAATATTCAACGCGTGCCTTGGATTTTACCTTGGACCAAATGTGCACGTATTTATTATGCAAGTATTTATTAAGTAATTGTAAAAGCTACAATACGGACACGCGATATCCGATATGATATCCGATGCGCCGCATTGGTTTAGAAAAACCAATTTTATCTGAGAATATAAGACGTGTATATTTGACTTTGATATGGAAAAATTGCAATTCTTTTTAATCTCTTGCGCTGTAATAACGTGCGTAGAACGTTGATTGATTTGTTTCGAACGTAGGAATGACGTGTGTAGCATGTCGTCTGTTTGATGCTATACTTTTATATACATTGTATTATTACCAAATAAGTACAAATTAAATAAAATAAGTTATTTTGTTGGGTGATATTTTTCACAATAAATTCTTTACAGTTATTTAATAAAGATGCTTATTAAATTAAAATTTAAATCGATTATCAATTTAAATATATGGATTTACTGTTTCAACTGGAAGCTGTATTTTAAAGACCGACAAAAAATTGGCGTGCAATTTACAAATGAGTTTGGAAAAAGTATACAAAATTCACACAATATTATTATTAGGCCACCAAAATCCAATAAAGTAGACCAGAACGTAAAATGGCGTTTTTCCTCTTTAATTGATTGCATAAAATAAGTTAATTTTCTTATAAAGTATTTATTATTTATTAATGTGGTTACATGCACTTATTGCATGAAGTCTATCTAAAATTTTTATGAAAGTGATTTTAAGTAAAAATTTGCTGCGAATTGTTTGAACGGATTGTGCACACATGCCTGCGAATTGCCAGCACAAGAAGTTATAAAAAGATTGTATAAAAAAATACTTTTTAGGAAGACTTATTACGTTTCTTTTCATGTACATAATAAGTCTTCCTTCAGGAAAAGTCTTTTAAAAGGAAAACTTAAAAAAAGGGAGACATTTTACGCGGAGATCGAGGCGACGCGATTCACTTCAACGATGTACGCATATAATGAGATACCGCACGTAATAACGGTAATATGACATGCGATTGACTGATTGACGATTAAAGAGCGTTAAAGCAGGTTGTTAGTCGGCTAATTCGCATATGGACGTGCTTGCGCGTACTCGTCGTCTTCCGGCGGAGACGCGGAGAAAAAGTATCCAAGGTAGGGTGGGTTATTCGATTTCTTCAAAAATAGGTATATCTGATATTCTATCGGCATGAAAATCTATCCGGATGTGGATTTCTATGTCTTCTCGATTTCAAGTAGACACATAATACGCGAGAGAGAAGCCAACAGCATCGGGCATCGCGATAAAAAGACGAAATCTTCGCGTATTGGCGAGCTAGAAAAGAACAGCTTCGGCCAGTTAAAGGAGAGTAGCGATTGATGCTCGGATTGATGCTTAACAATTTATGCAATATCGACGAAACCCTTCAGGAGAAAAGGTATCGATTCTGGTAATAGTAAAGTGGCGAAGCGATGAATTTGTCGGGAGTGCGAGACCGCGCTCGCGGATGTCGCCATTCGACGGAACGTACGACGGAAACGGATTGCACGTGGCTATCGCAGAATCAAGTGGAACTCAACTCTGATTGGTCCCTGATGCGTATGCAAAACAGGTGCTCCTTCCCTCTTCGTCTGTCCGTCGTGGTAATTGGAGTACGGGACGCAAGGCTGCATTATATTTAGTCACGTTCAGTCTGCGACGAGGGGACCAACCATAGTGGGTCACTGTTAATGCATTGTCAGATGATTAGAAGCGATTAACGCCATTCCCGCCCCCGTTAGACGAGACGTATCCTCCTTTCGAGGATTTTGGGCCCGCCGTTGATGAGTGTGGGTGTTACTGACCGACGACGGGCTAATTAAGACGCCGCGCGAGCGATACAGCGCGTCCTCGGTCATTACGCCGTGCTCATCATTAGCGTGCAACCTTGCGTGAATAAAACCCGAATTCAACATTAAACTTCTTCGTTGAATCGCGGGAGTTTTGTATTCCGCGAAAGGATGACCCAATTAACATAGCTGCAGCCGCTATCGAGTTACACGGTGTAATTTCCTTAAGACGTGTAGGTTCGCCTACGTCCGTCGTATGTAAAAATCGGTCATTCAGACAGTCAGGATATCCCTTAAGAAGGAGCCGAAAATAAAGTCAGTAATTCTTTCTAATGAAGTCATTTATAAATGTTTGCACATGGCAATTTACGAAAGTATCTTGATACCGAAAACAGCTTAATATAATTTATTGAGTCTCACTTTTTCAGAGCCGTCCAGTATTCTCTTGGTATGACGGACATGCCACGGTGGACAACAGTTACAAGGGCCGTATACACTTGCTGGACGATGCCGGTCATCGCGGATATGGCCAGGGTAGCATAAACCTCACGAATATTCGCGAAAGCGACCAAGGCTGGTACGAATGCAAGGTGATCTTTCCTAACCGAACGCCGAATTCGAGAAACAATGGCACGTGGTTCCACCTCGCCATTGATGGTAAGCTGGTCGCTTACAATTCTTTACGTCTGCATGCGATTAAAGATTGCAGCAGAAAAAAAAACCGGACAAAACGGCAGATCGACGACTAATTTGTCGACTAATTATCGCAAAATTTCCTTTGGAGTGCAAAACGCAATCGTTAGCATGTAGATACCAATAATCTATTAATATTATTAAAGCAATTAGTGATGAGATTAAGTATCTTACAAGTAGGTTCGAATCTGTTGGTGCAGTTTCGAACTCTCTATGATTACTTCGAAAAGTAAAAGCAATACTTCAAGTATAGGTACTCGAACCTGGACCAAATGGGTTCGTACCCTCTATGAGTACCTCAAAAAACAAGAGTGGTACTTCCAAATATAAACTCGAATCTGGATTAAATATGTTCGAAACTTTTATGAGTACTTTACTAGAAATGTAATATGTGTGTATATACACACAAATATCTCTTTATTACAAATAACAATTTAATATCGCTTGGTTAAGTAAACAGCTAAATGAATAAAAAACGGCCAATCATCGAGCAGTTAAAGAATGTTGAAAATAAAATTTAATAATTCAAATCAAATACAATTATGTTGACGTTTCGGGCCTTACTTGGCCTTCTTCAGAACCAATAACAAAGATTTCTTTATTACAATTTTACATTGCAATTTATCTATTATAATAACAATTCAAATATTACTTGCAAGAGATTCGATTCTTTGCGATAGAAACTGCTTATAAGTACATTTCGAATCCTGCAGGCACTCATTCTAAAATTCGAAACTAACTAATCGGGATTCGATTACTTCGCAAGTACAATGTAGAAAATATTATTTCTTATGAATATATTACTCGAATCCAAGGAAATGAAACTTGATTATTGGATTTGACTTGGATTTTTAAGCATATTGAACTTGATCCCATCCCTAAAAGCAATATATCTATTAAGAATGCAATACAGGAACGTATTAACAGACTTTAATAAGACTAACCAAGATTGAATATTAAACTAGGTCAGCTCGACGGGTAAGCTAACCGGGCTTATAGCTGTGAAATTCGCGCTCTAATTTTTTGGCAAGAAGGATGTGAGTGTTCAAATGTAATCGCTCATTTAAGCATCTCCTACGTTCATGACTCTAAAAGCAGGGAGCCTAACTTGGGTCTTGTTTCTCCTTTCTCATTTGACCTCATGGGATTTTATTGCACGCAGCGATATTCAGAGATAAAGTAGTTTTTTACATTACTATAATTAACCGAAGAAAATATTGTATGAAAATTCCTTTGATTCCATCGGAATCGAGTTCGGGACTCATCGACTACGAAGTCGATCACTTTCATACAGAGCATACTTTATCCAAAATTTATTCAAAAATTGGATAAGCGCGATAATTATTGCAAACGTTTCTTCTAAATATGATTACACAGTAGATTGAATAAAAATTCAAGAAAATATTGTAAAAAATAGTATGGTAAAATGTTTCAACAGCTAGATAAGTTATGAGAATTTTTATCGATTAAAAGATTTATAATTGGGATTTAATAAAAGCTGTATTTATAATTTAAACTTAATATATAATTTAAACTTAAATCTGTCGATTGTATGTCCCCAATTAGGGGAAACCCTATTTCATTCATTAGCTCCGACGAAATTTCTCATTTTACGTTAAACTCTGTTACTTGATATGAAAGAAGTCACTCGAATAACAGCTTATTTATCTTGATTTATATCGCAGAAAGCAGTTATTTGTGTGCTCAAGTAAATTCAAGGTTGTACCATAAATCAAACCAGTTTCTACAAAACAAAATTATACATTTAGATTACACTAAATCTGAAAATGTTGTGCATCTATATGGAGCTTATAATATAATAGTATGATATAATTAATAGTACACCGTTAACCGATGCTAATGGATTTGTTTTGACGCATATGCAAAAGTGCAAAATCAAAAAATGCAAATGATTGTCTGTTCCGTGCTGTGTTAACGCTAATACAAAGCAATCGACAGTAATTAATAACGAAAAGAATATATATTATAACCCCGCTGCTGCTTACTAACATGAATCCGGGCAGACTCGTTAAATCGTTCAACCTAGGTGTGTCGCCGTTTCCGACAACTGTTCCAGGTGATACCCTACTTGCGATACCACCTGTCAATAAAACTGCCATGGAAGGCGAAACGGTCGCGTTCGACTGTGTCGCGAAGGGAGAAGGTACAATCGTAAACTGGTTTCGTGAAGGAGTACCGATCCCGGAAATACAGGTACAAGTTTTTGTGTTACCAATTTCATAAAATGTCTTCTCGACGCGTGACATAATTTTTCGACACGTTGACATTCTTGAATTTATTATTGCAACAGGATCTCAAAAGGAGAGCGTCTATTGGTACTGATGGAACGCTGGTCATAAAGTCAGCTGCCATGGGCGACCTTGGGGAGTATACGTGCGTGGTGACTGGAGAGACTGGAGATCAACAAAGTGCATCCGCCTTTCTCAATGTTCAATGTAAGCACAGCGGCGCGTGCATGGTATTAAATTCACGTATTTCTACCATTAAATTTACATCTCTAACGATTGATAATCGATCTTTCCATTTAGATAAGGCGAAAGTGATTTATGCACAGCGGGAAGTCTACCTTCCCTACGGAAAACCAGCCCTCTTAGACTGCCACTTTAGGGCAAATCCACCTCTTACGAATCTCCGTTGGGAGAAGGATGGATTTCTCTTTGATCCTTACAATGTGCAAGGGGTCTTCTACAGGAGGAACGGATCTCTCTATTTTAGTAAAGTCGACGAGACGCACTCGGGAAGTTACAGTTGCACTCCCTACAATGAACTAGGCACCGAAGGGCCCAGCCCTTCGATTACTGTGGTGAGTATCCATCATCATTACTCAATGTAGAGAACAACATGGATTGCATAAAGATAATTAAAAGAGGTCGATCTATGTTAGTATTAATATCGAGAACATTGAACAGTCCGCAACAAGTTAATTGCTTTTCATTCTTCAATTGTAAATTACAGTTTTTAGAACGAAACCGAGAGATTACCTCTTGGTGGAGCACGTTAGTTTCTCTGTGTGATTTGCAATTAGAGAACTAAAGAGCGATGAGAACTTCCCAGGCAGCACCATGTTCAAAATCGGGACATAAGACTTCTTAAAGACGTCATTAAAACGTCTTTTAGACATCATATTGTAAGACGTCTTAAAGATGTCTTAAAGGTGTCTTTAGGACATCTTTAAGACATCTTTAAGACGTCTTATGTCCCGATTTTGGACATGCGTGCTGTCTGGGTTGTAGTAGACTGGTCAATGTATTCAAAACTAGTCACCGATTGTGTGAGATACTCAATACTATTAATTATTACAGATAGTTCAAAGGCCACCGATGTTCACGGTAACACCGCAACATCTGTATATGAGAAAGCTAGGTGATAACTTGGAAATTCCTTGCGACGCCAGAGACGGTGACGATTCTCATCGGCCAACTATCGTGTGGTACAAGGTACGTCCTATTTATCAATCGCTTTAATTAAACGCGGCGTTATATGGTAAATTTAATTGAGAATGGACAACTTTCTTCGACGAAAGGATGGATCGCCCTTATCGCCCGAGAGAACCATCATAATCGGCGGCAATTTGACGATAGAAAGGATCCAGGAGCATGATCGGGGATTGTACCAGTGCGCAGCTAGCAACGAGGCGGCGACGGTCGTCGCGGATACTGAGTTAATGGTGCTGAACGTTCCACCTAGAGCGCCATACAACTTAAGCGCTAATAGTAGCAACAACGCCGTCACTTTGACTTGGATACCTGGATACGTGAGACCCAAGATGGAGTACTCAGTATGGTAACATCGCATACGTAATTAACTGTTGCATAATTGAATATGCGTATCTCGCATAATAATTGTTTATGACGCTTATTCGCCAAAGCACCAAATTTTTGAAATTTTCGCGTTTGCTATAAGAATTTTTCATAATTAATTAATGTGAAGCGTGTACTTCTGACGTAGGTACAGACCCACGGACACGTCGGAATGGAGAACCATGAAAATTCTTTCGAGAAAAATTACGGAGGCAACGGTCAACAATCTCAACCCAGGACGGGAATACGAATTCATGATACTGAGCCAGGATAAGCACGGCGATGGAATGTTCAGCAAGGCGCTTCGAATATTCACTCAGCCGAGTAAGATTAATCGTCACCTCGGTCACGTTTAAGCGTGATGCGTGAAACGAAGTAATAAATAATTTGCATTTCTAGGTTCTATTGATGAGAACTCGGCGTCGGAATACCGAAGTCCGCATGGTGGGTAAAAGAAATTTAACGACGGACATTGTGTATAATAAAGCAAACACTATTCTTCTTGACGGTCTCATGTATATTGTGCATCTCTTGATAATTCAATTGAATGTTTCAAGGCTGTGACATGATTCTGTTTCAGAGATCGAGATTATGGGGACGCCGCGTAACGTGAGAGTTCAAGCAACGGTCGAGGGTTACTTGGTCACTTGGGAACCACCTAATATGGGCAAGAACCTAGTTAGACTCTACACCGTGAGGTGGTATAGAGGACCATCCGAACATTTGTACGGCAGAGCAGAAACGACAGACACTTATTACCTAGGTAGGCGATTTTTTATAATCACTAGACATCACAGACGCGCGCTACGCGCGCGATATTCAGCTTTAATATTATATTATTACTATTATTACATTATACTATTACATTACACTATAATCCCTTCATATAATACGCAAAACTGTCAAAATATATGGATAGATGCTCGCGAAGCTCAAGCGCAATGAGAGAACCAATCGGCATTACGGAAAAGACACAATGGACTTCCCATGCCTTGTATTTTTAGGTTTTTTGCGACTGCAATTTAGAACAATTTAGCGTGCGAATTGTTTTTTGTTAAATAATTAGCATAGGAAGTGTTTTTTATGAGACGTATTTATTATTATAGTAACTGTTTTACACGTGGCGTGAGTGGATCGAGTGGAGTGAGTTATGCTGCCAATTTAACCAAACTTGCGATACGAACGTCATTTAAAAATGCAAAACTAAAAATATTATTACTATTATTACATTACACTATTAAATTACACTAAACTGTCAAAATATACGATGGCAGATGCTTACGAAGTATAGCGCAATGAGAGAACCAATCGGCATCATGGAAAAGACACAACAATAGATTTTCCATGCCTTTTTTAGAAAGGAATTTCGTAATAATTATCAATTACATTTAAATTGATAATAATAATTGAAATCTACAATTGATACTATTTCAGTGAAAAGTTTGGAGGAGGAGAGCTTCTATACCTTCGAAGTCGCAGCGATGTCCCTTACGGACGACGTTGCAACCAGCGAACGAGTCGGTTTGGAAGTACCAGCTTACCGTCGTAACAGAGCGATTTCCATGGGAATTGTCGCTGGTATTGGTTTTTTAGCGGCCGCTCTGGCCGCCGTGTGGTGGGCGAGGAAACGATTCTGCCGGCCATCTACTGAGAAGTAGCCGAGAAAACACGTGGGAAGCACGTGTGCGTACTCAACAAACAAAATAGTTGTTCGTGCGAGTTCATAATCGATTATAAATATTCATGTCGCTCGCTACGTGCGATCACCAGCGAATGAAGGCAGCTTAGAAAAAGAAAATAGCGACGTACATTATACGTGTCCCTAAAGGCACAATTTTGCAAACGAACTTTTTTTAAAGACGAGACCTTTCCAGCCCTGACCTCTTACTGAGGCCAAAAAATATAAAACAAGAAACAGAATAATATCTAGTATTATATACATATGCAGCGATGGCGAGGAGCGCTGCAGAGACTCTTGGAGCATCCGTTCCAAGCGATCCTATTTGCCGAGCTCCGCGTTACTACCAAGTGTTCTTGCATCGCTAATTATATCATACTTTGTGTGCCGTTTAACAGCTTTATTAAGTAATTGCACGTTATAAGTGACTAGATTTCATGCGCGAACTGCAGGTCGTCGACCGTCGAATACCCTACGAGACCGTGAATTAAAAGGAATCGCGTATTATAACATGTATTCTTTTTCTATTGTATATAAATTGTGCCCGCGTGCATACACACGTTTTTCACATATTCTTCATTACTACTTTTACTGATTTTATTCGACGCGTCATTGTCGTATATGCTTGTATCATCGTAATAGTTGCATATAATAAAGAGAGTGGGAAGCAGTATATTCTTATGTCAGTCACCTAATAACATCATCTGTTTCGCGAATATTTACATATTTCGTATTTATAAATACATATTTTGCAAATAAACCAAATCAAGAGCTTTTACTTCACCAGTAAATAAGTAACAATAAAAATTTTTTATTTAATTTAACTGGCTATCTTTATTAACCCGGAAACGGACGCCTGAAGTGACTTTTATATCTCGGTAGCGAAAAAATAAAGCTCACGTGTGTCACAGTAATTTTAATATATTTTTTTTGTTTTTTAAATATTTTTTTTATTTTTCTTTATTTTTTTCAGTAAATGTTGAATAAATCTATATACATATTGTCTTCAAATACTAATAAATTATGTAACAATAAAAAATATGCAATACGTAATTAATAACAATGACTTTTAATTAGGGTGTAAAAATCACTCCACAGGTGACCATTTATGCAAAAAATATCATGCACTCGTTTTCGGGTTAATTACAATTCACCAATGGTCGAAATGTCGTAACTACTACAATTAAAGGTAGCCAGTTATGTCGAATAAATAAGTCTAGTTATTTTGCAAGTACTCTGAGAAAATAATTTTCATATACATATTTATCCCGATCATCAATAAATTTTTATTATATACGCAGATCGTTTTTCAGATCGTTGACAGAATTCATATCCGCATTATATGGAAAGATAACAGTTAAAATAAACAGCTACTGATAACACTATCAAAAATGATTTAGCAAAATGTATACTATTACTCGCTCAAAGTTCTTACAATTAGTTAGACTCGATTAAATGCCTATGTCTATGTCATTTCGCTTTCTTGAGTTTATATACATATACCGTAGATTCATAGAAATGCTAAAAAAATGCACCTAATAACATCATCTGTTTCGCGAATATTTACATATTTCGTATTTATAAATACATATTTTGCAAATAAACCAAATCAAGAGCTTTTACTTCACCAGTAAATAAGTAACAATAAAAATTTTTTATTTAACCTAACTGGCTATCTTTATTAACCCGGAAACGGACGCCTGAAGTGACTTTTATATCTCGGTAGCGAAAAAATAAAGCTCACGTGTGTCACAGTAATTTTAATATATTTTTTTTGTTTTTTAAATATTTTTTTTATTTTTCTTTATTTTTTTCAGTAAATGTTGAATAAATCTATATACATATTGTCTTCAAATACTAATAAATTATGTAACAATAAAAAATATGCAATACGTAATTAATAACAATGACTTTTAATTAGGGTGTAAAAATCACTCCACAGGTGACCATTTATGCAAAAAATATCATGCACTCGTTTTCGGGTTAATTACAATTCACCAATGGTCGAAATGTCGTAACTATTACAATTAAAGATAGCCAGTTATGTCGAATAAATAAATCTAGTTATTTTGCAAGTACTCTGAGAAAATAATTTTCATATACATATTTATCCCGATCATCGATAAATTTTTATTATATACGCAGATCGTTTTTCAGATCGTTGACAGAATTCATATCCGCATTATATGGAGAGATAACAGTTAAAATAAACAGCTACTGATAACACTTTATCCAAAATGATTTAGCAAAATGTATACTATTACTCGCTCAAAGTTCTTACAATTAGTTAGACTCGATTAAATGCCTATGTTTATGTCATTTCGCTTTGTTGAGTTTATATACATATACCGTAGATTCATAGAAATGCTAAAAAAATGTATTAGGGAATTGCTAAGATACTTAAGCGTGATCGCAACTTGGTGTTATTTCTCGCGAACAATTTAATTTCGGAAAATGTACGAAATATATCTACAATCGCCCACGCTTTCCTCGCTATCGCTTTACTGTCTACTGATCGTGATGACATAACTGGCATTGTTTACACCACGTGTAAACTCACTACTACCATTGCATTGACACCAAAGGCTCGCGAATTGTTTAGACACAAAATCTGGTAAATTGGCTTGCGGTTGATGCACGTCTATATCGTTGTACGAGGTGGTACGAGGCGAGCATGATGAAATACCGCGCGGGTGCCCTTGCCAGCAAAGCGAGCGAGCAAACGTTGACGGGCTTCGTAAGCGTCGGCTGATATCCGGTGATCCACGAAGAAGATGATATTTCTGCATAACGCTCGGCGTCACGCCTGCCGGAAGATAATGGCTTCTTCCAGCGACGAGTCGTTTGCCATGATAAAAATACATAGCCGAGATGCCTGCAGCTACGAAATTTGCATTTGCAATATGGGCGCGCCATTATCGAGGACGTAAATTCGTGGACCGCAAGGCCGAAGCGATACTTACTTGTCTTCGAGAGACATATAGAATTATCACGTCAGAACCGTTGATCGTGGTTGCGGACCCTTTCATTTTAAGAGCTTACAATTAGTCAAATGGTCATGCTCTGCTGCTGATCCAGGCATCGACCTTGGCAATATCGCGTTGCACACGATCATATAATTTTTCCTTACTTCTTTATTTGCTGTTCTTTAAATATTGAATTTTCCTAATAATTATAAGTTTATTTTCTAATATGCTTTTACATATGTATGTCGTAGCCAGATTACAAAGTCCGCCGTTTTATAAAACGTCTAGGCATTTTATAAAGTGCGGCCACATTCTCAAATCATGGTTGAAAATGAAATGTTTTACAATCTGGCTAAGAATTTTAGTCGTTTTATAAAACGCTAACAAGCGACCCGCCACATTGTACATCCAACGATTTGTACATCCATTTTAGATTCTGGCTGATTCATTTCAGTCATTTTATGAACGGCGCGTTTTTACCAACGTTTCATGTTTCGTGCAACCCAAATCAATTTTTGTGTGGGTTGGCCACAGTCACTATCTTTAATTTTACAATTATGGTTAAAGCAGAGAATACTTTACATTTATGCTAACACATAAAATTGTATATACCTATATATATATACTTTTCTATACCACAATTATTCTCTGCTTTAACAAAAATATATCAACGATTCACTGCTATAAACAATGACTAACGTTACTTTTTATAAAATCTTAATCGTAATAAATGTGTTTACACAAGCCTGAAAATTTTCTCATTTAAAAATACACATAATTACGTATTACTTTTCTATATTTACCTATAATTAGCTATTAATTTTCTATAAATGGTTATTCTATAAACACAGTTCATAAAATGACTGAAATGAACCAGCCAGATTCTAAAACAATGTACAAATCGTTGCGTTTGACAATGTGGCGGGTCGCTTGTTAGCGTTTTATAAAACGACTAAAATTCTCAGCCAGATTGTAAAACATTTTATTTTCATGATTTGAGAATGTGGCCGCACTTTATAAAATGCCTAGACGTTTTATAAAACGGCGAGCTTTGTAATCTGGCTACGACATGTACACTGTACAGGTCACAAAGAGCAGACATGCAAGAAGCTCGTTGATCTCGTCGCAAAAACAAGTTATCATTTAATGCATGCTTAGCATTTTATGTTTCCATTACTTGGATTTATCAATTTAAAAGTGTCAACATGCAATATATTTCTCAATATATAGTACATTACACAAGATGTGCCGTTATAAAATAATATCAATATTTGTTATACTTAAAATTAAGATTAATTTTAACGTCTGTGAGAAACAATTTTAGCATGGGGAATTTTAACAGTTATAATTATAACTTTTCTAAGCGCATAATGCAACAATTACAGATCCGATCACTTCTTTTAGACTAATACTCCCTTGACCCTCTAAGAACTAAATTTTCCGAGGGCAATTGATTAAATTAAAGCCGATGAAAATTATGACGCTCGGAGGTAATGCCCTATTGAATCTAAATGAAGCTAATAGGCATTACATTGAAGTTGTCAGCGTAACGATCGACAAATAGCACATAATGTATCTATGTGTTAAACTATACTGAAAAGATATCGAGCCATTTTTTTTCCTTTTGGGAGTATAATTTGGACTTCGTGGCACAATATATACTTAATATAGATATCTCCGGTTATCGCTCAGTTTATCACTAATAATAGTCGGGACGTTCAAAGCTTCTAATGATTAAAGATTAAAAACTATTGACTGATTAGTATGAAAAAGGCATCGACCTTGTATCATGCTATATATAACGGTCGAAATATATAGCAACACGTGAAATTAATCAAGCGTTTAAAAACAGTTACAAAAATTTGTATAAAAATTTATTGTCATCTAAATATTCTGTTTTTCTCAAAAACTCATTTTGTGAACTAGCCTGCCTTCTTCGAAACATTAAAAAAATTGAGTTTCTTGATTAATTAATATACGAGTGATTTTGATACACTGTTCTGAAAAATATTAATAAATTTTATTTTTATTGTTTCAAACACCGGGTGCGTTTAAGCATTTAACTTGCTCTCACCCGGCCGCTTTTCGAACAGGTTTTGCCTCTTATCTTTTCAACGCTTACGCAACTGGTTTTTAAGCCTAATTTCTTTAACAACACCATTATCGCTCACGACACCATTGCAGTTTCACACAAGCGTTACAAAAATTAGTGAATTGTTCTCGTCTGACCTTATTGCAGCCGTACTGACCCGATTATTTTTGCGAAGGCATTAAACGTCTTTAGGTCGCCGGTCGAAATTCAAAGGTCAATCAACGAGACGAGATAAGATGGGGAGGCGGGGTCCTCGTACGCGCCGATAAACAGCGCGATGGCATGTAACAAGGGTTGAAGGAGAGGTGGTTGCACTTCAGAGGCTTGCCACCTGCCGACAGTGCGATCATTCTTGTACAGGTTGCGTATCGGCAGTCTTGGATTCGCCGTGTCGACGGATCAGCGTAAATCACCAGACGCTGCATTTGCTGCGCTGTATTTATTGTCTCCGCGAGCGACTGGAAGACCTCGAAATAACCGGTAAAACGTGAATCATCTCGTAAATTACGTCTAATGATATTACGATCTACATAATAAAGAATAACAGAGTTGTAGAGACAGTGAAAACATAGCGAGACAGTCACACTCGACGGCCGATGGCGAGAAAAAAGAAATGAGAAAAAAAATTACGAGTCGTTTGGTTTCTTAAACGACGCACGTTTACGCGTTAGACCCTGGCTTCATCTCTCCAAACGGTATCTGAAAAAAGGAGGTCGAGACTGAGGATCGAAGACCGGGCGGGAATGTCTTGGCTGCAAGTGAGTCTGAAAGTGATTACTTAGAGATATTGAGGAGTATGTCCATGGGCAGCCATGGGCGTGTCGAGAGACAATAAATAAATTTCGAAAAAAAAAAATCTCTTTGATATATTACATCAGCGGTATGTGTTCTTTCTATTAGAAGACGTCCTCCAGACGTACGATCTGCACTACTCTGTTTTAATTGCCTGACAAAGGCACAAGGATAATTTCTGCTCACATTCAATTAAATTAGTTAGTCACAAGAATCAACGATTATTCTTGATTAATTGTAAGTAATTGGCAATTTCTTTTTAAAACGCATATGTTTTATCATGATATTGTGATAATACAAGAATATCGACCTGATTTTCATATCCTCCCACATTACACAGGTTTTCGTATTAACTAATTTATTGTTGGGTGACTATCTTCATCGTCGTGAGTTCTAATCATAGACAAGGAAGTGTCGATAAACGGTGCGTACGAACTGTAAAATCGGATTACTTCCATTCGATAAATCACTGACGCGGTTCGACCATGCGACGATAATTTATTCACGTTTATGTAATCATGTTTATGTATCGCGATGTAACAAGGCCAACAATGGTTTTGTCTGATCGTCTTTCTTATTGGGCTGTTCATCATCTTAAAATTTATTGGCACCTAGTTTTGACAGGTCAAGAATTTCATAATGCAATATTTATAACGCAAAAGCAGCAATCTACTTGCATATGCAAATCGTACGTTTTGTCCTGCGAAATTTTATTCTGCATGGTAAATGTCCTCCAGTTTTATGTATGTGCATTCTCCTTGAGACATGAACGCAACCAACATGATATATGTGACTAATAACGCATACTTAGCAGACAAACGAAAAGTTCAATTTAACACCATTGGCTTAATTGGTGGGAATAAAGTTGAAGTGTGCCGCAAAAGTGTACAAAGAAATTTAACACACATTCCTGGCAATTAAACATTTGAGAGTCGCAATATAATATAAAAATTTCATAATTTTATGCATATATATTCCTTGTATATATAGGTATTGTATATATATTATATAATGACTATCGTAATAATTTCAAATTATTACGATAATTACAATAATTTCAAGCATTTTTAAAATAAAATCACGTTTATTATGTCAATCAAGTAAATAATTATATAATCATTTATTCATAAATTTTGTACTGCACTAAATATTAAGCAAGATATATACACTATCGCTCAAAAGTATTTGCCACCTTAAAGAAATTTGATTAGAGATGTATAGAAGAGTATATTAATGAAATTTTAATGAAAAGGCCAATAATTTGCTACATGTCATTATTGGATAGGTAGTTACATGTTATTTAAACAATGTCAAACAATGATTTGACAAGAAAATAACATTTAAAATTTTTGCCTTATCAATGTGGCCGTTATGTTTTTTTATTACTGCCTTACATAGTTTTGGGGCATCGTGTTGATTAATTTTGTAACTAATTTTTGGCTTCTAAATACACCAATGTGATGATCTCGGAAAATGTATTTATTATTTGAGATTTTTCGTATGTAAAATAATTACATGAAATTAATTAAATAAGGGATACCAACATTAGCTTTGTAAGGTAACAATGAGTACATGCTATGCAATAATCTTTAGGTACTTTAAATTGAGTTTACTGCAAAAAAATCAAATTTGTTCTATTTTTTCTGGGCAAATACTTTTGAGCGGTAGTGTATATGCTTATTTATAATCGATAAATTAAATTTCGGAAAAGTGTACACTTACGTTATGTTACTGATTTTTCTATAATATTACGAAACAGTTTAAATATTTTTTCTTCTTGCAAATATTATTTCTACGAACAATATAACTACTTCACGACGAGTCACGAAGATGAAGAGTTTGCAGAGCAGACGAACTCAGTCGCGACGAAAGAATTTAACCCACTCCGTGTGTCACTGATATCCCACGTCCCACGCTGAACTTCTCATTCAAGCTGTTTGATATTTTGACTATAGAAAAAGAGAATTATTACATTATGTCTTTTCAATGGTAAATTGTTCAAAGAAAAAATTTAAACAAAAATTTAATTTTTTTGTTCTAGAAGACACTTTGTTAAGCCTTAACGTTAAGCTGTAAGAATGTTTAACTTTTGTAGTCTTATAAATATGTACATGAGACATGTGCGATATTAACATATGTATGTAAAAAAATAAATATATAAACATGGATTACACTAGCGGTCCACGTGGTCTGAATGCCAAGTTATGTGTATGTGACAGTATAAGGAACGTGTCAAGTCGACAGAAGGCCAAAGTCTTCCCACATGGTCGCGTCTGATCCACACAACTGCAACGGCCAATTTGTTGGGCTGGTAGCAACGAGAGGGACTATATCTGAAAGGGAACAAGGCGCGGTCGCCATGGCACAAGGGATAGAGAATATAGAGATGGCCGGAGGAAAATCCTCCCTAAGTGGAGGGGATAACAGACTTAGATACTGCCTGTTGATTCACAGTGCTCGTCAGTAATAAACGCGTCGTATAGAGTATCGGATCGCAGAGAGACGCGCGTGCAGTGTCAGTTCCTAAGTTCAACAGATATTTTCATCTTTCTCTCTTATATCTAGAATAGATTAGTTTCTCGTGTGCTTCAATGCCAACGTTGAAAGAAGAAGCTGTAACTTCGGCAGCTTATTGAATAGTAAGTTTCTGCATTAAGAAATAGGTCTTAAAGAAAAAGAGATAGATCTCGGTTTTGAAATCGGCGTACAGTAATGTAGTGTAAATATAAAATAGACATCCCGATAAGAATTGCTTTTCAATAAAAATTGCGTAGATCGTAAGTAATATTATTTATTTGTATATTTTCGTTTACGTAGCATAACATATAATATTAAACATTATTGGGCTAATTTACATCAAGAAGTAAGTGCGCGATCGCAGAAATATAATTTGAAATTATATATAAAAATAAGTTCGCAATTTACAATAAAAACATTAACATTAATATCATAAAAGTTTACTTATTGAGAGTACAGACAGCCATATATTAATTGAAATGTTTCGAGCTTTGCTTAGATCTGAACAGTGTAAAGTAGTCCTACTTTAGCTGCACATAAAAAAGTCAAATTGCTGATTTCCAACACATTCGCAATTTCGCAAATTTACAATTTCTTGCTGATTAAGAAACATCTTTGGGTTGATATCAACATCAAATAAAAAATCTTCGCAGAAAAAAAAAACAAATTAAAATGGTATTAATTTGCGTTAACATATTAATATGCATATGTTATTTACATAGCATTTACATTATAGATAACGGAAAGCTAATTTACATCGAAAAATGCACGACTAGCAATATAATTTGGAATCATACTTATATAAATTGCCACTCGCATAAATATTAACTTCTGCAAAGCTAATACGTGATGTATTGACATGCAAAAGATGAATTAGATAACCTTGCGTGATCATATACGCAAAATTTAAAAAAATAACATAGTGCTAGAATAAACGTATTGCAAGTATAATATATTTTTTATAATTTCTACGTAAATAGTTATATCGCAGGTATATCAAAACTATTTTGCATTTTTATCGATACTTATTATGGTATATTACTCAAGTTATTATATATGTGACATAAGAATATTCGGCTTATTGCAAAATAAAAATCAAACGAAGACGATTTTGTGATTTACAAAGTTTCCTACTCAAAACTTAATGCTTTACCGTACGCAGATATTTGGCATATTGCCACAGTTTAATAATTTGATTAATGATACGCGCGTGCGTACCGAACTATTAATTATTTTCTTAATTGTAGATCAATCATATCTAATACAGCTGTGACATGTCTAGATCGTTGCACGATAATTTAATCGAAATTGATTTGAAACAAAGAAGGATCAGTGTGTAATTTTCCATTGAATATTTTTTCGTAGATTTCTTAATATTATAATTAGCTTAAAAAGATTAATATAATTTGTTAATTAACTTAATAAGCTTTGTATAAAGTTAGTTTACATAATAAAAAATAGAAGTAATTTTGCAGCACGCAATGTTTCACACATTATTGAAATGCAGGATAAAAAACTTTATATAATTACATATAGTAGTGATTAAACATATTTTTTGTTCGTTAATAACATCTTACATCTAATCTGCATTTAAAATGAGAAAACAGATATCACATGTTTTTTATATCGCGATTTAGCTTTTTGTATCGGTAAATTATAATCCCTTTACACTCAAAGCGGATTTTGATTTAGTCCGCAATTATTGTTAATTACAAGTACAAAATGATTATGTAAAAGCTTTATCGTTATATAAAAGGATCAAATAAAGATTAAGTCGTATTAAATATTCCATATACTCACTAATGATGAACGTGTTATGTATGCTAGGTATTAAGCATACAATGTGGAATCAAAGTCTCATGTAAATAAGCATTCAATACTCAATACGTATATAAAGTATTCTTCAGATATTCTTACGTTGAGAATCTCTAATCAAATACTTTTCTCTTGTTTGCAAATACAAATCTCCTTCTTCTCTCTTCCTCTATCAATTTTATTTTAATATAGTTTATATAAAAAGGCACAACTGCATGTTTTTGACAAAGGGCTTATAATTAGAGTCATGACAGGATGTCCATGTCGACAATAATATTTCTGTATTCTTATTCCAACTCAGTGAACTGCGCGCCGAATATTTTTCGATCTTAAAACACAGCTCAAGTTTTGTTGGAACAGTAAATCCGCACATACTTAAATCGATAATCGATGTAAATTTTCGATGTTAATAAGTATCTTATTTTAATCACTGTAAAGAATTGAATTTATTGCGAAAAACAAATTAGAAATCTCGAATCTAGTAGACTTTTATTTCATCAGAAGCTGCCAACAATCGCTTTATTCAGCGTTATTTCGTCCAAGCTTCTTCTTACTCCGTTGTTTGAAAGTCTGTGTTAGGACGCTCACATCAAATATATCTGGTACATGCTAGCCGACACATGTGAACCTGAATGTGTCTATTCGTGTCCGACGACGCCTACACATTCCTAGTCGACTCGGACACTCTATTGGCTTAAAGGAACGTATTACGTATCTACACGCAACGGCCGCACGTGCATACGTGCATACCTATACATATATACGCGCTACTACGACGTAAACTCGTCGTTGACTGGTAGATTAGATACGTTTTATCTTGCAGACTCTGAAGCGCGAAAGACTGACTGGAGACACGGAGGAGTGAGAGAAGTGATTAACGAAAAGGCCGAACGCTCGAGTTTAGGGTGCACATGCTGAAGAGAAGAGGATCAGTGCACGCGGAGATACAAGTGTCACTATGAGGCCGTGGATGAACAAGTCGCTTAGCTTTGGAATCTTAGGACTCTTTCTGGTGGCCCTTGGAAATTCCCTGTGCTTCCTATGGCCGACAATTTTTCATCAGATTCTTCAAAAAGTGAGTGGACGATGATCACTACATTATTTATCCGTGACAGCATATTCTCATATGTGTACTGGTTTTGCAGTAAGACTTAATTGTAATATCAAACAAGATTTGTAACGTAAACAAGATTTGTAACTTTCTCTTTCTCATTCGCGTTGTGTTATTATAGATCAATGAGTTTACCTTCAAGATCTCTGCTTTAACTGTTGTCTAACTTTGATAAGTTAGACTTAAAACGGATCTGTGCGGATTTGTGTAAGAAAATTGACATCAACAATCTAATCTTGCTTATCTCAGTGGCATGATACATGAGCTCCTTGTCCACATTATCGCCCGTGAATCATAAATTTAATAAGCAAAACAGTTTCGAAAAACAGTCGGTTGAAGTCGTCCAATTAGTCGTACTAGATTCAGAAAATATTTGATTCAAAGACAACAAATTTCATAAACCAATAATTAATGTAAATTTTGTACAAATATATTATAAATTTATAACAGTTTTATTATATTTTAATTTTCGATTTTTTTCTCGTCTCCTTTTGGTCCTGAATCGATTATTTGTTATTCCAAAAAGAAGCATATAAATTGTTTGATTAATTTCATTAATTATAAAAATAAACAAAAATCTCTTAACCATATAAGAGGCAAGATACTGTCATCCATAAATCAGTTCGTTCATTTTCACTTTATATATATCGCAGTCTATATATAGATAGCCTCGTCTTCTTTGGCTTCTTTATCATCGTTCCACCCGATAAATATTCTAGGGCGAAGAGAAAGAGAAATGAACTTGTTTGGAATCTTTATTCTATCCCTTATGGATATATATAATATATATATAACCGAATACAATTCAGGTACACGCGCGAAAACGATTACGTAGCCGCCGAAACGACGAAACGGTCCTCGTCCGAAAATCTATGTAGACCAATCATGGTCATCACATTAGAAGCTGCACTGAAAAAAGGGTCTAGTTATAATAACCCAGGCTTATATATGTTAACAAATTTGTTAACATTAACCAAATTATTTTGTCATAATCACTAAACCGTTTAGTTGAAACTATTTCACCAAGCCTGGGTTATTATAACTAGACCTTTTTTTCAGTGTGTTATCTTCTCACACATAAACATAGATACGTAAATTATAAATGGTATTCACGAGAACGAGATAATATTGACTCTGATCATACGTTCAAGCCGCACGGAAATCATCGAAACAAACATCCGTCAGTTCCAATTATTCGCTTACAATTAAATTCTTAAATTATTAAGTTTTATTTTTAGCGAAACGGCACTGGACTCGGGACTGTGTTGTTGTTTTTCGAAATGACGATTAATCATATGATACTTATCGAGTTTTTCCCAGAAAGGAATAACATACACATCGCGTGTTTCTTATCCACAATCGCGGAAAATGAGTCACGTTCATGTATCAACGCGCCAAAATGCGTGCTGCATGCAGAGCATCGTTTGCGATAAATAAGATCATTCGTTGAACTGGTCCACATACTATGCATTTAGAGACTGGACACTTGTCTCGGCGCTAGTCCCGGCCCGATTGGAAAAGTGGCCGATTGTCCCATTAATTGATGTTTCTCTGTGTCGCGGCACGTCGCAAACGGTTCCATTTCACGCCACCGCACCGGCAACATCATCGCGCGCGAATAATCTCAGTGTTGATAAAGGTAGAGACACACACTCACCATGTCAAGTCATCTGCCTTTGTTTTCACTACTAAACCATTCGCACAACCGACGCGACGCGAAGATTAACAGCTGCACGGATATATAGTCCAGTCAATATGTATACAGAAAAAGTCGCTATAAAACTGCATTAATTCCGGGACGCGATTTTTTTTGTCTGTTTCGGAAGGTCATGGGTAGTCTAAAATCGGATTTTCGGGATTTTAACCCTGTTGCTTTAGCCGCCATTATGATTAGAAGGGTGGTTTTGTTTTTATTAAATATCTCGCTTATTTTCAACTTTAGAGTGAAAGTGGTAATAACCAAACTTGTAGAAAATTTAATTCTCTACAATTTTGATCCTTATCATTTTTCACCTAGGATCGATATTTTGGGTCGAGAGTGTACATAGACTCGAAAGTGGGGGGTGCAATTTTTTTATTGCATTATCTCGTTTATTTTCAACTTTAGCGCATAAACTATAATAAACAAAGTTGTAGGGAATGAAATTCTGTACAAATTTGGTCCTTATCTTTTTTCCCCTAGGGTTGATATTTTCGAACTTAAACGCAAAGGTGCGAGGAAATTTTAGTTTTTTTTTTGCAATATCTCTTATTTCAAACTTTAGCGTATAAATCGAACCTTACAAGTCGAGATTGTGAGCTGAAAGCCTTGCCACTAGACCACACTTTCAACTTATAAATTTCATACTCCAAATCGATCATGCTAATTACACCCGCTTCGATTTACGATTTTTGGAATTTACTTGGCAGCACCTGGTCGTGACGTTTTCTGCGGGCATAGACCTGGGCCTTATATGCGGGTCTAAAAACTACCTAAAATGTGCGTGGTGGGGGTGGCGATGCCTTAATTATGACACAAAGTTCAATTACCTTCATTATGCTTAAGAAAATGTTTTTCATTAAATTCAAGTAAATTCCAAAAATCGTAAATCGAAGCGGGTGTAACTAGCATGATCGATTTGGAGTATGAAATTTATAATTTGAAAGTATGGTCTAATAATGGCAAGGCTTTCAGCTCACAAACTCGACTTGTAAGGTTCGATTTATACGCTAAAGTTTAAAATAATCAAGATATTGCAAAAAAACTAAAATTTTCCCCCACTTTTGCGTTTAAGTTCGAAAATATCAACCCTAGGGGAAAAAGGATAAAGATCAAATTTGTACAGAATTTCATTCCCTACAACTTTGTTTATTATAGTTTATGCGCTAAAGTTGAAAATAAACGAGATAATGCAATATAAAAATTCCCCCCCCCCCCCCACTTTCAGGTCTAAGACCAAAAATATCGATTCTAGGTGAAAAATGATAAGGACCACAATTGTAGAGAATTAAATTTTCTACAAGTTTGGTTATTACCACTTCCACTCTAAAGTTGAAAATAAGCGAGATATTTAATAAAATGGCGGCTAACGCAACAGGGTTAGAATCCCGAAAATCAGATTTTAGACTACCCATGACCCTCCGAAACAGACAAAAAAAAATTGCGTCCCGGAATTAATGCAATTTCCAATGTATATATTCATTGGACTAAGATTCTTAATCAAGATCGACCGCCTGCAAATCCGATTCTTATCACGTTTCTCATATTACAATTTATTAATAACTGATTAACTTTAAATGCAATACTATCTTTCAATCTCATTTCGATTGTGTCGATAAATTGATATCAATGGCAAGCTTTTCCTGTCGATTATAATGCGCATCGCATTATAAACGAGAAGTTGTGAATAATAAGTTGAATTGTAAATTGTATAAGATGTATAATTACATTATAATATATGACTAATTTATAGTATTTTTATATAGGTTTTTTGCGACTACAATTCAGAACAATGTAGCGTGCGAATTGTTTTTTTCCTCGCATTATTGTGACAGCGCGGATAGCTACTGTGTATAATCTGTCAACTGTTGCGTGCGTTTATCAACCGTAAAACGCGATCTGAATAGCTACTTAAGTACCATTTTAAAAGGAAATTATTCGCATTGTCGTCATTGCACTTGAATGCAATCAGCGAAACATCATCAAACTATAAAGTGACAATTGCTGTCATCGGCCATTTTTTTTGTTTCTGCTAAATATTTCTTTTTACCTCTAGGAATTAGCCCTCTCACCGACTTCTAGGAGCTTTGAGATATGGAAGGACACCAGCAGCTTACCGCCAATATTTATGAAAGTATATTTATTTAACTGGACCAATCCGGAGGAATTAAACGTAAAGAAACCACATTTCACTCAAGTTGGGCCTTACTACTTGAGGTAAGCAACCTTCACCCAAATGAACGATTTTGATTATTGCTCTCGATTTATAAAATCGCGGTATACCAAAAAAAAGAACACAAAATAAGAGCGCATTCCCTTATACATCGACAAGACCAATAAACTCAATTTCTTGAGTGAGACTCATTATTAACTCTTACTTGTTGTTATTAATTCGTTTACAAAAAGATTAATATATTTAGATATCATTTATGAATATTAAGTACAAGTCGATGACCGCGGAAATATAAAGTTTCGAGATCGTGCGATCGGCGCGTATGCTACTCCAGATAAGATGAAATTACAATCGTGTAATTAATATAGTCCTGTTGATGCGTCTTAATCAGATTATGTTTGCTTATAAACATTGCAAAATTAATATTTTATAAATTACATATCTTCCGGCTTAAAAACAAATGATTATTAAACAAACAGCTGAATTTTCAACAGAACTGATTGACCTTAAGACGAAATAACCACTTTTTAAAATATTTATTATATAAGTCATGATCATGTTCAAAAAATTACATAATAAGTACGTAATTATTAATCTTGACATTGCAAAATTACAAGTCGCAATTACTGTTGAAATCGAAAAGGCATTTACATAAAAAAGTAATTAGTAAAGTTGCAATTGATAAAAAACATCCTAGTTATCATAATTGGTATGCTTATCAGTGTTGTTGACGATAAAAAAATATCTGCAAGTAAAACAAAATGCATGAAAACCGGATTTACCTACTTGACATGTAATAAAAGTAAGATTGTTCTAATCAGACTGCAAAATTACAGCGCGATAACGAATCTAATGATGACAATGAAGAAGAAATAGTTAACCCCGTTATATTGACATCTTAATGAACAAAAAAAATACCGGTCCAATCGCTCGCGACGCGTAGGCGAACCTGTATGAAGTAATTGACTAATTAATTACTTTCTTCTCGACCGTAATAACACGTGCCTTGCGACTCTTCGACAAGTGCTACAGATGCGCTGCTTCGCTTGCATCATGGCCTTCATTCGATTGGTTTGCCTCAATATGCTCTTGCACTAAAACCGGTAAGCGTGCGGAACACCAACTTGCAGAAATGATCCGAGGTATCAATATCATTGGCACATTTCGCAACTTGCATTTCGCAAGAACATACCTCATGCGCCATTTATGAAAAAATGAAGAACGTAAAAGCATGACTATAATTAAAAGATAATAAGACTGCGATAATTCCCGTGAACTGTTTCCTCGATAACAGCAATAAATTAAAACAGATACTGTAATAAAATGTGGCAATCACAAAAATTGTATTAAATTTTTAATGTATAATTAAAACTTCAAATTTCTTCAATTTTCATCGATCAGTAATGAGAATTACACGTACGTAATCTTTTGGAGCAACGGTCGTCAATTCTTATAAACAACTAAACCAATTATTATTTTAAGAGCGTATTTAAATTTTAAAAACATTAAAAAACAATAGAACACTGAAAAAAATTTTTGAAATTACATGATTATGCTGGGTTTTTTTCCGACCCAGCATAATCATGCAATATTTTACTACTTACATTGAAAATTGCAGATTATATGTATAATTTTACATGAAATATATATTCCACTGAAAAATGTATATTATACCAAATTATCACCCGTATGTTTACTTCTCACTAAATGTGCCTTGAAATTTGAATATTTCTTAAATACTAAAGAACAATTGGGGTATGCACACTGGAAACTTTTAGAAGTTTGGCGGTGAAAGAACTGGTGGCTATTTTATGAGCTAGATTTAAAACTACAAGTGATTTTTACATAAAAATAGTAATTTCTCCTATATTTTACCTATATTTTACATTAATATGTATTTTTACTTTAAAAAATCTGGGAAAAAGAATTACAGTAATTTAATTAGATAATTTTCCGGTTTCAAACAAATAATTTATCATGTAAAAGTACATGGATTTTTTTCAGTGAATAAAACGGAATTCTCCCCTCTAAATTCTTGTCCTACAATCCTTCCGTCCCTAATCTTATATCGGTAATATAAAGATTGCGCCTTTGACAATAAGAGAGCATTAGGTACGGTCATCATCATTACATGCGTACGTCCTGTTGCGTGACAATTGTCCTGTTAATATTAATAAGCAAAATATGTAGGTCAGGTGTCTAAACCGCGGTTGAATAAACGACTTCAGATTAGCGACGCGTATACCAACCAATAAAATATGTATCAATTAAAATGATGCAGAAAATTCGTACATTGTTTAACTTACATATAAATAGGATTATCGAACGCTTATACTCAATTTGTATTTCATTAACGTTACCCACTTCTAATCCATAAATTTACGAATAATGCCCGATAACTAGAAAAGAGATTTTTGACTGCACACGACTAAATAAAGACGGGTGAAACCGTTAATGCAATTATGAATTGCAGGGAAATAAGGCAAAAGGACAACATCAAGTTTAATCATGAGAACAATACCGTCAGCTATAAGCAACGACGATTATGGTACTTCGATGCAAAGCAGAGCAATGGAAGTCTCAGCGACACGATTACCAATTTGGACGTCGTCGTTGCGGTAAGCCTTATTGCATCTTTTGTCGCGTGCTTAGTACAATAAATTGAATTCTCAATATCAATTAGAGGCGATAAAAGAGGTGAAAAAATAATCCCGTATGTCAGAGGGCATCACGTATATCGTAAACATGCAGGGAACAGCCTTGAAGATATATCCGAATGTTTCTTGTTTTTAAAAATTTTGTTTTGATACAAAAATAGAAACACGATCGATTCAGGAAGAAATAAATTAAAGATACCTACTCGAGATGCTATGCATATATTATTTCTTTTTTGCAGTCAGCAGTGCACACAATTCGATACTGGGATCCCGATTGGCAGAAGTCACTGTCCTTTCTCTTGGGCAGTACCAGCCGACGATATTACACTAGTAAAACGGTAGATGAACTGCTGTTTGCAGGCTACACTGACACTCTGCTCACCATGAGCAAAGTTATGCCAATGACTGACGTTCCGGCTGTCGATCGTTTCGGCTGGTTCTACATGGTACGTTTGCTAATAAGACAGAATATCCTCTTTCTTTTTCTTAGCGATTTATTTTTAGCCGTCAGGGAGGAAAAAAATCGCATCGTAATGTATGCGATACACATATAAATTAAATACGTCTCGAAGGCTTATTTGTATAATCGCTTAATTTCCCATGCAGTAACATAGTTAATCTTTTTTTTCTTTTTTTTTTTTTTGCTTCAAGTATTACTACATATTGCATCATTCTACTTCTCCAAATATTGAACAACCAGAAACATCTCTCACTTTTATAATAAATTATTCAAATGTCTTTTATAAGTGGTTTGAAGTGCTAATATTATATAAAAATAACATTTGGCATTGGGGATCGCTACGAGCGATGCAAAAGCTATTAATATCAAGCAAATAGTGCGTGGAGCATTTGAGTTGCATGGTACTAGGCAATGGCGTTATAGTCGACGGTAGAGTACTTGTAACCAGGCTTAAATTGGTAATGAATGGAAGAGATCACATATAGGTCGCGCCGCGTAGCGAATAAAACGTCCGAAGATATATATTGTGTATCATACCGATGTTACTGCTCTACAAAAATTATAGCTGATTAATACGAAAGGGCGTATCTCTAAACACTTTAAAGTGGAGTAGCTACGATTACATTATTGAAACAACTGGCTCTCGTAGAGATAATGATAACACGCGTCACTCACATGGGAAATAAATTAAATCGCTGCTTTATCGATGCTAATAAAAATATTAAAGAAAAACAGACAGAAACATAACTTTTCGTTGACAAGAAGTTATCAATCTTATAATATAACACATTTCAGGTTCTGGATATAATTAAAATCATTAAAAGGTTAAAAAATAATATAAGAAAAGAAATTTATTACTATGTTTTGAATACGTAGCATAATGGCAGCTTCGATATGGACGGGGTCTTAAATATGGAAACGGGCGAGAATGACATCAGCCAGTTGGGACTCCTGAGAAAGTGGAACTATAGAGATACGATAAAACATTACAAGAGTCCTTGTAACGTTGTCGAAGGCAGCGCGGGTGAATTTTTTCCACCCAGCAGAACGAAAGATGAGATTACTTTGTTCAGCACAGACGTATGCCGGTTAGTCCAAAAATATTATCAAGTTTACAAAATAGAATAAATTATGATGCGCTTTTATTTATGCGCCGCGAATAAAGAATCAAACGATATATTTAACGAAAGATTAAGATTTTACTTTTAGATATTGAAGAAATCTAGTCCTAGCTTCATCGCCATATAAATAATATCATAATCAGATTTTAGATAGCATCTTGTCCTATCTGATAAACACAATTTCACGACGAGACATATACATATATCAGTTGTGTTTAATTATAATCTTCAAATCGTCACGGCGCGGCGTCAGAAACGGCATAAGAATAAATTCGTGCAATGTCACTTGCATTTCATCACAACTTCTTGTTACAATTATTCCAATATAGTTTTTAAGCAGTGGTGCAAAGTTTATCGCACATTGGACTCTTGACCTTACTTTCCGTTCTTATTTTATTCTATTTTCGTTTTATTTTTATATTATTCTAGTCCGTTATTCTACGAATACGAGGGAACCGTTTCTTATTACGGCATCGAGGGTTATCGATATACCATCGATAAGAAGACTCTCGGGAACAACACGAGACGACGTTATCCTCACGAGCAAGTGAAATTTTTTGAGTCGACCACGACAACCGAGGACTTCTTCTCAGCCGAGCATTTGTCCGATATGGGATTCACCACGACCACCGAAGGTGTTTCCGACAATGGTCGCTCGTCCGAAAAGAATTCGGATGAATACTCAGACGACGACCCGGATGTCATTAACTTGGGCCATTGCTACTGCGGTGGCGAGTGCACGCCATCGGGTCTAATAAACATTTCCGCGTGCCGTTTCGGTGCGCCGGTCTTCATAAGTCTACCTCATTTTCACAAGGCTGATCCCGTGCTTCTCGGCCAAGTCGAGGGACTAATCCCCAACGAGAGGGATCATAGCTTCACCATCACCCTCGAACCCGTGAGTGTCGATCTTATAGCGAATCGCGTTTCTAGAGCGCGAACGATAAATCCACCACGATAGAAATAACAGCGGGTCAGTCAACCCCGTGCGTTGCTGCCGAGATACTAATTTCACTATCGCCTTTCATCCGGCCTATCGAGCACGGAGGATGTGGCACTGCCGCGATAATACACCGCTATTGAGAAAACAATCGCGTTGCGTTATTTCGTGTTACACAATATAGCACTTAGGCAATTAACAAATATAGGTGTTTTCTACAAATGTGTACGCTCGATATTTCAGATGACGGGAATTCCTCTAGAAGTAGCAGCTAGATTTCAAATTAATGTTCTTATGCAGCCATCGGAGACTGTGACGTAAGTATTTGAAAGATTAAAAAAAAAACTTGTTGAATTACAAAAAATGAAAACACGTGTAGCTACATATCTTATCTACAATTGACCGCAATTAAATGAAAAGAAAAACATGTTTGCGCAGGCTCTTCAACAACGTGCCTAAGATCTACATGCCGATATTTTGGTTCGAGCTGAAGGTACAAGTTGACGAGGAGATAGCATCTAATTTAAGCATGTTACTAGCATTTCCAATCGTGATGCTAAGTATTGGCATAATTATGATAATCATCGGATTATGCTTAATTAGTCTCATAGCGTTCCTCTATTTCAAAAAGAAACGACAAGTTCCTCCCGTGGTACGTATACGATTCATAAAACTCTTCAAATTTTTTTCGCGGGTAAAAGAAAAATATTTTAGAGGTATTTTTTTGTCGACTGACTGAACTGACACGCACAATTTTACAGGATACCGCGTCAGAAAAAGCAGTAGACGAATCGCCTGACAAGAAGACGGAAATGGTGTACATGGATAAAACGAGTAGCAATGAAGACCCCAACGTCAGAGGCGATCGCCGTTTGTACGCGAAACTCTATTGAATGTCTCTGCAGGCAGAACTTCATCTCTGGAATAAATAGCATGAGGAAGATGTGCAATCGTGGAGCAAGTTTGACATATAAAAAAATTGCTAAGACGTTCGCAAAGTAAATTTTTATGTGTCTCAGTGTCAGTTTCACTGTACGCGCTGTCCCAAAATATATCTTACAAGTAATCGAATGTAAGAAATATGCACATCGACAGAATGTTTTATGTGTGCCTGGTCGTACGTAGGTTCACATCAAATTTTTCTATATATGCACACGTATGTTAGTGTATGATCTGCAAAAATCTTAAATTAATTGCAGAAAACCGCAAAAAACTAATAATAATAATAAAAACAAGGCTAATTACGATAATAATTAAATATTATCGTGCATGTACATACGGATTAGCATATCGCATTCGCAAACGATTTTTTCTAATGCAAATGTATGACATTACATAAAAGAAATTATATCTTCAATCAATATTAATAGGAAGTGATAATAGATTCCTAATAAACGTACAAATGATATATAATTTTTTTATTCATTTAATTGAGATGTAAATTTGTTGGACATAAATATCTAATATTGAGTGAAACGTCAAAGCAAATATAAAGAAGTGCATAGAATAATTCTTCGAGCGAAAAGAGATAATATTACGCATCGTAAAAATCGCATATTTCTTCGGAAGAAGGAAAAACTGAATATTTTTTTTTCCTTTTAATAAAGATCTTATTCGCACTGCGAATAATAGACTCATCGTGATTGTTACATTCCTACGTAATAGATTGAATGATATTATCGTCTTTATAAAATATCAGGTTGGCATGTTAAGACTGACGAAATTGCGCGCGCCAATTATGTAGTGAAGTTTTAGTTTATCTTCTTCTCTCGATTTAATAGATTATTTCTACACACATACAATTAAAATACGATCAATCAAGAAATTGCAAATCAAATTGTAAATTGTTTTTTATTCGGCTATTCTACTAATTTATTGCAATATTGAAGCCGAAATTGCCTCGATCACGTAAATAATACTGTAAATAGTGACAAGTTACTCTATAGACAATTATAAACTGTTTTGTACTATCTGTACCAAAAAATATACAATTAACGCCATGATTGAATGCAAACGAACGGAAAGATGAAAAAAAAGGTACAAACAGCTTTACAATAATAAGCATACGCGGTACTGCGATAAATCCGAATTTATGCTTTGTTCGAATATAGATAAAATGTGAATGGTATCTCTGTTAAATTTAGACTTTTAGATATTAATATTTAAGGCACACGATCTACACAATCTATACAACGAATTACGTCAATATTTAGGTACATAGATGTACAAAAAATATATATACATATAATGTATCACATATTATCGCAAAGATACAATGTGTATAATACCGCAGAATATCGGCGATGTGCCTTGATATTGTTATCGTGCGGATTCGCTGTTCTATTTAGATAGATATTTAAACGTTGTGGTGCAACATAATTTTTCGAGATAATATTACGGCTTCCTCATATGAAGCACAGATATAGTGGCATCAATGTAAAATTATCTCGTCTGTAGAATTAGTAGAATCTTGAATATGTTATATATTAGTTAGCAATTTTTATGACTTGTTACCATTGCGCAACACATAGACTTAGGAAGAGATAGACGGAGCTGCTACTAATTGTAAGGACAAGGGGGGGGGGTATGGTAATCGAGGCGAGGGGAAAGAATAGGTCGGCTCAACAAACTTCCTATCTTTTCCTAAATCTATGGCACGACATAGACCGCAATCCAAAATTACGTATGTTATTGTATTGTTCTTCCTGCGATGTCTCGCAAGATAAGTTATATGACAAAATTTGTGATATACTCAGAGTTACCTTATTTGTAATTATACAAAAAAAAAAAAACAGCCGTTAATAAGTGCCAATAATGTTTAAGCTAAGCGTTACGTATCCAACCTAAGAATCGACATACATTCGATGTTATCGATATTAATGTAACTTTAAATAAGTGCAGTCAGTGGAATGTGAAAGTGTATTGTATGTTCCATGTCCAAATATATTGGCCGTGTTTCACTGGACAATTTTATACTATATATTTTAATAAAAGGTCTATATTATTTTTAATATCTGTTAAATGATCGACTTTATTTCATCGATCATCTTTTATTGTATTTTATATACAGTGAAAGTATACACTGTTAAATATTAAAGGGTGAAATCTAAAATAATATACCTTGAGTTAAATAACATTTTGTTATTTTTAACTATCATGTGTGTCGAAATTTATTACCTTAACACAAAACAGTATTATTTTAACTCCATCGGTTTAGTTAAATTAACGAAATAGGTACTTATTGAGTGGAGCAGTGGCGACTTATATATGTATATTAAGAATAGTTAAAAATGACTCAAATTGAGTATAATTTAACACTACAAATTTAAAAGTGCAGATTTAAAAGCATAGACCGTATTTTTTTATTACGTATAACATCAACAACTTTCTTAAACTTATTTAAGGTCTCTTCCTTTTATATACTTTCATAATTAACGCACGTCCGTCAGTGGCGTCAGTGATCGCGTCTCGATCTCGTAAATGTTTTATCATTCTTAGGTAACGGTTGGATTCACATATCTATTAAGGGGATCCTACACCCGTCTATATACCGACATTTTTTTGGTGGAAGAAGTCTTTGAATTGGCTTTACGGAATTGCAAAACTCTTCTACACATTTAAAAGTAGAATAAAAATAAAGCTCGCGCTGGTCGAATATATATCAAAAACGAGAAAAATTAGAAATTTTACTTATTTTTGGCACGTAGAGCTGTCACCTAACTACAATATTCGATATATACAAAAATTGTACAGTTAATTCATGCAGTGAGACCAGCGCGAGGTAGGGACAACATGTAGGAACAATATCGTGCAAGTAGAACTAAGATTGAAAGCCTAGAAAAAAAAATTTTTCTCACAGAAATTTTATAAATGCAGAGGCGCACGTGCATGCATGGCGATGCAATCTGACAAGGACAGATGTATCCGTTAAACAAGGATAGGTATAGATCGATAACACAGGAAACATAGAAAACTATGATAAATTATCGACATTTTTAGTTCCGTGCTAGATGATGGCGCTTTCACGCTGGAGTTCGCCTGTCACTGCGGGATCCCCTTTGAAGAGTGTTCTCAAGCTCGCGTGATTTGCGTGCCTCGCGGGATCGGTTGTTGCTGCTGGTTGCTGCCGCACGAAAACAAAACTCGGCCGATTATGCCGGCGTGACAGGTGCAAGCGGATATACACACGGATTGGATATACCGCGAAATATACTGTGAAAATGCCGCGGGTACGTAACGAAAACGTAACCAGATTAGGTTAATTGCGTTAATTTCTTTATTATGATCTCATGAGCGTCAAACTTTTACGCACGTGTCGTTTCCGCAGGACATCAGATCCTACTTTGCGCCGGTCGCGAGTTCCCAGAAGAAGAACAGTGAACCGGTCATCCCAAAGCCCCAGAAGCGGCGCGTTATATCGTCGGACGAGGATGAAGAAAAACCAAAGTCGTCCACAAAGCGCACCAAGGTGTGTGTCACCTGTGTTGTCATCGCTACCTAGTAGCTTTATTTTATTTGTCACAGTTATTCCTTTGTAATTTCTTTGTATTTTCTTTATAAATCTTTTATGATTCTCGTTGTTGTTTGTAACAATGCTAATGTTAATTTCTTTAATTTTCTTTATAAATCTTTTATGATTTTTGTCGTTATTTGTAACAATGTCAATTAATTGCATAGGTCACACGAAAGGCAAAGAAAGTTTCCGTTCTATCTGACTCTGAGGATGACGTGATCATAGAAGATGTTAAGAAAGATTCTCAGTCCAAGGCAAGTAAGAAAAATGAGAGTGAGGAGCCACGCATAGCGATATCTCCCGATGAATTATTTGGCAACAAGCCGATAACAAGAGTAGAAGAAACAAAAATTAGCCGAAAGTTACAGAAAGTGGTAAATATTGCATATCAAGGGTAAATGGAGAAATTAAGAAATATTCTACAGCATTCTGGAATTTGTAGGAATCCGAGTTTCATGACGACGAAGATTTTGATGCTGTGCTTAAACAATTGGACACAGTCCAAGATGTCGTGATGCAAGATAAAAAGAAAGATAAAAGCAGTGCTAAAAATGCAGATACCTTTAAGAAATCTGAAGATGCAGTTAAAACAGGTATGCTTATGTCCAATTTATTAAATCTTCAGATAGATATTGTTACATAAGTATAATATAACAGAGGAAATTTTACAGAGGTGGACTCTAATAAGAGAAAACATGATATTTGTTTGAAAGAGTCCAATAATAAAACGAGTAAACTAAAATCCGAAGAGGTAAAAAAGTCTCCTAGTAAAAATAATGCACATTCAAAAGTTAGTACAAGTTCTTCTCCGAAACAAAAAGAGAAGAAAGGTAGCTCTAACGGAAACTTAGATATAAGCAATAAACATGATAATAAGATCTCTAAGCAATTGAGTAAGTCTACATCTACCTCTGCATCGGAAGAAGACAGAGATACAGGAAAATCACCAAGTAGAAAGAAAGCAAAAATCGATTTATTTGACGAAAGGATAGAAAAGAAGAAACACCGTGCTCTAATGTACGAAAAATATCTTCATAGAGGCGGCGCCAGAAATCCTGGTTCAAAAGAGATCCCTAAAGTAAGAAGCTTTACATGTAACATAAAGATAATTCTGAAAGGAATATAAAGACTGTTCTACGATAAGGTTTTTTATTTATTCTCGATATTCAGGGTGCCGAAAATTGCTTAGCCGGAGTAAGTTTCTTGATTACTGGTGTTTTGGATTCATTAGAAAGGAATGAAGCTGAGGATTTAATACAGAAATATGGTGGCCGAACTGTAAACTCTGTATCGAACAAAGTAAATTATATTATAGTGGGAGATGAAGCTGGCCCAGCCAAGTTGTTAAAAGTATATTTTTACATGGTTCACATACACACATTGCACATATTTTTTGTTTTTTGTTTAAACGAAATTAATTTTTAGGCAAATAGTTTAGGCATCAAGCAAATATCTGAGGATGATCTTCTAGAAATGATTCGCACGAGACCGGAAGGTAAAGCTAAAGATATTAAACCGACAAAGACGAAGTCAAACGTGAAAAAAATATTGAATAAATCTGAGAGCGATAAATCACCATCATCGAACAAAGTAAAAGCATCATTAGATTCGCCTAAAAAAATAACGCCACCATCTTCACCGGGGAAAACGGAAATATCATCACCAGTGTCAAAGCAGGTTTTAGATATAAACAATAGTACACAAATGGTAAATTAAAATATCAATTTGACACATGTGCACATATACAAAAATGATGTAAATTAAAATAAAACTTAAAACATGGTTTTCTTATTATTATATTGTTCTAGATAACTACAAATGTTGGGTCAGAACCGTTGGTTGAGAAATATAGACCTAAAACTATGAAGCAAATCGTAGGTCAGCAGGGAGATAAGAGCTGTGCACACAATTTGTACATATGGTTACGTGATTGGCATAAAAATCGTCAAGATCCCAAATACAAAGACGGCAGTACGTCAGCTTTCATCATTTTTCTTTTATCAAATACTGAAAATAAAATGTGGATATTAATCTGATTAATTTCGTTTCTGATTTAAAGCTGGCAAGCAAACTCACGGACAAAGTTTCAAAGCTGCCTTGCTATCCGGTCCACCAGGCGTTGGTAAAACAACAACTGTGCAAGTTGTTTGCAAAGAATTGGGATACGATCTTGTGGAATTCAATGCTTCTGATACGAGAAACAAGATGCTTCTGAAAGAAGAAGTCTCAGGATTGTTATCTAATACTACAATGAAAGATTATGTTACAGGTGGATATAATATAAAATCTTAGTGGTTATAATATAAAATCTTGAAATAATCATACCATTTTCTTGTCTGACGCAATTCGTTACAGGTACCAAGCAGAAAATTACGAACAAACACGTGCTGTTGATGGACGAAGTCGATGGTATGGCTGGCAACGAAGATCGCGGTGGTTTACAGGAATTAGTTAGTTTAATCAAATGCACGGAAGTGCCAATTATTTGTATATGTAATGATCGATATAATACGAAGGTGAAAACCATTTCTACGCACAGCTACGATCTGAAATATCCGAAGCTCAGAGTGGAACAAATTAGGGTATAATTCATCTAGAATCTTGTTCGAGTAAAACGTTTTTTATAATTTATTTGATATAATTCGATTTTCTTCTTCGCAGAGTTCTATGAAATCCTTGTGTTTTAAAGAGAACATCAAGATCTCAACGGAGGACCTCGATCGTTTAATTGAGTCGACGAATTATGATATTCGACAAGTAATAAATCATCTGGAATTTCTTGGCAGCCAAATGTCTCACGTGGAGAAGACTGACAAAAAACATTCAAATAAAAATTTCAAGCTCAATCCATTCGACGTCACAAAATTAGCATTCAATGCGGAAGAGCAAAAAAATATGAGCTTAAACGATAAGATCGGCTTGTATTTCCATGATTACAATATAGCGCCCCTTTTTATACAAGAAAATTATCCAGGAGTCAGATTATCTCAAGTCTCACCGTGAGTATATAGTTTATAGTTATCTTTGCACGAAAGCCAAGAATGTTAATGGTTTGTGTTACATTCGCAGTCGTCAGAGGCTAGAAAGAATTGCCAACGCGGCTGACAGTATATCTCAGGGAGATCGCGTTGAAAAAGTAATGAGAGGCAATATGATGTGGAGTTTACTTCCGATGCATGCTTGTTTCTCGTTCGTTATACCGGCTAGCGAGATGTCGGGAAGCTCTGATGGGTTAATACGATTCCCGAGCTGGTTCGGACGAAATTCGAAAGCAACGAGATTTAATCGGTACTACAGAATACTGACTTTTATCATAAAGTAATGCATTGTGATTATACTAAACTTCATTAACAGCTCTTTGTTCCCTATGTATTACTTCTAGACTAATGCAAGAGTTGACGACGCATACACGATTAGCCACGGGTGCAAACAAAGACGCCCTGAATTTGGATTATCTAGTTCATCTTCGAAACGCTATCGTAAAACCTCTGATAGATAACGGTGCGGATGGCATAGAAGCAGCGATAAATGTTATGGGAAAGTATCATTTAACCAGGTTTGTATTTTATTTACATTGAATGCATTGGAAAACAGAAAGATATATATGCTGATATTTAATTTTTCCTCAGGGAAGACTTCGATTCAGTTATAGAAATCTCTGCTTGGCCAGGAATTCGTGATCCTACGACTAATCTTGATAGTAAAGTATGTGCAATATTAATAAATACTAATTAATAATCAATTGTGTTAGCTTTGTATTTTAATTATATTAATGTTACTAATATGTCAGGTAAAAGCAGCATTTACGCGAGCGTATCAAAAGAATCCTCCTATGCTGCCATACGTAATTAACAGCACTACTACAGCGAAGAAAAGACCTACGCAAGATTCAAACGATTTCATGGAAGAAGAAGACGATGAGGAAGAGATTGATGATATTGATTCTGATAAAATGATCAAGGTAATGTTAAAAATTATTTTCGTGATTCCATTATAAGATACATTAATTTTTCAAAAAAATATGATCACGTAATGTATTTTAGGCAAAAAAACCTAGTACTAGTAAAGCTGCTGCATCGACGAAAAAAGGCGGCGAACCAGCTAAGAAACGCGGAAGGGGACGTGGTAAAGCAAAATAGGAGACAATATTAAAAGATGGAATGCACATTTTATTTTATTTAGAAAAACTTGAAACGAAATTAATCTGTTACGAACATTTGTTTACTGCTCGAATTAAGTCGGAGCGGCATTTTTATGATAGTGGAATGATTTTTTAAATGTTGGATCAAAGATTGCATCAAAACGGAATGCTTAGCGTTTGTTTCAAAATATATTTCTTGTTCTTTTTTATTAGTGAGGAATATGTTATTCCGAAAGTTCATCGATAGCTCTAATTCACAAGCTCTCCTCTCGTCTGAACACATTCTAAAACGAAAAAATGTAATTAGAATGATATATCTCAGTTGCCATAGAATCATCTGATATATACATAATATATAAAACATGAATAAAACTTCATTAAATATTTTATATACATATTTATGATGCATACGTTTTTTGGTGGGCTTCCATCCAATGTATTCATTAGTTTTCTTGTTTTCTTTGGTTAGCCAATCAGTCAAGGGCTTAAAGTATTCCAAAAGTCCAGCCGCATCCATTTGCCTTTGACCTGAGATTTTCTCCATCGCGTCTGGCCATGGTTTCGAAGAACCCAACTCCAGCATAGATCTAACACAAATACGATCAATGTCTCTATGCTCAAATTATATTCTTATATTGTTGTGTATCAAACTTACTTTAACAGATTTCCGGCATCTTTATTGCCGTAAATATCACACTGACTCAACAGCTTGGCATCTGGATTATTCGGATCGTATTCCTTCGCCTTAGTGCACAATGCCTTGTGGAACTGGAACTGTATTACGAAACTTACATAGTATCTTATGTACTCAACGTCCGCAATTATGTGATACTTTGAGCCAGGATCGAAGTCTTCTTCCGTCCTATCCACAGGAGGTTCGATGCCCTGATACTCCTCAGCGAGCGACCACCTTAAAGTAAAAATTTCCAATTTGCTTAAAATATCTTTTAAATTTAATATCTTGGAAATTTGATTTGTTAAATTTTTATTCGAGGAAGAATATTGCTCAGAAAAGAAAATAACACGAAGATAGATTTTTGTCGTTCAGAACTGACCAGTTACAGTTGTAATTGTCGGGTGTGACAATTCCCTGGAATACATTCCAACGCCATCGGTCCATCATATAAGCGAACGGCAAGAAGGCGAGCTTGTCAAGACTCTTCACGTACAGGTGATTGAGAAGTGCTTCTTGGTCAGTCGAGTCATCTTTCAATAGATCGATCTTCTTGAGATGACTAGGGGTGGATACGCTGAGAGAGATAACGTCACCGACCGCCTCGTGAAAACCTGGATTCGCGCCCTCCTTGAAAACTGTAGGCTGGTTCTTGTACTGCAAATAATACTCGACGTGACCCATCTCGTGATGTGCCGTCAACAGGTCTTCCATGTTAACGCGCGTGCATTGCTTGATCCTGAAATTCTTGCCGTCGTAGAAGTCCCACGCGCTCGCGTGGCAGATCATGTCTACGCCTTGCTGCTTCGTCAATATCGATTTTTCCCAGAATGTGTCTGGCATGGCAGTCAAGTTAATCGACGTGAAGAAGTTCTCGGCGAGGCGGAACATGCTCGTCGCATTGTAACCTGCTCAAAGAGTTACGAGGCATTACATCATAGTAGTATACAGACAACATAGTAGTATACAGACGTAAAAAATGCGCCGGAAATAAAGCGGTCCAACTATAATGTCTTGAGAGACTCAAAATAAACCTGCCTTGTTCGACTAGAGCAGCGGTAACGTCCGGTAGCTGTTTGCCCGGGAACGGCATGGTGAAGTCGGCGATATTCGACCAGGTCTGCGCCCAGGTGTTACCCAATAGATGTGCCGGGATCGGACCGTCTTCGGAGACGATGTCTCCTCCGTATTTCTTCCTGAGCTCGCGCCGTACGTAGGCGTGCAGTTGTAAGTATAGTGGCTTCAATTGTTGCCATTGGTTCTCTGTACAGATTTTGCAGTTTTATTAGTGCTTTATCGCATGCGAATGATGCTGATGACCTTACCGATTTGCTCAGGGAAATCAGCAGCTTCGTAGTCCTTCATCCAATACGCTGCGTAGTCGGAGAAGTTGTTAAGTCTTGCCGCGGTGTTGGCTAGCTCGACATACTTGGGGAACAGAGATTTGACTTTCTCACCCGACGCTTTCCTCCATTCCACCCAGATATGCTTCAGTTCCTCAGGATCGCGACTACGCATCAGCTTCTCGGTGATCTCCGGCTCGAGCGCGAGATCGCACTTGTTCTTGTCTTTGTAGTCGCAGATCTTTGCGGTACTGTAGATATTCTCCATCTTACTGACTGTCGTCGCGAACTCTTTGTAACTCTGCAATCATATATCACTCGGTAGTGACCTAACTTTTGGTTGCGATTTTGATCAATTAATACTTGTTTAGACATACTAAAGAGGATTTTCGAGGAAAAAAAAACAAGACCTTTTAAAACTAGAATTTTAGTTTCTCGAAATCAATTCCAGTTTATTGCTCTTCGTCCCATAGTTTATTCCTTTTTACGGGAAATTTATGATTAGTATTAAAAAAGTGATTAATATAGATCTCTTTCATATATTCTTACGTCTTCGGGAAGAGCGGCAGTACCAAGTACACCGAGTTTTTTGAACTGCCTCTTAATAGACTCATCTTCCAAGTCTCCCCAAGGGAAGGCATTCACTTCCTGAGCAATCTGCTTGGAGATGCGCGCTGCTTCGGCGGATACTCTCAGCTTCTCTGCCAGGTTCTCATCCGTCAGATTCGACGCGTAATTCCATGCGGCGACACTCTGCTTGTTACTCCATTCTGCGTACCGCGCATCGATGTTTTTCAGGAGTTGTTGGGCATTGTTCAGTAGATTCTCGGCAGTCTGCGGATTTTCGCTGAGGTTCACTGCATCCTCCGTCGTTGGGTTGGTTGCTACTAGAGTTATAACTGCTGCCACCAAGATTCTGATAACATATAATTATATTTTATTAATAATCTTATTAATATAATTATAAAAAATAGAGAAATCTAATTATTACATTTTTTAAGAATTTTTCAAGAATAATTAGAGAATAATTATAAATAAGGCGGGATATATTTCAGTTTAACTTAGTATACTAAGCATGTAAAAAAAATTATCGGACGACATAGGTAGTTGATTATTTCATATATTATGATATGAAGTGTTTGATAAAACATTTTTTGTAATAACTATTTTATTATGACATTTTCACTACAATAAACGATATATTCGTTCGTGACAATGTTCGGCGGAATACAACACGGTGTTAAATGACACCGCGAGGTCGAACAACAATTTGAAAGTCTCGTCCAGGCGTGAAGTGCACTTGTTCGACGTATTAACTCGTTAGATCATGAATGTCGTCGTGCATCCGGATATATTTAACGTAAACGCCGACCATGGTACCTCGGGTATATAATACTGTATCGGAAGTGTGGATAATCGTTCTCACCTCGCGAAATAATTAAAATTAAAATAATTGAAGACATTAAATAAATATTCTGCAAAAAAGGAAAATTTAACAGAAATTTATTCTACGTTACAGGTAGAGAGAAACTATTTTTTATTATAATTTGTACAATGTACAGTTAAGAAAATATATGATCTATCGATATTATATGATCTATCTTTTTATTACAATATCACTGATTTTTTTAAATTATTAATCATTGTAATATCGTGTAACTGTTCCTCGGCATTTTGTTGCGACATCAATTCCGGAATTATCACCAATCATCGAGTTTATCTCGTGAAGAAAGTACCTACACGTTATGTTAATAAATTAACGGGATACTTACAGGCGCAGCATATCGATTCGCCTATCCTTTACCGTTTTACGAAACAATTCTCGTGATTTTAGTGAAAAGTTTCACGGACGTTCTCCGCAACTGCGATTTGTCACCGCTTCCCAATCGCCGACTGACCTCCGTGAGCGAGGCACGTTATCTTTTATGCAACTTCCCCACTTCGCGGACTACATCTGACCGAGCTCCTGCATGCGTTCTCTGATAAATTCGGATGCAATCCTGTCGCTCGGCTCCTCGGCTCGTCCTGTTGTTTGTTGGCGTATTGTCGTAAATTTATATCAACCCGATAGGTTCCACACGATAATTTTCATGCTCTTCAGTCGATTGTTTTAGACCGAGAGAAGAACGCCTAGTTTTTTGTCGCTATGAATATCCGCTTTATCAAATAGATTACTTCATTATTATTTCAAAATATACATATTTTTATACGCAAAAGAAATGCCTTAAATCTGTTTGAGTTTTCTTTCGTTGTATCTAATTTTCTTCGCGTTCATAATTATTGCATTATAAAAATTTCCTTTATTTGAAAAAATTATCAGATAGTAAAGTAGGATACTTTTGCTTGCCAAGATAATCCCTTTGACCTTGCACAACATTGCCACAAAATTGCCTCAAATCGTTACATTCATAACGTAATCTCTTCGAGATATACAAAATAAGTTCCGGACCGATAAGTTCTGATCAGCGTGCGACAACGAAAAACCGACGAGCCTTGGGATCTTGGGAAAAACGTATTGTGTGACAGAGCTGGTCACTTTCGTATTTTGCATTGTTTACTGCCGTGAGCTGAAACTAATGATGGCTCGGCATTAATAATGTCCAATATAAAAGCGTATGTTATATCTTTATCTGACCAGTTTCACATTCTGGACTCGTGGGAACGAGCGTCCTCGCCGTTGTCCTCCGGTTCTTTTCGCTTCACTTCTTTAAGCCGAGGTCACATCCTGGACTCGATATCGATCCAAGGGCTAACCGTTACGATCACAGAATAAAAGATTGCTCATTATACGAAATTTCGGAGGTAGTTAAGTGTGCCTTAAGCTGGATTCCACAGTTCTGAATTTAGAAGACAAACACAAATATTTCAGAAGATTAGAGTATATTAAAACTTTTTTTCACATGTATTTTGTCCGGAGATTTAAATCTTTCAATAAAAATAATATACTATCTTCGAAAACCGTCAGTTTTAGTTTGTCTTCACCAAAAAGAATCCTTGAATCTTATTTACTCTCCTAGGTATATTAATTGAAATTTATTCTTCAATATAATATATTTAAAATAAGATTAGCAAATTTAACACGAAAGAAATTTAAGTAATAAGTTTTTACTTTTCAATATTAAATGATGGAATCATAGAATAATGTTAAACAAAACTAAAAAACAACATTTACAAATATGTAAGTTTGTTTAAATGGAAAAGTACTGTCGCGCATTAATGGAAAGATAACTTTTTTTGATAGTAACTTAAAACATCTGGTTCGGAATGCGTCGTCCGTTCACGCCCATGTGTTCTCAATTTAAAAAAAAATTAAATAAAGCGTCTATAATGCAGCAGAAGAGTGTCTATACAATGTTGGTGGCGCCGGGGACATCCAATGTCAAGAATGTCGTAAAATAAATTAACTCAGTTTGAATATTTGTTCAAGTTGCATGCAGTTAAATATTCTCTCTTCGTTGGAGCGCAGATAAGATCGTGAAAAATTTGTATCCGTCGCCTATAAAAATACGAGACGCTGAAAAAGCGAGTTATTTAAGGAGAATATTTCGCTAGTTGACTTTGGTCAATGAAACGCTAGCTAAAAGAATTGTGAGAAAGTGGTACACTTATTGAAGGACGGTACACTTCTGCTTTTAAATAATTCATATAAATAAAACTCATGCGTATCAAAGCTCTTCATACCGACGCGACATATAATGAAGAATTAGAAAATAATTTGTCCGTTTATGTGACAGAACAATAATTTGCTTATTTAATTTTATAAAATATATTTTTTAAATGTGATTTTTCCTCTTTATTATTCCTTTAAATTATATATGTACATATATATAAAAGAAAGAAATATATTTATATTTTTCTTTTATATAAATATTTTAATATAATTATTATTAAAATTACAGAAATTGATAACTCGTAATTGTATATACGATTTAAATTCAACCGTAGGATAATATGTGTTTTATCTCATTGTAATGTTTCCGATGTTTTCGCTCTTTCCTTCATTGAACTGGCATTAATAAATCTGTTTCACTCCAAGTAACAAGGCTGTACTAGATTTCACGAAGGTTCAAGATTTGTAGGACGTCATAGCATGAGATTTCTACAACGGTTCAGTGATCCATCACTAGATAATAAGTCCGATAATCTAATTGTCAAGATCCGAAAGAGAAATCGAAGAGATAAAACGGCTAAGGTTTACGGTATGTGCACTAAAATAATTCTTAGGCTACTTATGGCAAGAAACAGAATAAAATATTCAATAAAAATCCATTCTCTTATTTTTTGAAATTTGCTAATAAATTATTGATATTGAAGTTAAGAGATTAATTAGTTGCTTTTATTTTGAACAGATATCATCTTATATTGCTCTCTAATGAAAATTTAGATTAAAATTGATATTAATCATCTTGAGTAACACATATAATACACAAGCAACATAGATTAGATTACCGACAATCTTTCCCAACATTTCTATATAAAGAAGAAAATAAAACCAATAAATATCCCTTATCAAATTAGAAATACGAACTGTTCTTTCAAGATTATTTTTCTCAGAATTACAGCCTTATCTGGTAAGTTTTACGAGTTTTTTATTGAGCGAATTAAATTGAACGACGATTAAATGAGAAAGAGAGAGAGAGAGAGAGGGAATTGTTGAGATTTATTCTTAGCTCTATTCCCTCCTGTTTTACTTTTCCTTGTCATAACAATGAATTATTATATGAGAGACACATGTAATGTTTCATTATATGCACGATTAAATTAAATTGCCAATTGGCAATTTGTCCAAATACCTGAGGGCACAGTCACGGTCATGTAGGTGGTGAGATGACTATGATGTTCAAATGCTTTATAGATCACGGGGAAAGAATGCGACAAGAACCAAAAAGAAATCTAGGAGTTCGCAACATGAACGAGTAACGACGAATGTTCCCGTTTCCTTCGTAATGGATTATTTGATACTTTGTCTCCCAAGGAGTACGCGTTAATATCGTCTCGCGTTAATATCCTGATTTGGCTATGAGTGAGTATTTTCAGGAGCGCCGCGAGGCGTCGGGGATTTCCAACGTATGCCAAAAGCATCTTCGGCAACGAGAATGACCACGAGAAGCCAAAGCCAAAGAAGAAGAAAACAACAAGTTAAAAAAAATGGGATGATAAGGATTACATGCACTGTACTATTTGTATAAATATAATGAATTTTAATCATTTAATACCGAAATATTTTTTTCTAAACGTAAGAAATTAATGAGGTTTTAAGAAAAAATCAGAAATGTTAAAAATTTTTAACATAAGTTTTTTTATGAATAATATCAGCATGTAAATTCTTTTAAATTTTGTCACCGGTTAGTTTTTGAGAATATTTATAACAAAGTTTAAGACTTTTTAATGTCACTTTTAATTAATATAACGTTAATTTTACAGTGTTTTCAAGAATCTTTGTCACACAAACTAGGCAATTTAAAAATATCTGATCTCAACACACTGATGAAAGTTTCATTGCAATCGGAAGAAGTCTTGCGTTATGTTTCAAATCTTTTTAAAAAAATTTTGAACATTCGCAATTCTCTATAAACTTGTTTTACTTGTTCACTCCTTAAGATGTTCAATCAAAATCTATTTCAAGACTTAATAAAATGGACTATCTATTGATGAGCTGCGGTAGACGAAAAACAGATAACTGCAGCGACGGTGTCGGGCAACCCGCGTTATGTCCAGATTAGGAGATGCCGGCCGTTCTGCGGGGATTTCCAAGAGAACGAGTACAAGAGGAAGATAAAGACGAAGGAATTGAAAGAGAAAGAGAGAGAGAGAGAGGAGAACGACAATGACGGCGATGACGAGGAGCGATGCGTCGCGGCGCGCAAACGGCGTCGCCGCCGTTCTCGCCCAAAGGCGTCTCTCGTACGCCGTCCGGGCTTCCTGGTCCGTATACCACCACCCGCGTGGCATAAGGCGTGGGCAGCATCGCTGGCCAGCCCTCGAGGCGTCTCGCGTGCCCATCTTCGGTAGCGTCGCGTATCGCGCCGCGGACGTTATATCTGGCGTCGCGACGCCCTCGAGCCTCAGCCGCTCCTCAGCCGCCCGTCGATTCACAACTCACCCCCACGGTTAGTAATAGATTTGCGAGACGTTCCTCTATGTGTCTGCTCGGTTGTTCGAAAGTTTACGCACGGTTGCAGAAACTAGAAGTGCTGGCAAGAGATTCTAAAAAGGGAAAACGTGTCAGTGTATAAATCAAAGGGCTCGATTTAAGGGCGAGTTTAATTCTGCAATACGATTGAAATTCGGAAAAAGAAATTTGATCATGATTTTAAAGTGAAGTAAAACATTGACTAAAACAACGTTGTGTCATTATACAGCGGTATAGAAAAATTCTTGTAAAAAGAATTCTGTATGTTATATTAGGAAAACAGTATGTAGTGACCAATTATAGGTCAATACAAATTATTTTCTTGATAAAATAACCAGAATTTAAATATTTAATTAATATTAACTCAGCCTGTAACCGTAAATAGTCGGATGTTTTCACGTCGATTTAGAGTACCTATAAAATTTTGGATTGTACTGTCGCGAGATAACTACCTTACAACCCAAGCGCAGTTTAAAACGTCGATTTTTCATTTTTATTTGCGATGTTAATTTCCGGATTCTGACTTTAGTTTTGATTATAATAAATATGAAAAATAACGTTACTTCAATCGACGCTTTAATTATTTTGTATAAGAATAATTTAAAGTTCTTCAGAAAGTATAAAAAATTAAAACAGTATTTATTTCTTATTTTAAGAAAAAGAAATTATTTTATCGGAAATATTATTTTCTAAGAAAATTTGGTGTTCTTCTTGAAAATTAAAATACAGTTAATTTAATAATTGAATGAGCTACTTCGAAACAAGATATAATTAGACGTTTGCTTGTATTTTCTATAGGTATCTTTGAACGAAACTAAATGCGATTATGTAAAACTGTGAATAGATACTAGTAAACTAAAAAATGGAATTATATAAAAAATATCATACATTCCGGATGATCTTAAAAAACCAATTTACACAAATCGACATACTCAATTCTAATGTGATTGAACAAATTCTTTTTACAGAGAAACTAAAGCAGCAGCAAAATGTGTGATGACGAAGTAGCAGCCCTCGTCGTAGACAATGGCTCCGGCATGTGCAAAGCCGGTTTCGCCGGAGACGACGCTCCCCGCGCCGTCTTCCCTTCGATAGTCGGTCGACCTCGCCATCAGGGAGTGATGGTCGGTATGGGTCAGAAAGACAGCTACGTGGGCGACGAGGCCCAGAGCAAAAGAGGTATCCTGACTCTGAAATACCCGATCGAGCACGGAATCATCACCAATTGGGATGACATGGAGAAGATCTGGCACCACACCTTCTACAACGAATTGCGTGTCGCTCCGGAGGAACATCCTGTCCTCCTCACTGAAGCGCCCCTCAACCCGAAAGCTAACCGTGAAAAGATGACGCAAATCATGTTCGAAACCTTCAACAGCCCGGCCATGTACGTCGCCATCCAAGCCGTTCTTTCCCTGTACGCTTCCGGTCGTACCACCGGTATCGTCCTGGACTCCGGTGACGGTGTCTCTCACACCGTACCCATCTACGAAGGTTACGCCCTTCCTCATGCCATTCTCCGTTTGGACTTGGCTGGTCGCGATCTTACCGATTATCTCATGAAGATCCTCACCGAGAGAGGCTACAGCTTCACCACCACGGCTGAGCGAGAAATCGTACGCGACATCAAGGAGAAGCTCTGCTATGTCGCCCTGGATTTCGAACAGGAAATGGCCACCGCAGCCGCCAGCACCTCCCTCGAGAAGAGCTACGAGTTGCCTGATGGTCAGGTCATCACCATTGGTAATGAGAGGTTCCGTACACCCGAAGCCCTCTTCCAGCCTTCCTTCTTGGGTATGGAATCTTGCGGTATCCACGAGACCGTCTACAACTCCATCATGAAGTGCGACGTCGATATCCGTAAGGATCTCTATGCCAACAATGTCCTCTCCGGTGGTACCACCATGTATCCCGGTATTGCCGATCGTATGCAGAAGGAAATCACCGCTCTCGCGCCCTCGACCATCAAGATCAAGATCATCGCTCCCCCCGAGAGGAAGTACTCCGTATGGATCGGTGGTTCCATCTTGGCTTCTCTGTCCACCTTCCAACAGATGTGGATCTCCAAACAGGAATACGACGAATCTGGTCCTGGCATCGTTCACCGCAAATGCTTCTAAGCGAGTCATTACACGATCGACGCAAGAGCGTAATCTTCGAAAGAACATCATTATATCTCGGGAAGAACACACAAATAGCATGCAGTTCTCTCCCGAGCAATCAAGCTGCTATGAGAAAATATCATCAGAGCATTATCATCGACTCTCAGCCCTCATTGGATCTCATCGAATTATCATCGCAGTCTCGCTCGTCGTTGCTTGCGCAACGACGACCTGGCTGATCATTCTCATCGTTGCAGTCTTTTATTACTGCGTTCGACAGTATCATTGCTCACTTAACGTCACCATCACGGCCGAGGTAGCGGTCGGCGAGATTGTCTCTCGTCACAGGACCTTTCTCGTAGTAGCCTGGACGTTATTGAGCGTCGAGAAGGATCTTCGCACATATGGATGGATGCTACCAAGTGCATCTTTCGATTCACGAAAGGGACATTCTGGTCAGACATAAGAACAAGCAGGGATCTCAACAGATTACGCTTGGCAACGAGTTTCCAGACTACTTCGAGAAGGCTACGCTCTATTACTGTCACGCGAGCGTTCTCACCACCGTTTGAGAAATCGATCCTCTCTTAATACGTATTACATATTAATTATGTCTAGTCTGCTAATCAAAGCAACTAAGCATCTACCGATGTACTTCTATACTTTAATTTATTTTGTAAATATTATACATTATGTTACTATATGTTGTTATACAATGTCAAAGTCAATTCAAATACACATTATATCACACTACTAATATCGTTTCTATTATATGAACTTCTACATTACCTCACGTAAACTGTGTCTGGCTTATTTCTGAGGTATCCTTTTGACGCAGCATTGTCTTTTCGTCCCTCTTCCTTAAACTTCTCGTCTTTTTAAGTTTTTCTTTTTATCTGTAAAATATGTCGCTATATAATAATATAAATTCTTAACGTTTCACGTGAAAGCATATTCATAAACATTAATATCGAGAATAAGAAAATGGATATAAATATACATAGATATATATAAACAAGACTTCCATTTCATCAAGACTATATAAAACCTTCAGCTTCTTCATTCAATTAAACGTTAAGAGAAAAAGGAATTTGCTTATGCACTTCACGAACAACCTCAAATATTATTTAACAATCGCTACAGTAAATAAATTTGTAGCTGAGCATTCTAGTATAGTTATGATAGTTTTCTCGCATCGTTGTCACGTCCAAATTTGTCTTCGATCGCGGCGAAGTAGCTATTGGTTTATTTTAAAATAAACTGTTATCGTTACGTGTATACGTAGTCGCAATGATCGTAACCTTGGCCTAATACAAGATTGCCCTAAACGAATTTATCATTTTTTAATTATTTCTCTCTTTTTCTCCCTTGACAAAATTCTAGTAGTGAGAATATTGCTTCCAGCTGACAGGCTCGCTAATCATCGCGATTACTTGCCCGAAGAAAATGAAGAAACATACGAATCCATTTCCAACTACCGCAAGTTATTATCTCATTTCTTGTTAGCTACTTATCGACTTTAGAAGCTTTTCGTAGGCGTTTTCGAACGTTCCATTGATATTTAGGGACGAGAATCTCCGCGATAAAAGCTCTCGAAGAAGTTTATTTCAGTCGCATCGCATAATCTCAAAATACTTCTGCTAACTTGTAATATCCGTAGGAACATGATTCTTGCTTCTATCAGAACTTTCTCGATTTCTGTTATTTTTTATTCGTTGATGTACGATCGATATATTTATTTTGACAAAGGAATGATAATTCCGCAATGATTCCATGTGATTACAGCTATAATTACAGTTTTAAGTTAAATTTATAAATAACAAATAATAATCGAAGAATATAAACTTTAAATAATAATTCTTTTATGTGGAATTTGTATATGCAATATCGAAAAAAAGCTGTGTTTTAAAAAGAAGGTAAAGAAAAAGCACATACATATATATTTTGTGAGTCTGTCATTATGTGAGTTTGTCAAAGAAATATTCCGCGAGATGTTTTTGTAAAATAAAATAGCCTGTCCAAATTAGGCATTCAAAAATATTTTTACAGGAGATGTTTTATGCAGAGAGATAGAGAGAGAGAGAGAGAGAGAGAGAGAGAGAGAATGCGGGTACCTATTACTTGATGCCTAATTAACTCTCAAATCTCAGTTAACTTTAACTAATAGTTGTAAAACGACGCATGTAGATAAGGGGAAAAATTGATTAGCTCTCGGATTAATTCGCGTCGAAGCGATCGACATCTCCATGCAACGCCGGAACGCGTCGCGTGGTATTTCCAAAGCGATGAAGCATATTCCTTGGTCCGCTTAGGGGCTGCCTAGTTCGGCGGGCGTCGCGACGCCTCGCGAGGCGATGCCTTTTTCGTGCCTGTCGGGCAAGCACCATCCCACGAAAATGCGGGGGCGTCCAGACGAGAGCATATAATCGACGTCGCGACGCCACCGAGGCACAGACGCCGCTCCACCTCTGTCCCGTGCACGGTACGTAGACATAGTATCACGAATTTTTGCTTCATCGCCGAGTACACATCTTTCCCTCCTTGGAGAACACGATCGTTTTCTGCCTGCTTCCGCGACACCTTATCAAGACGTCCGCGTGTTATAGTGACTAGCGAACGAAAGTGATAAGTTTGCTGTACCATTAGGATTATTCGAGATAACCAGCAATGCAGAGTAACAGCTTCATTATTATATCTTATGTCTAATAAAAAGTTTTTCAGTTAAATTTGTCAAATGCTTTAGCATTCTATACTACAATCATCTATGCTATTAAAATCGTCTAAATTCAATAATATCTAAGACAGAGAGTGCTAATTGTTTTCAATTAAAAATTATTTCAATTAAAAAATTAACAAGGTCTCTGTGTCAAGATATTATTTAATTTTTAATTCGCAAGATAGACTCAACTAAAGTATTCAGTTAGTTAACAGAATTATTTAAATTAAATTTACAAATTATTCAGATTTTTATATCTTTTATTATATCTCTTTAATTTTCTTTATTCATTATTTTTCTATTAATTGTAATCGATAAGATAATTTATGAATTAAATTTGAAAATGTTTAAAAATATTAGACATTTTGGCACGATCAAAATATTGTATCATAGAAATCCTAATTAATTATTTTTTATTTAATATGCTACTTGCCTTAAAAGTTCTTTGACCCATTGCTGAATCCTCGGAAGAAGTTCAAGTTCGCAGCGTTTGCTGTATCCATTGAGATTGATTCTTGGCGTACCGTCAAGCCGCTCGCATCCGTTACATTCGTTTGTATATCGATCTTTCCTTTCGATAACAGGCAGAAGACGAGTCCTATTCCCAACAAATTAATTTTAATCTCTGATTATAGTATTTTATAACACATTTAAACATTACCTACTTGTTAGATAATATCTGAAGAATAAATATTTTAGAATTAAAAATGCATATAAATTAACCTATATATTATATAAAATTTTATATACATATATATTATATATATTATATAAACTTAACTATAATCAACTATAATATTTACATCTCCATTTCGGTGATGTTAAATAGTATTAAAAAAATAATTGTATAAATTAGACATATTTTTTTAGATAGATTATTTTAGTGTAATTAACGTTTAATAAATTATCTTTGCAAAGTTTCATAAATAAGAAAATTTGTGTATGTAAATATAAAAAAAAAAGATTAAATTTAGCTAATAAAATGTAAATAAAAAAATCATTTAAAATTTTTAAGATTTAAGTTTGTACAATTTAATATTGTTTTCAATTATCGTGACACACAGAAAAGAATCGAGAGTACGATCTAAAAGTCTTAAAAATACAGAAATTATTTAAGAAAATTAAAACATTAAAATATCTTAATATTTTATTTAATTATGCTAAGAAACGTTTAACGAACCAGTAAAATTATGAATCATGTAAGTTCGCGGATCTTTCGATGACCATAAAAGGACTCATCTCCTATGGATCGTACCCCTCGTGTCTTCTCTGTTGGTTCCTAAAATTACTCATTCCTTTAAGGATCGCTTCTCTCAACGTCGGTTAACTTTAAACATAGCTCGACCGTCTCGACTCTTGGGCTCTTTCTAGAATTACAATCGGCGAGATACAAGTTGGGATTATAGCGTTAATGTTAAACTAACGTTACCGGTGTCGGTCGTAAAAGCAGCGAATACACGCAAATTCGTGGGGCGAACGGCCGTCTCTTCGTGGTCGCTCATAGTCGCATAGTCGAGGTCTTCGGCCGCAATCACGTTGGTCCTTTTCCACGGGCAGGCATAATTTTGGCACGCTCGCCGTTGCCTCGCGGCGAGACGTTATGTTTTATCCGTCGTCGTCGTCGGCTACGGCGGCAGCGGCAGCGTCGGCCACCATAATCGTCGCTTGAACTTATTAGGGAGCGTCCGACGGCCGTACGTCTAAAGTTAGCGACGCGCAGGGCGAAAATAGCGTCGCGACGCTGGGGCCGCTTCGCCTATCGCTTTATAGGCAACTAGGTCAATTCTGGCTTCGCGCAACGCTCACCGGGAACCGACATTATCGGAGAACATTCGAAATTCGCTCGGCAATCATCAGATGTGTGAAATAATACTTCTTTTTAAATAACTTCTATTACTTCTCAAGTTTGAACTCTGAACTTTGAAATAATCTGGATGTTTCGTTTGTAAAGAATTACGCAAACTTCATTCCTCAAAGCCCTGAAAAACCTGCAATTAAAAAAGTATAATTAGATATCAAGTAATATATTCAATGTTAATAATCTTAATTTTAAATACTATAATAATTTAGAAGTTTTATTTGTAAAAAATTGGATAACTTGTAGCAGAAAAATATATATATATAAAAATGATGCGTCTTTACGCAAACTAATTTCAGTTTTTTTACTCAATTTTATTTTTCTTAATATTATCATTGCCAATATAATAATACTTCCAATTATAATAATCATTTTTAACTCATTTTTAATAAAATTCCAATTATTATTTTATCAAATGAGAATACGTCAGCGATACACAACGCAAATGTTTACAGGGGAAAGGGAGAATAATCTATAATATTAAACATAAACTATACATAATGATAAGTAATTATCATACAGAATCGACACAGAAATAATGGCATAGACTAAGAGGCATTGTAATTTCTGTTACAGAGCGTTAAAATCGAAGAAAAACAACAATGTGTGACGACGAAGTAGCTGCCCTGGTCGTAGACAATGGCTCCGGCATGTGTAAAGCCGGTTTCGCCGGAGACGACGCTCCCCGCGCCGTCTTCCCCTCGATCGTTGGCCGACCTCGCCATCAGGGAGTGATGGTCGGTATGGGTCAGAAAGACAGCTATGTGGGTGACGAGGCCCAGAGCAAAAGAGGTATCCTGACTCTGAAATATCCGATCGAGCACGGTATCATCACCAATTGGGATGACATGGAGAAGATCTGGCATCACACCTTCTACAACGAATTGCGTGTCGCTCCGGAGGAACATCCTGTCCTCCTCACTGAAGCGCCCCTCAATCCGAAAGCTAACCGTGAAAAGATGACGCAGATCATGTTCGAAACCTTCAACAGCCCGGCCATGTACGTCGCCATCCAGGCCGTTCTTTCCCTGTACGCTTCCGGTCGTACTACCGGTATCGTCCTGGACTCCGGTGACGGTGTCTCCCACACCGTACCCATCTACGAGGGTTACGCTCTTCCTCATGCTATCCTCCGTCTGGACTTGGCCGGTCGCGATCTTACCGACTATCTCATGAAAATCCTCACCGAGAGAGGCTACAGCTTCACCACCACGGCCGAGCGAGAAATCGTTCGCGACATCAAAGAGAAACTCTGCTACGTCGCCCTGGACTTCGAACAGGAAATGGCCACCGCTGCCGCTAGCACCTCCCTCGAGAAGAGCTACGAGTTGCCTGATGGGCAGGTCATCACCATCGGTAATGAGAGGTTCCGTACACCCGAAGCCCTCTTCCAGCCTTCCTTCTTGGGTATGGAATCTTGCGGTATCCACGAGACCGTCTACAACTCCATCATGAAGTGCGACGTCGATATCCGTAAGGATCTCTATGCCAACAATGTCCTCTCCGGTGGTACCACCATGTATCCCGGTATCGCCGATCGTATGCAGAAGGAAATCACCGCTCTCGCGCCCTCGACCATCAAGATCAAGATCATCGCTCCCCCCGAGAGGAAGTACTCCGTATGGATCGGTGGTTCCATCTTGGCTTCCCTATCTACCTTCCAGCAGATGTGGATCTCCAAACAGGAGTACGACGAATCTGGCCCTGGCATCGTCCACCGCAAGTGCTTCTAAGCAATTACGCTCGATCCTATTTACTATTATTATTGTTATTATTGCTACACCTTTCCCTAAGATGTACCGTTCACTGCCGCATCGCTTCGTCTAGTTGGGTCTCCGTTAGTCGAATACTATAATTGTCGTTACTATTGGTTCGTGGCGGCGAGTCTTTTACCAACAACTATCATACGAGCATATACGTCATCTTTTGTATATAAGTTTACGTCTATGGAATAAATCAATCTTATATTCTCTCTTACAGCCGTTCAATTCGTAATTTTCATTCTTCAATACCCTTATATTCGCATAAGAATACTGATCAACAATACTTAATTGGATTAATAGTTTACATTAATGGATCTTTCGCGGAATATATTTTACTTTTTAAAGAATCACATAAAACAGTGTCGGCCTATTAATTAAAGAAATTAATCATTTAATGTCAAAAATTTAATAATAAAAATAATTTATTTATTTTCTGATCTAAATAAATATAATTTTTAAATATTTACTGTTTTCCTTACCGTAGAAGTTATAAACTTGTGGAGTATAAAACTATGATAAATGTGGACATGCATGTTTATATAATGCTGTCGTAACTATATCTAGAAATTTATAAAAGAACAAAACATATTAAGAGCTATTAAAAATATTAATAATTATTAAGGATATTTTTTCTGTAAAAATCTTATTAAAGTTTTAAAGAGTCATTAAATAACAAGATAAAATTATATTAAATATGAAAATTTACAGGATTTGCGATTTGTGTATATTATAATTGATGTAAAACTCCATATTTTGAAAACATACATGTAAGTACATTCTGTACATATTGCATTATATCGAAATTATCACTGCTTTTTATTGATATATTAGAAATTTGATTTGATGATATAATCACCGAATTTAGCTGATACAACCATGTATTTCTCCTAGTTCATCTCTCAGCTTATTTGTAATTCTATAGCAAGATTTATATGCACAAAAATAGATGTGCATTACCCGTATCAACAAACATACAATTACGACAATATTACATAAAACGTAAGGCATAATCTAGATTACATAAAATATGGCCGAGAATGTCTCAAATATCTGGCTGCATTCCAGATGCTTGAAATTCAAAGTACAACTTCGTGATATTACAAATTTTTTCGGCAGAAATAACATAATATAACAATACAATATTTTTATTATAGAGCTAGAAATATAACTAGGGAAAGGTGGCTATATCATGTTAAATAGTCGATATAGTATTACGTATTCTCATATGAGAAATCGAAAATAATAATTCTGTGTGTAAAAGCGTTTTAATTGCTGCTAGATTGTTCTATAATTACATCAATTACATGAATTCCTTCAGGCCTTTAAATCTCAACAAATTAATGACGGAGGCAGTCAAATTTTATTGATAAACATGAGAGGATTCAAAATTTTTCTACTATATGAAATCATGATTTTTCCAGCTAACTAAATCTTCATGAGGGATTTTATTCCTGATCTCTTTCTCGAGGTAAAGAAAAAACGGAATAACATTCACCTTCGGTGTTTCCGCTGATGAAGATCTGGTCGTCTTTTCGCATTCTTGCTGAAGCTATCCTGACGATTATCACGGCTGGACATAGCGATGACGAGTGAGAGGTATACACCAACAAAAGATGCTCCCTTTCGGGGTTGAAACTCTACAATGCGAATCGACATCAGCATCGGCTTTGCCGGAGATGCAAAAAGGTAGAAGAGGGGATCTTTGCGATGGCTCGAGCAATCGAGTCGCCCCGTGCACCTGCAGCCAATTATAACAAATTGCGCTTAGTCGTTTTGTTCGTTATCTGCACTAGCGATTCTTTTCTGCTAATATGTTTGAATATCATATTATATCAACGAACCGTGTGAGAGCGCTGCCAATGTTAATAACACGCCAAGAATGCGTCAAAAATTCGAGTTATTATTCTTGGCAGCGCAATCTTGACCAATAAATATCTGTGCTGTCAAAGAACGACAACTAAAGGTAAAAGTATATTTATTTTTCAGGTGATTAATAGAGGTCATTAATTAAATCAGCTACTCCATTCTGAAGAAGAAATTTATCTCCCGCATCGTAAAATCGTACTTGAAAATGCAGGACGAGATGCACTTTAAGACTCTCAATAATTCATCATAGTGAGAGTCTTCAAAATCCAATTATTTCGAAAGCTGGATCCTTTCGTGTTTAATTCTTTAAGTTTCGATTTTCTGAAATTTTTAAAGAATCAAGCACAAAACTCAATTCTTTCGAGAGTAAATATTTTTAGTTTCTATTTTTTTGAGGCCTGATCCTCGAAGAGTTGGTCCTTCAAAGTTCGCTTTTTGAACCAAGATCCGTTTTGTTTAGATCTTCACTTAGATCTCTTTTTATACTCGCGTCTTCGAGCTTCGTTACATTCTATCTTTAAAATTCTTTCGTCGAATCTCCTTATTCTTGGTCCTTTCAAATCTTATCGTTTGTTATTCCTTTAGAACATCATCCCTTCGCCAAGGCCCGCGGTAGCAACCGACGTTCCTGTCGCGTAACGAGTCCTTATTTGGATCCGGGGGCCGTCTGCCACCACCGCGATGTCGTCGTAGTCGCCCGCGATGCCCGGCGTCCTCTTCTCCCTCCCTCCACCGTTGCTCCTCTCTTTAGGGCGAACTAAGGACTAGGCTGACTCTAATGGGCGGCGCGGGCTCTCGGCCCGACGTTAACGCGGACAGCCGATTTCCTTGTAAGGGGCGGATCGCTATTTTCGGCCGCCGACCGATATGGATAAAGGGACCCCACGGAGCCGGTACCGCGCCACTTGCCGTTCTCGCCAGCCTCTTGCACGACGTTACACGCGACCCTAAGCGATAGTCGCCGATCTCTCTCCCTCGACTCTCACATCAGCGAAACGGTAAACTGCCGTGCTTCGTTATTCCTAGCGATCGCGAATCACATCGACCCCTTTGGCTCACGCGCCTCATCTCCGGGGATCTCTTCCGATCGGTCTTCATCGCTTCGCTAAGATTGCGAGAATCTTTGGTACCAGATTGTAGGGATCGGTAGTGATTCGAATAAATGGTGCTAAGTTAAAGCTCAGTGAGCTCTCGAGTGTCGAGAGGGTTGATGGAAAGTTTCGTCAGGACCGATCGGACGGTATCTTCCGAGAATTATCAAGGAGAACTGTGCAAACCGAGTGCGGTTTGCGTAATATCGCATAAGATGTGAAGTGAAACCTGGGTGAATGTGTATAAGTGAATGTTAACGCAATAGTTATAAAGTTTATTAGCAGCCTACTACCGTCCTGAATTTCTACAGAATTTATTCCGAATATTTTTCATATTTTCAAAGTAATATAGAATGATTAACTTTTCTATCTCTTACAATTAGTTTAACTATTAACTCGTACATGTTGCAATTATTAGTTATTGTTGTAATTATTTTTGTTTAACTATTGGCTCGTACATGTTGTAATCATTAAGTGAATAAGTCCATTAATCAAGAAATATTTTGTCACAACATTTCATTATCATAATTAATAATACCGACTTACTCCGCCAAATTCCTCTGCATCTCTCGGTGTGTATTCGCAGAAAGTAACAGTAACAGTCGACCAAGATGTGCGACGATGATGTTGCGGCACTAGTCGTGGACAATGGGTCCGGTATGTGCAAGGCCGGATTCGCGGGGGATGATGCGCCGCGCGCTGTATTTCCCAGCATCGTCGGCCGCCCTCGTCATCAGGTTGGTCAGAACATTGACTTCTCATTTAGAAAAATAAAATTATTTAATCTAAATATTATAAATCGATCGACATGATGGTAGCTAGGATATCAACTTAGCAATTTTATATTACAAATTTTTTATGTAATGTAGTATATATACAAAACGGTACAAAACGGTATTTCTTTGTATTTTCCGACTCATACTAAGAAACACGCTTAGATTATTTTCTATTCATCTACAGGGCGTGATGGTCGGTATGGGTCAAAAAGACAGCTACGTCGGCGACGAGGCGCAAAGTAAGAGAGGTATATTGACCCTAAAGTATCCTATAGAACATGGTATTATTACTAATTGGGATGACATGGAGAAAATCTGGCATCACACCTTCTACAACGAATTGCGTGTCGCTCCGGAAGAACACCCTGTCCTCCTGACTGAAGCGCCCCTCAACCCGAAAGCTAATCGCGAAAAGATGACGCAGATCATGTTCGAAACCTTCAATAGCCCGGCTATGTACGTTGCCATCCAGGCCGTCCTTTCCCTGTACGCTTCCGGTCGTACCACCGGTATCGTCCTGGACTCCGGTGACGGTGTCTCCCACACCGTACCCATCTACGAGGGTTACGCTCTTCCTCATGCTATCCTCCGTCTGGACTTAGCCGGTCGCGATCTTACCGATTATCTCATGAAGATCCTCACCGAGAGAGGCTACAGCTTCACCACCACGGCCGAGCGAGAAATCGTTCGCGACATCAAGGAAAAGCTCTGCTACGTCGCCCTGGACTTCGAACAGGAAATGGCCACCGCTGCCGCCAGCACCTCCCTCGAGAAGAGCTACGAGTTGCCCGATGGTCAGGTCATCACCATCGGTAACGAGAGGTTCCGTTGTCCTGAAGCTCTTTTCCAGCCTTCCTTCCTGGGTATGGAATCCTGTGGTATCCACGAGACCGTCTACAACTCCATCATGAAGTGCGACGTCGATATCCGCAAAGATCTCTATGCTAACACCGTCCTTTCCGGGGGTACCACCATGTACCCCGGTATCGCCGATCGTATGCAGAAGGAAATCACCGCCCTCGCGCCCTCGACGATCAAGATCAAGATCATCGCTCCCCCCGAGAGGAAGTACTCCGTATGGATCGGTGGTTCCATCCTGGCTTCTCTGTCCACCTTCCAGCAGATGTGGATCTCCAAACAGGAGTACGACGAATCTGGTCCCGGCATCGTCCATCGCAAGTGCTTCTAAAGACGCATCGTACCGAGAATCACGTTCACCATCATCACGATTCTTCTCTTTCTCTTTTTTGTTTTCTTTTCTATGCACACGATCATACTTCATTACACTATATTCATCACGACATACAAAGACGCGAGAAAGGAAGAGGAAGAGAAGAGAGGGAAAGAAAGAGTGAGGGAGAGAGAAAGAAAGATATAGGGAGAAGATTAAGCAAAAAATGACAGCAGAATAAGACGATTAATAAAGTGCCTTTATGCTACACATTTACCAAACTGTATTGTACTTTGTAGTTTATACAACACGACTGTATATGTTTATGAACGTTAATTAATTTATTAATAGTCTTCTCAGCCACCCGAGCAACGAGCTTTCCTCGGCCCAACACGATCATCCGCAATACATACACATATATACGTATACATATTATACACGAAGATACATGCTCGCTCGCTGATGATTGCGTAAGTTTGGCATTTGCGATACCTGTAAAGATGATTATTGACAACGACGAGGGACACGGTCGACCATTACTGCAGACCACATCGACGTCGGCTCATATTGTTGCCCGGCGGATTGTTCTTCTTATTGTACCTTACGATTAAAAAAATGGTAATAAAATCATATGTTATGTAATAACTAATAATCATATATTTTAAACTATACGAGTGATCTCTATATCAACAATTGTTTTATCTCGTGGTAACTTGCACGTATACGTGCCCCGTCTATATGACTTTAAAGGAGAAAGTCACCAGCTTCGTGCGATCGTAGAATGTAAAATGTAGCTCGAAGTTTTATTATTTGTGCACGAACGATTATACATGCGGTCTCGAATTAACGACATTTTCGGGGATACGAAATGTACCTAAATATCCTTAATATAAAATAGACATTGATATATTTGTATATTCGGGGTAATCAACGCGCGAATTGTTTTTGCTCGCAAATCCATTATCTATCGAGCAACGGTATAATTCGTACTTATTACGTTTGCAATTTTGCATGCGATCAAATATTTGTATTTACTATTTATAGACTCTTGAGTCTATTTTAAAACAAATAACACGGAAGTTTCAGAGATACTATATATTCTTCCTATGTTTCTTTTTCACATTTCTTTCCAATTAAACAAATATCATATAATGTTAAATATAAAAAGTACAACAAAGTATAATTAAAACAGACTCAATGGTGGAAGATCTGTCCAGGAAATGCTGGAAATACAAAGAGAAACAAAATATACGGATCTACGTTGCCTTCGGGTCACGTTAAGCCACAAACGGTTAACGGTCGCATATCTCGAGCGACCGCTTCACCGCGTTCGTTATATTTGGCGCGTGCCATGACTGCCATGTGCTAGCCACGTGGCGTTGCCGCTCCGGGGTACTGTCGGGATCGAGGAGGCATGCACGTAACTCAATAGGATCGGGCGAAAGTGCACGCGTGCGATACAGCTAGATTAAGAAATAGCAAAAATAGAGCCGCTACCCGTGTAGAATCGGCGTAGCGCGACTCGCGCCCCGGTCGGCCGTTCTCGCCTGAAATCCCTCGCGTCTCGAGCGCTAAAATTAGCGACCGTTCGTGGGAAGGATGCCTTTCGAAGTATACGGCGCTCTTAGAACGTTGGACCCGCCGCGCCGATAGCATCGAGCGGCATCCCAAATGTCTCCGTTAAGGGGGGAACCTCATATAAACAGCACTTTTTTAAAGATTTTATTACAAAAAAGTGGGAGTATTTATAGAATTCAAATAAAACACATTGTAATATTTAAGTTTAAATCTACAAGAAAAAATTTTTTTGTTGTAAAAAAAATAATGGCAACGCTACAGCTACTTGAAGTTGGCTCCTCGAGTTTGCGCCGGACAACGCTCAGGTCCTTGTAATTGTCTGAAATCAACGAATTAAATTTTTTTCATTAAAATAAATTATTTTGTACTTCATGAACCTAAAAATATATTAAAATTGTTATAATAAATATTGTTTTTAACAATTTGTTCAAAAAAAGAAAAATTACATTTTTTTAAAAATGTCCTCAATTTTTCATTTTTTTGTTTTTTTTGCTAAATTTAGGTTCATGAAGTACAAAATAATTTATTTTAATGAAAAAAATTTAATTCGTTGATTTAAGACAATTACAAGGACCTGAGCGTTGTCCGGCGCAAAACTCGAGGAGTCAATTTCAAGCAGCTGTAGCGTTGCCATTTTGTTTTCTTTAAAAAAAAAAAAAATTTTTTTTCTTGTAGATTTAAACTTAAATATTACAATGTATTTTATTTGAATTCAATAAATACTCCCACTTTTTTGTAATAAAATCTTTAAAAAAAGTGCTGTTTATATGAGGTTCCCCCCTTAAAGGCCTCGACGATGAGGTATCCATTTGCAGTTCTTTCGACGCTTTCTGCAAACAAAATGGACGTATAAATCGGGCAAATTGAGTGAGAATGGTGAGGGATTTAAATTAATAATCAATCAAGTCATTTAATTAGTTTATTTAAGTTTACCGCAGCCCGAACTATCCGACGTCGAAGTCGCTTCGAATTCGAAACTCGTGGAAGTCGTGGACGCGATTGCGCGCGCAACGACGGCAGCGTATAAATGACTGGTAATGACGTAGATGTGCCACAGCCATTACTACTACAAGTCATCGATGTGTATTTTTTTACATAGGTATAATTTGAAAAAAATTGTATGAGTAATATAATTATTTAATTATGTAGCAAAATTTATTTTACTGCTATATACATGTTTATTATTTTTATTAGAAACTTATGTAGCATTTATATCAAAAAGTGATATGCGCTTACCGATAAATATGACATCATTTACATGTCGATGAAACGTACGTGCAGGGTTGTGCGGTAAATTTCAAGATTACCGCGTCTACAAAAATTGCTCATTAATTATTTACATTATGTTTACACAAATCTTTTCCATGTAGATAATATATATTATATATAACCAATGTAAATTATTAAAATAAATGATTGATTGATTAATTGATTGATTTCTTTAAACTCTATTTTTGAAAACAGTTCTCCAAAAATAAAAAGTATAGTTTTAATTTAAACTAGATTTAGATTAGATGTATTTTAGTTGTAATTTATTTATTAATTGTATTTATTTATTAACAGTGACATAAAAGATACATGATGTTAATATAAAAACATAATTGTTATTTATGGTGAACTGTTAAATAACAAAATAGTCCGCTTTTATTAGTGTTTTTTTATTTTTCAACAATAAATTTCAGGAATTATTTTATCAAGAGACGCGATTGCGTTTTACACTAATTACAAAAGTATAAAAGTATAACTTCTAAAAAAAAATAGGAAAAGTAAGTAAATTCAAGTATATAAGATAACACACACGCACACACACACACACTTGAATTTTTTAAAATGCATTGACACCACTGATGACAGTATTATAATTGACTCATTTGTAATTCTTGTAAAATAATCCTTCGATGAAAAAAGAATCGCAATCCTCACCAAGTATCTCCTTACATAAAAAATTATGGCACACGTAACGATAAGGATTTTTTTCAAAATAATACATATATAATAAATCTGTATAATAAAATGTAGGAAATTGCTAATTTTGAAAATGACGTTAGAATGTTTAAAAGCTAATATAAAGCTAAATAGGTCTGATATGGTGGAGATTTATATATTGAAAGATATATTAAAATAAGTATTATATAATGAAGATGAATCGAACAAACTCACTCATCCACTTCTTTCTGCAGACCAATATTGTAAGCGATTTCGCATCAATTTTAGGTAATCAAGTATTCCCTCTGCTCTACAGTGTCCATTGTCAAAGATAATCTTTTCGTAATGGAACCATTATTAAGAAGCGTATACATTCGACGAGGTTCAACATTGATATTGCTTGAATAAGCGCGGCAGAATATGGAGAAAATGAGATCTTGACACCCTTATTCATTATGAAATAGGCTTTTCAACGAGCAGGAAGAGAATTGAAGATATCGAGACAGGTAAATAGTTAAATACTTGTTTTCAGCCGAATGTGCAAGAGACAATAGCATTACGCAGACATATAATTATACCTACACGACGACAGAGGGTGAACATTAGTCGTTCTTACAAACGTCGTAAATATTAGATTTATTAATGATTACAGAGACATTGTAGAACGATGTGGAATACGCCCCTGAAAATCAACTGGTAATTATCTCCTCTATAAAATTATCATAATTCTTGGAACCTTTCGTTCCTGTCCTTTATAAGACATGCGTTTTCATGCGTCTGCATGCATGCATGTATATATGTTCGAAATGTGTATGAAATAATGCTATGTCGAATCCCCTCTAATATTAGAATAATTACACACAAAAAATAACTTGATACACTCGCGCGCACAACACATTGTTATATTATATTATTATATTCGAAATTTAAACTATTTTATATCGTGGCAAAACGAGATACTTCCAGGAAATAAGTATCACTTCGCAATACAAGTCAGCCTTAAGAAAGTCGTGCAAATATATCTTGGAAAATCATTTTAAAAGAAAATGTAAAAAGAGATGTTGATTCATTTGAATACTAATTAATGCTGTTACTTGCGAGAATTTTATAGTAGACACCTGCATGTGTGCTTTTAATAGACGCCAAGTGTGTTTTACTTCCTGAGAACACGACAATATGTTGGAATATATCGGGGCGGATTAAATTTCTCAATTGTATGAAATGACATCGTTACATTACGTATAATTACAACTCTGATACCGGTAGTAAGATACCGACAAGATGCCGCGACGTCAAATTATTAATGAATCGTTAATTTTTACTTAGTTAGAGTTGTCGAAGTTGACGCAAACGCGCTTATCCGTATAGTGCTTTACGAACCTTTGTCCTGCGTGCACATTGCTGTATACTAATTTCTTTTCGATACGCATACAAATGTTAGTAGTTACGTGATTCCGTTTTGTTATCAACATTAATCATAAGGTATTCGCACAAAGCAAGTATAAAGTTATATGAAAGAAGCAGTAAATTTACAGAAATATTTTTGCAAAATAGTTTTTTACATATTTGAATATAATCATTTCAATATATATTTAAATATATATTTTCAAAAGAGAGACAGTCTTCCCATAAAAGACATATTTCAACGTCATGTACGAGGTTTATTCAAAAAGTTCTCAAATTTTGTACTTATAATTTTTCGGGGTTTATTTGCAATTTATTCAGCACTATCTACTTCAAAATATGTCTTCTCGGTTGACACATCACTCCTAATCTAACCCTTGTCAACTTTTTCTTTTTTCAAAACAAAATCCACGTTAAAAGGCCAAAGGATTCAACACTTGAAGACATCAAGGAAAATTCGCGGACGGACTTACGCGCAATCACAAAAACCGTGTACCAGGACTACTTCCAAAAGTGAAAACGCGTTGAGAGTGATGTATTAACCGAGTTAAAATACACTAAAAAATGCTCCGTATACTTGCTCATTTAAATATGCCGATAATCAATTACATGGCATACTTTAGCAGGTAAGACACCTGCATGCACATTGTACACTACAATGGTGGTGTTGAACACCAACCTACCTTGTGTAGATTGCTACTCTGGCAAGGCCAGAGACAGGAAGAAGAAATATTCTTTCTATTGCGCCGGCTGATCATAGCCGGCAGATGAGCGTAATAACTATACGCTCTTTTCCACGATGCGCGAAACACGACCGCGTCGCGAAGGGCTACTTATAGCAATTAAATTAATTAATTATAAAATTACTAACGTCTGAGAGAAATGTACTTATTATCTTATATATTATATAATTGACACACGTGATAATTTCCTCGATTAAGAACAAAAAAGATATTAATTAGATAGAAACTGTTAATTTGAAAAACATCTTTCAATCAACCGTGCATAATACGAGTAAATACGACTACACTTTGTGAATGATAGGAACTTTAATTTAAAAATGATATCAGCATGCAGGACTTTAATAAAAATGCAAAGTAAATGAGTGACAATTGACTAACGCGAACTGAAAAAATCTAAGGCCCATTTTTTCGGTTTATCGTTTCGAATATCGAATCTCACCTCAAAAGGGTGAGAAATAAAGAATTAATGACGTGAGATCCAAAAGAGATAATAAATTTTCCGTACAATATTGAGCTAATGTGAATATTTTGTGCACTCGTGCAAACACAATTTGAATTTCGATAGCTGTATCTTGTTACTATATATAATAACATTTATAAAAATCAGGTATTTATATTAACGCGAAATTGATCAAGTTTAAAAATAATTATTACAAAAGATTTTTCTGTTTCACGTTTGAAAATTGATAACGTTTACTGGATCTCACGTCAAATCGATTTAACTGGTATAAAAACCAGTTATCAATATATACGTATGGATAGACTGTGAAAGTTCAGGTTTAATATTGGCGCGTTATATTGGGATAAATAATTTCAATTAATGTAATCGTAAACACACACATAATTTTTTTTAAACAGAATACGTTGTTATATGTTAAGTAGATTAAATGTGTACCAACAGTAAATGATTAAAATATTGCAAGGCATTTCCTCGATCGCGATGTATGCAGGCTAAAAACAACTTTAAGAGTATCATGCATTTTTGCGCCATTTTATGTAATATTTAATCCTGAAAGATATTTGGGATGGATGCAAAGTAAATGATAAATGTGAATGATAAATCAATTAATGTAATTTATCCAGGATTAAATGTTAAATAAGTCCTAATCTGTTACAGTCTACCCATTTTAAGGCAACAAATCTATGAAATGTAATGTAAATATAAATTTGGTGTCATAATTTGACACAAGCGTGTCTCTGCAATATATTTGACGTATAAATTGTCACAGATTCGTTACCTCAATTATAAAATTTTAATTAACACTCACCAACCGATGCGCAACAACAGATTCTACGATAAGTCTGTAACAAACAAATATAAAATCGAAATTAAAGCAGGACAGAAAAGAAAGAAGTAGTAAATATTTAAAAAAATTATTACTAAACATTTAATTCTATATTTTAGTTTATTAAGCAAATTTAATAAAATAATCATGTAATTTTAAAAAATATACTATCTATTCAAATACTAGATCTGTAGGATTTCTAAAATAAAACTTTTTTTCTCTAACTTTTACTTTATAAATAACTATCCGGTTAACAAAGTAAATGACTCTCCCGCATAAGATATGTATAAATCAATATTATATTTACCATTGCTCCGCCGGCGCCTGATGCCTCTCCTAGGCCACCTCCTCCTCTCAGGCTGTTCGGATTGTCGGCTTCGCAGGATTCCCTCGATGCGACACTCTCCAGGTCGTAGGTGACACAACACTCGCGAAAACGTGGGCAATTACAATCGCGCGATACTTTGAACGGCACTCCCGTAAACTAATTAAGACGCGACGAATACGGCACTCCCGTAAACTAATTAGACGTGACGAACACGATACAACGCGCGAATAAACGGCTCTCGCGATGATTCTTCTTCCCGCGTGGATATTTTCTGAAACATATAAATAACAAGTTTGATTAAATAATTGTTACGCGCATCAAACATCTTATTTATTATTCAATTAAATATATATTTAAATTATTATTCCGAAAAAGTTCTTTAAAAAATTCAATAAACTTTTATATTAAATTTCAAATTACATCTTTCTAATTATTATTTCTAAAATCATTGTAAAATAAAACAATTCAAGAATAAAAAAAAAAAATTGCTTTTACACAAAAATAATATTTACCGGGAAGTGTTGTTACGCCGATCGCGATACCCGATGCCTCTCCTAGACCTCCTCCTCCTCTCAGGCTGTCCTCTCGGGTCTTGGATGCGATGCGACTTCCCGCGTCGTTATTGTCTGAAACATAGAAATAAACGGTTTGATTAAATAATTGTTACGCGTATAAAACATTTTTATTAAATAATTATACATTTTCCGAGAGATTTCACAACTAAACTTTTATAAAATGTTACACAAAGTACTTCTTTCTATAATTATTATTACAGGGATAAGAAATAATTGTTAATATTGCATATTAATATCTTTTTTAATAGACAGCCGTTAAATTTTTTTAACGCGCAAATGCTATACATAAGAAAGAATATAAGAAAAATTGAGAAATATAAATATAAGAAAGCAGAGGATATGTACCTATCGTAGTATAATTTAAATTAAGTACGCGTCGCGTGTGATTATTAATATCGAGAATATCGTACAAACCATGGCAATGCCTCGCGATTATTGTATTCTAGTGATTACTTGTAATCGCGTTTATGATTAATATTAATAAATATGTATAAAATATTATCTATTGTCGTTGCAAATTTGAATTTTTATATATTAATAAATGCTAAAAAAAAATACTGTTTATTATTTCCGGCAATTATCGACTGCAATGAGTATTCCACGCATCGATTACAGTAATATTACATATAACATTATAGCATATAAAATATATATTTTTTACATTTAAGAGCCTTAAAATATTTAATAAAATATCCGCAATTGGGAAAAGATGTAGGATATCTTTTTAGAATATCCTATATAATAAAGGGTGTATTAAAATTAATTTTAAAGTTGCAATTATCAAGTAGAATGAAAGTATCAATTATAAAGCTGTGAATGTTTATAAAAAGAACTTTTCTTTTAGACCAGACTTTGGCATGCGTAAAATTTACCTCTATTTTTATTTTACAGTACATTTAGATAAACAAAAGCATAATAAATATAATAAAAATATTAATTAATTAATAATACATTATATAATAATATAACAGCAAAAGTATCTCCAATGAGAAACACTTTAGCATAATATATTTATTGTCTATATCAGCCGATGGACAATAAATAAATCATTATTTATTGTCTATCGGCTGGACCTTAATCGTGTTAATAATAACCAAGACAGGGTATATATATATATATATAACAAATCTTTTAGACCAATAATGAAGATATATCACAATATTGATGACTTACAGGTCTGGCGATATTTGCTGGTCTGGTTGCTGGTCTGGCAATTTAAAAGCGAACCCGTTCTTCTAGCCGGAGTAGAATGATTCATAGTAGGACTGACACTGCCGACTCTGTTGCTATTACTGGTACTTTTGATTCCTTGCGCTGCTTTTTAGCCAGTCGGCGATCAGCCTGTGCCGTTGTCGTTTAGACGCTTGATGGTTTTCGTAATAGCCTCCTGTAACAACAGTTTCTCAGTTTGCATGTATAATATATAACGCTGCAATTAAAAAATATTTTTAACAGTAGCTGCTGAGAAATGGAAGATAGATTTGCTGCTAACCTTGCGCGGCTTCGGCGTTTTGACAGCAGATTTCTTTTCAGATGCAGTCTCTTATTTAAGCCTGTCGAACAGAGAATCCAGATCCAAGCCGTCTTCGAATACCTGGTGCATTAATACAGGAGATTTAATCATCAATGTGTCATCAATGTCTATTTCTAACAAAATATGAATTTTATATTTTATTTTATATTTATTTCTCATTTTTAGATCAGTCTTATATATAATAAATACAAAATATTATCAAAAATTTAATATTTAATTAAATTATAATATAATTGTTATTGAAATATTATTTTAATGTAACACTACTTTATTAATATCTATTGTAATTTATTAATATTGTATATTAAATCTTACTAAAATATATATCTATATCAATGTTATTTTGTAGAAACTGCAGAGATCTTGTTTGAAAAATATATAATCTTAAAGAGTTACCTATAAAGACAGCTGTACTGTATTTTTAAAAACTTATTTTATTACTTTCATTGAATTATCTTTATTGAGAAAACATATTATAAAATTTTAAATGGTTGTAGCTGTAAATTATACAAAACAATACTAAACTCAGAAACTGTATATAAGCTAATAATACAGGCTTGATAACTGATATCTCTCTCTTTTTCATTCTTTTATTTATTTAAAAATAATTTATAATGATTTTTGTCTTGTAATATAAAAACGTTATTATTTATGATAATTTAGTTTTATTTCCTTCAAGTTAATTATAATTTTTCCATTAATTTTTCTTGTTATATTTAATTCTTTTTCTACAAAAGATATCAGTTACAGTTCTTACAAAAAAGCTTGAAATAAATTCACTCACCGATCACGGCAATCTGCTTACAACTGCGCCTGCAAAATTACATAAGTTTAGGTATATTAATAATTTATTTGTAGGTACGCATATTTCTAAATGTCTATATCAAAATTTTTGAAATATATGTATATTATGCATGCAATTTTTGAAAAATAGAATTTATAATTTTAATACTGATCTTCCATAAATCCAATGAAATAAAATTAAACATTTCTTTAAACTTTTTTATTTTACGTGAGTTTGTAATAGACAAATAATTTCTCAAAAAAAGAGCAATTTACCACTACGTCACTAAATATATCAAAGGATAAATTGATTTTACTCACCAGCCGTGATTATCTGCACCTCCATGGACAGCATCACGGTGTCGGGGCTGTGCGACTCCGATTCACAATAGAACTTATCACTCACGTCCGCGGATAACTGCGAAAAAATAACCCTAATTACGATCCCGCGCAATTAACGCCACACGACAATCGCGCGACCACTTTTCACGGTACTCCCGGTGACTCTCTTTCGTCACTTTCGCGGTCGAGAAAGAACGCGACTTGTTTCGCGTCAACGCGACATGCGCCGTCCGCAAAACGACCGCAATCATGAATTGCCGTCGCGGCACTTTGCCCTGTCGACAGCAAATATTGAGACGTTACACCGTGTCCATTGTCATCGCGCGCGAGCTGTAATCGAAACGTATATCACGTGTGCCGTATTACCCTTGCACAGCGCGGCCCGAAAGTAATTCTCCCCGCAAGCGCGATTCTTGTAACTTCAACGCAGCGCGAACGCGACGTGAAGCGAACGGAAATTTTTGCGACGCGCGTTGCACTGCATGCTGCACTTCCGCGATACATTCGTCATCGAGATCGCGAGCGGAAAATAGCACTCGTTCCTCGTCGCGTTGACCGAGACATCGAATAGACGCGTATTAATTCATCGACCGAGCGTGATTTAAAGACTGGCAGTCCGTGGTCCGGCGTCCGTGCGCGGCGCATGCTCGGCCATATCTTTCCGAGTTCGAAAGGAAATAACTTACGAAAGGAATAACTTACGGTTTCAACGTCCCATGTATTCCACATCACCGCTTGCTGTCCCACGAAGCGCCTCGGACACTCGTTTGTACGCGACACTCACTTAATCACTTTTGCCCGATAATAGGGACGAAAATTCCGGAGCAACTTGTGCTCCCTGCGTTCCGCCGTGTAAACCCCATACGCTCGGTTATGCCCGTCCACGCTCGGCCCGCTTCGGTTACCCGCGCGACGAAGTGATCACGCCGAGCCCCGAGGCCCCCCGAGGTCACTCGAGCTGGCCGAGCTCCGCCGAGCGCGGACCAGCGGACATATATATATATATATATAACCGTCCGTTTTAACATATAAAATATTTCTAAATAATTAAAATTTATAATAGTGTAAATTATATCAGAATTAGTTTTTTTTCTTACAAATTTTATACTTGATATCTAAAAAAAAAAATAGATAATAGATTTACTTTGTTTTATTTTCTTTATTAAAACAGAGGAAGACTGTAAATTTGCAGTTTTCCTGTTTTAATAAAGAAAATAAAATTTGAGAACAATAATTCCTAAGCTACAATGCTAATAATATATCAGAGAGAAATCTGCAGTGATAATAATATACGTATACGTAATTGTAACAGGAAAATTATGGCCATAGCACGGACACGCTATATCCACGATTTTGTGGTTCTCTTTCATGCTATGTTTACAAAAGTTTTTGCCTTTTTTCGGAAAAAAAACCAAAAAATCGTGAACATAACAGTACGGAAGAGAAATAAAAAAATCCTGAACATAAACATAGAAGAGAACCACAAAATCGTGGAAATTACCTACGGGATTCATAAATATTGGCTACGTAGTTCAAAGTCCACATTTTGTGGACATAGAGGCGTTTCAAATAACGAAAGGTAAAATCGTACAATCGTACGCGTATTTGCCGCTTCATTAAAACAAGGTCGGTAGCGACGCGCCATTTACCGACCTTGGTCCGTAACTCCGTACAGTGCCGTACTGTCGCTCACAAGAGAACGCGCCTCTGCGCGCCTCCGCCGCTGAAATACGAACGGGTGTGAACGAATGTTGCGAGAGGGCCGGCTATAGAAACGCGCCGACGTGACGTATGCGCGTATTGCGCGTAATGACACGGGGCGGAACAGCTGATCCTCGCGCCTCGAAATCGCGGCAGGACATTCGGTCCGTTCGGTCGTCGAAGCCGGTATCCTTTACGACGATCGTCGCCGACGGTGGATCGACGGGGACGCGAAGAGAGACGAGGGCGACGAGACGGAGTCCTGGGGCGCCGCGTCGCAAAATCTCCCTCGAGCTACGTTCGCTCGCGCGAATTAACCCCCTCTTCCACCCCTTCCTCCTCCACCGTCGCGACGTCCTTGGAGTTTAGACGCCGGACGGCGCTCAGTCGTCTATAGTCCGGGATTATGGCCAGTCCGGTAGTCGGCACCGGCTACAATTTCAAGGTGGTCCTGCTCGGCGAGGGATGCGTCGGCAAAACCTCGGTTGCCCTGCGATACGTCGAGGACAAGTTCAATGACAGGCATATCAGCACGCTACAGGTGACTTTCCCCTTGCCTTCTACGTGTCCTGGCGAGCCGATGTTGCATCTCGAATCTTTCCTCCGTTTTCGTTTTCAACGCAGCGTGGATATAGTCTTTGCTCGCGAAAAACTTTTTTGGAGGGTTTTTTCTTAATCCAGGTTCGAATATGTATATTTTTGAAAGGAAAAAATGTTTCGCGATACTTCTCTTGATGACGCACGGTTCTTTTAGATCCGATCTTTGCAATTGCATAGAAAGGAAGTCGTATATGCTTAAGGTTAAAGCGTAATTCGCGGCGTATATACCTGCGGTCAGGAAAGCTTCCTTAACCTCTTCGACGCTGAACCCTTATTTATGTACGAAACGATCGGGATTTGCCTCGCTTAGAAACGAATCTTGACAATTGGTTTTATGTTTTAGGCATCGTTCCTGAATAAGAAACTGAATATCAACGGGAAAAGAGTGAACTTGGCGATATGGGACACCGCCGGGCAAGAGAAGTTTCACGCCTTAGGACCAATTTATTACAGAATGTCCAATGGTGCCATTCTCGTTTACGATATTACGGATGAGGATACTTTCCAAAAAGTACGACTTACCATATAAGACAGTATTCCAGAACATCTCTGCTTTTATGATGTTAAAGAATCTTTTATGGATTTTGTTATCAGGTGAAGAACTGGGTGAAGGAGCTTAAGAAGATGTTAGGTAGTGAAATTTGTTTAGCGATAGCGGGTAATAAAGTGGACCTGGAAAAGGACAGAAACGTTGCCATAGAGGAAGCAGAAGAGTAAGTTTGACGAATCTTTGCTTGCATGAAATTAGAAACGAATGTAGTAGCGTGATTACGAACAAATCTTCCGTCAGGTACGCTAAACAAGTGGGCGCCATGCATTTCCACACATCTGCCAAGTTGAACCAGAATATCGAAGAGATGTTCCTGGATTTGACGCAGCGCATGATGCAACGCGCGGACGAGGCCGAACAAAAGTCCACGCTCACGAGGACCAACAGTACGCGTCGCAATGTCGTGATGGTTGAAGACGAGGCAGAACAAACTCAACCGACTAGAAGTTCCTGCTGCGGCGGTGGTGGTGGCGGTGGTGGTAACGGCGGTGGTAATGGTAGCTTTTCATAGACCTTCAAAATAAATTTACATTCTACTCCAGATACAAGGTCTAATTTCGATAATCCACAAACTATGTACGGGATGGTGCATCCAAAGTGTGACAAATTTGCAAATAGTAATTTGTTACATTACAAGATGCTTTATCCCGTATGTGTTTGTAGATGAGTGCGTTATGTATGAATGTGCATGTGTATGCCTATATATATATATATGTATATTTTTAGCTGTGACAATTCTTGGATGGCAAAGATATGTATATTTGTATACATAATATATATTGGTAATGGAAGCTATTGTGACTTTGTGCCCGACAGATAAATTTTTCGAGGCAGATTTCGTACATGCCACTTTGTTGAAGAGAGATAATTTGTTAATATTTTCGATAATGACTTTGTATGTGCACACATTGCACGCGCGTACAACTGTGGCCTTTTATTGTCGTTCGTGAACATCGTGATATAAGCCTCCTTTTTCCTGTCACGTTCGCCTTTCGAGTATTTTAATCATCTTGATGAGATCTGTCCCTTATTGGTTTTCAAAGTTTAGCTTCTCATTTAGAGCAGTCACGAAGCAATACGTAATGTCATCTTCTCTTCTTAATCTTTATATTTGGTGTGCATTTTAATCATTATCATTCCAGGTAGTTTCTTTTCTTAACTATGGCACGAATGTGGAGTGTTTAATTGCTTGAATTACGCGATTATAATGAAAAAGAAAAAATAGTTTGGTATAGCGACCTTACTATCTAACCGTCTCGAATGCCTCAATCTCGATGTAGTCGCAAAAATTTTATAAAAGAGCCAGAAAGTAGAAGCCTCATCCTAAATTATTTCATTTTCCCATCTTCATTTGTCATCTTCAAATTTTTCGACATAGCTATATCTTCGCAATCCAAAAATCGCTGCAAGCTGATTAACTAAGGACTAACTAATTGTTAGACGGCGCGGTCTTGTCGCGAGACGAGGGCATTTTCAAGAAAGAGCAGAAAAGACTTACGGCTTTTATCCAGACGATAGGTTGTTGTACATATTAAGTGCCGATAATTTTATTGTACAATATATTGATTTGGACCGTATATTAAGTAACACGCAATATGTTTATTCATCTGAAATTATATAAATTAGTGATACAAGAGAGTTGTTTAAATTATTGTTACTGTAAGTTATTTTATGAACATAAAATGGTAACTTGTAATAACGTTACAAAGAAACGCTTCATTTAACATTTCTACCTCGATCCCATCGTGTCACGAAAGTTAGGTTTTGCTTATGAATTATACACAAAAGTGAAATTGAAGACCTATAAATTAACACGCTTTATTACACGATCTATTGACAACAACGAGGAATGTAATCGAGTCACATCAGTTCTATACAGGTCTGGGTTAGTCTTTTTGTCTTTTGATGATAGAGAGCGGGTTTGGGGCTGCCAAGCCCATACTTTATCCCAGTTACCCATAATGGCAGGACTATTTAAGGGGATATACAAATCAGCGGTTTGCTCCGCGAAAAATTGCTAAGTCTCTTATCCTTATACCTAGACGACGGACAAACTCACTAAGTCATTAGACTATACAGTACTTGACATTCGATACGTGTCAAGTCTCTTCCTCTTTGTCATTCTCTCTCTTATTTCTTTTAATTCTTACTGGCATCAAGTGAAACTTAACACTCAGACAAATTACTTTTTCTTTCGAGATCATAATTTAAAAAAAAAATATCGTAAAGTCACTAGAATTTATATATGGAGTGCATGGAATATACTAATATCACACTAATTACTTATTGCGCTAATGCATAATTTTTTAAATATTAGGTATATTAATCTTATAAACAGTATAAATTATTTTGCTTGTAATTATACGAAACAGAGAGAGAAAGAGAGAGAGAGAGAGAGAGAGAGAGAGAATGTTATGAAATCTATAAGACGAATCCGTTTGAAGTAGAAAATACAATTTAACTTTTGTCTCAATCAGAATGTTTTGTTACTTATATAAAATGAATGCTTGTTTATGTTATCTAAAATTAACATAGTATTTCTCTATATTATATATATATAAATCTTCCTTGTTACATATATCTTTTCTCTTTTTGAGTTTACTTAAATACAGTATCACATATACTACATTCGTTAGACCACAATTATTATTGAATTATCAATTTTTCCAGTATATACAAACCCTGCAAAAGATGCAAAGGATGCCAAATATTTAAAAAATTTGTTACTTGCGGTTTTCTTATTTTAGATTTACAGTGTGCACCAAAACATCCTATAAAAATTTCGTTTCAGAGATCTTTAATTAATACGTTTAGTGTAACATAATGCAATTTTGACAATTCCAACTTTATAAATAAAAATAAATAATAAAAGATGGTTGCTGGATCCATGTGGTTCCATCAAAACAAAAATTATAATCTATTTAATAACAATTATTGATTTAATTTGAAGTTTTTAACTGACAAAAGAAAATAAAAAAATAAAAATAAAATCTTAAAAATTATACATGAAATGATAATTCATGTAACTTGCTAAAAGAAACTAATTCGTTGTTTAAAAGTTTGGTTAAATATCAGAAATTAATTTAAACAAAAATCACAAATTGCCGTTCGTGATTTCGCGACAACGGAGGCATCCTGCTCGATATCTTCTTTCATAATCGAATATATTATTTTCTAAGCATTATTAAATAGATAAACATTATCTCTAGATAGTCTTACATATTATACTCACTGTGTGACGTTCTCATGTATCTTTGGTATTTGGTCGTAATTTTTCTCTAAATATACGAACATGTCTCTTGCAGCTGGCACTCCAACATCGCACAGCCAGCATCCACTCGAACGTTTTTGTCTTTCGTCCGAAAATTATTATACCTATTCATATTAAAAAATCTTGTGCAAAATCGTATGTAAACGAACAGTTGAGTGTTTCCTTCTATCCTTTTCTCTTTCTCTAGCACGTAGAATATAAAAATATCTCGGTAAATGAAGATGCGGACGTGTGATAATTGAATGTTACAATTAGGCCTTCGGTTCTGTCGCTTTTAAATAATAAATATCTTATCTTGATAGGTGAATAAAAAGTCTATGAATTGATTAATAGGTCCTATTGCGGAGAGGGACATTCCACGTGCTGGCGGTGCTCTAACTAGATTCGGTCCAAATACTACCGCGAGATTACTAGAAGTCATCTTGTTCAGATCGCATCGATCCATTACCTATCAATAGCAAAAAAATGAGTAAACGTAAAAATCAATTATTTTAGTTGTTAGCAGTTGCGACTGGGAATATTAGTTACGTACCCTCGATAAAAATTGTACGATGTATTTAAGAACTTGGTAGTTGTCTTCAGGAAGTTTCTCCAATATTAATATTTTAACTTTACGCGGACGTTCATCTTTCGATAATGCTATGGTAAAAATTAAAGAAATGTTTTATGTACGCTTACTGTAATACTTGAAAAAAAAGAAAAAGGAGGGAACGAAATGCTCACTTTGAAATTGTGTGATTTCATCGTATAGTTCATAGGTCATAAGAGGTTCATCTAGTTCACGGAGAAAGGTCTTGAGTAAAACCGCGGCGATATGCGGATCTCCTTGGAAATCGATGGGTAAACCTTGATTGCAACGATTCTGAAGTTCTTTGATTACTGCCACGTTAGCCGATCTTCTGAATATTCCTTCTGTTTCTAGGGCTGAAACAATGACAAAACAATTGTCAGTTAAAATTCGAGTAAGATGAAGATGGTATTGCTTTTGTTGGAATACCGTACCGTCGGGTGTATCGAGAAATTCTACGCACTGCCTTAGAATTGGTGGTATTGGATCACCGTTACTATTTTCCTTTATGAACTGCAGACTAGCACCGAACTGAGTCGTGCCAACTGGCGTAGCTACCGCGCTTTGCGGTGGACTCGCCGGCAAATTTTTCTTATTTTTCATCAACAGTTGTTCATTGTGTCTGAAAGAAACGTCTCATGTGAACTAAATCTGCGCGCAGTTTGACGAGAAAAGTATATAGTACTATTAATAGTAAAGTACTATTTTACATAATAGCATAGCTAAATTACATACTCTATCACTTGAGGTGGTATAATTAGTTGATCCAGGTTAATGTATTGTGCTAATTCCTCCAAATAATTAACGTACATCATTTTTCGTCCAAATTTTACACTGTAAGAATATACAATTCACGTAATATATGTGATAACTCAAGAAAAAAGTAACTCTTCCGTTTAGAAAAGGAAAGATTGTATACCTGATAGCCGGTTTAAATATTTGCCACACAATCCTAATGAAATTAGTCGGATGTACTAGATAAAGGGCTTTGAGATTCTTCTTGTATTTTCTATCAAACGCTTTATACGCTTGCCATAACCAAGATAAGGGCGGCTTATTTTTCGACGTAAGGCCATAATGAAAGTAGACGAGACTATAATCTTGCTCCACGAACATGTCCAAAGTATGCGTAAGATACCTGCATTGAAAATATTTCTTATGGAAATGTTTATTTTAGTGTTAAAAGGAAGAAAAATAAAAAACAGTACCAAGAAAGCAGATAGTCTTAGTAAATAACTCTGTTAGAAATAATATAGAATGACTCGCAATCCTTAAATAACTCACAGATAATTGTAAGTCATTGTTTGCGAATAAATATCTCGCGTGTCACCTGTATAACGTGGATATCGCAAACTCACCTGAGGAGTTTAGCGTGATTAAAAGTCTCTTTTCCAATGGGAGGCAATTTGCAAGCTGACACAACAATTATTTTACGACCGGCACTATCGTCGCCGACCACCTCTACGATACCATGCCTGGATATGTCGAGATAATCCTCCTCGTCGGCGAGCTCTCTGTCTAAAGCAGCCAGATCGTCCGCTATTAAAACAGACATTCGTTGTGATATAAGATTGTACGTATCATAAGCGTGCTCTCGCAATGAATTTATATCAAACAAAATTCTATTTAGCAAGAACAATTTGAATCCTCGGAGCAAAAACGTTTTACAAAAATTTATACTCCACGGAAAAAGATTCACTCACTTCAAACGCTAGGATTGTCAACAATGTTATTGTTTGCAAAACGGATTTTTAAAAAAAGCAAGACAGTCGTCGCATTCCCTTTCCTTTTTTCATCCTTACACCATGCAATGTAAAACAAGCTATACAATGTTCTACACATAATTCACCTGCTATGCCCCGAGAATGCCATGACATTTACTGGCTACTAACAGAAGGTAAAAGGTCACACACCAGATTCGATAACTGGAGCATCTACCAAAGCTTCCTCAAAGTTCTCCTCGATCGTGCCATCGCTCACTGGGCTTTCCAAATAATCCATTCCGGTACCCATGCTGCTGCTCACCAAATCCAATTTTTCCTCCAGAAGTCGTGCCGCTGTAACAATAAAGTCAGCTTTTAAACAATTCCCATATAACTGCTGCATCATGTAAATTAATTTTTCGTATATGGAAATTAATCTTTCGTGCTATAGAAGAAGGTAAAATAAGATAAAAACAAACTACAGATACTTAATTATAAAAAGGAGATACTAAATCTATATCAAATATATATTTGGAGACATATAATTTACCATTGTTTGAAGTAGTTTGCAATTCTGTATCGTCAAATTCCAGATTCGGTTCGTAATCGTGATAATCCGACAGGCTAGGATACGGATCTTCACAGTCGTTGCCCATTCCTGTTGAACGTCAACACAAATCAGTCTTGACAGTAAATTAATAAACAGATCAAAACAATGGTACCTGTATGTATTCGCGCGAGAAAAAAAACATCTTATCTCCAAAGATAAACCCGATTGACATTGCACCGCGCATATTCAACAACTACTCGGGCTACTCTGCTCCAGTGCAGGCGATCGAACTCTTTGCTCCATAAACCTGCGATCCGACAGTCTCTACTCGCGAAAGTAATGATAGCGCACGATGTCACGATAATGAGATGCTTTCTATTTACTCAACGCGAGCCGACTCCCTCGCTTTTGCTGTCGACTCGTGTCACCGCCCTGTCAATGTCTTGAGTCGATTTCGACTACGGCTTCGCCTCGGCGACCAAGGAGTCGGAAAAGAGCGCGGACGCGTCAAGTCGATCGTCTACGACGGTCGGATGTCCGTCGGAGCATCGCCAGCTCACCTGTCAACGTCCGCGACGGACTCAGCGTCGGCTGGTAGTCCGCCTCCATCCTTCCCTTCCGGCGTCGATGGGCGCGGGGACGACGATGCGGCGGGCACACGACGTGGGCACCGCGTTCGGCGATATCTCGACGCTCTAGCTCTTACAGATTGGGACTGCCCGTGACGGCTGTCTCCTCGCTCGGCGACATCATCCGTTTCCCCGCAACGTGTATGACTAGTACGACGCGCGCTACGGATCACGTCACGCTTTCATTTGTCGCCGTGGTGGTCATTGGCCATTGCGTTGCGCCGCGACGCGATATGTATCGATAATCCGTTTTGAACCGCGGAGATAACACGATGTATCGATATCGCAGCTCACTATTGTATAAAATTATTTATTTATTTATTAATATCTAACAATATTAATTCTTCGACATTATACATTCATAGTAAGTATTATCTTTTATGGAGTTTTTTAATTTTTCAGAATATACAATATTATAAATAAATGGACAACCATTCAAACACATTCAAACTAAAAGATTAAATAAGCCTTAAAAAAATTTTGAACCTGTTTCAGTTTGTATTATATTGTTTTGTAACTCCTTGTTACATTCGCCCATTTTCCTGCTTGTAAAAGGAATATTGCAAATTCGTATCTATGAGTAATAATTATAAATAAGAAATAACAAGACTCAATTGTAATAAATTAATATATGTAGGTTATATGTATAAATTCTCTGTTCCGAAATAATATTTCTAAAAGTGAATGCATATAATATAAAAATATATTTACCACTTGCTCTTCTTATGGCATCGCGTCATACATAATAATAATTTGTAGTTCCGTGTCATTTTCACATCAATCAATGTTGATTCCTCATTCATGTTTGCCACTTTACCCTGCTGTAGCTGCCTCATCTCTTTAGCCGCAGCGCAGCGCAGCAGTCACAAGCCGACAGATCGGAGTTTCGGAGTCCCTGCCCTTAATGAAGAGGTTAAGTTCTCTTTAGGTTAGGTCTTCTTAATTGTAATCTTTGTCACTTATTTGCATTTAAATTTGTTCAATTTGTCAATAATCCTTACGTGTGGATACGTGACATAACGCGCGTGTCGCTGCTGTATATTAATACGCGACTGTCATTGACTCAATTTAATTTTTTCTAAAAAATAAAGGTCAAGGACTCGCGAAAATTCAACAAACGATGTAAAGGGCAATGAGAGTCGACGCGTTGATGCGTTTTAATGTACAGAGAATTAATAAATCAGTTAATCTGATATTCAACGCATCAAAAACCGCGTCGACTCTCATTGCCCTTTATTATATTTTTAATTTTTTCTTATTAGATTTTACGGGCCTTTCTATAGACTACCTGTTCCTGAATGAGAGCGTGTCTCAGTGCGATATATTGATTGTAGAGAAAGAGAATATTTATGTGCAAATATGTTGCCTTTACATATATTGACGAAGTAAGTATATTTGTACCAAATTTATTAGAAATTAATAGAATATTGGAAATGCATATTTCATATGTCTGTCCAGCGAGTTTGTATGCCTTAATAATGTATATTTCACCGGTAGAATTTTCATTATAATAAGTATACAATGCAAATATTGTGTGATACGATTAAATAAGACTTATATTATTATCCTATATATAAAATGTTATTAATTTATAATTTCATTGTTACATTGAGGAATATATTTTGCAGATGTAATATAAGACCCTCAAATAGAATACTATTTCAATGGATAAACGTTTCCGCGAGATTATCTTCTTCATCTTCATCGTCATCAGATTCATCAGATTCATCAGATTCCGATTCTGATACTGAAAAAGCAAACCAGAGACAGTAGATGTTAAAAGCACAAGTTCTGCAAGTACAAACACCAGATAAAAAATATGATTGGGGAAAGCCTTCTTGAATAACATGATACAAGTAAATCATGATTTTTTGTTTACTCCAAGTTCTATTAAATCAAGAATTAAAGTAATATCCCATGTTTTTTAAAAATAATTTCTTTAAACCTACTGTGCATTTTCAAACCACTAATTAAACTATTTAAATAATAATTATGCTAAGTTGTATATTTTAAAGTAAAATGTGATATATTTAAAAGTGATATGAGACGACATATTTTTTAGAGAAAATATAAGCTAATATAACTTTAATGGAAGTATCTGTTATTGTTCTTAGGCGAGAAAGCTGCAGAAAACCGTTGATGTTGCCATGCAACCAAAAAAAAGTCAAAGGATAAATCGAATGATGATAAACATTTGCCTTTTGGTAACTTTGTACAATGATAATTTCAGGTTTGTGAAAGTTCAAGCCTTTCTTAATGTATTAAATGTATTATTTTTTATAGAAAAGAAATAGTGAAGCAGCAAAAAATGTGCCGAGTCGCTTGGTGGGGACAAAATGAAGACTACGTCAGACTTGCTTGGGAAAGTTCTTGCATCTAGAGTAGAAGCATTGAGAGCAGAACAGGCAAGCACGTATGTAGATTGGTATGTATATGACTAAATACAACAAATTGTCATATATATAGTAATATATTCTATGTTACTTGGTGTCTTCTTGAAATATTTTTACAATATAATTTTATTCATTTAACAGTAAAATTCAGTCAGAATGCTAAATTCAAACAATCGCCAGAAGACAACATACAAGAAAATTCCCAAGACAAACATTTGGAAAAGAAATCTATAATACAAACCCACTGGACGAATATAATAAGCGACCGGTGAAAGGTGTTGAAGATAGTATATCGAGGGAATTATTAATAGCGCTAGAGCTCTAAACGTTACAAGTTACTGATCAAGTAAAGTCTCGTGACAGGTATTGCAAGAATATAATGTTAATTATTATATAATAGAGATTAAATTTAGACATATAATCAGATATAATATTCTTATATTGTAATATACTTAAATATTCATGTTTTCATGATATATCAAAACACTTAATTTTCAATTAATTATTGTATAGTAGACTCAAAGATTCAATCTATGGAATGGGAAACCTAGTGAAATTTTTGAAAACATGAATACCGCTTCGCCAAACATACCGGAACTAAAAACGTGGGCGGCATTAGAACAAAGAGAGTTAAAAGCAATGACGACTTATCCGCCTGCAATATTTTTCAAGAAATGATTCTTTGGACGGAGCAAGGCAAATTATGGAAATTCCCTATTGACAATGAACCAGGTTTCTATGTAATGTGTTATATATATATATAGATATATATGTATAGTGTTTTTCTTCAGGAAAAAACTTAGTTTAATTATTTCTATATATTCCAGGAATGGAAGAAGAGCCAGAGTGTTCACTTCTCAGAACATGTCTTTATGGAACGTCATTTAAAGGGATGTGCCCTAATCAGGACCAATACGTCATTTTATGGAGTTAGTGTGCGTTGGACTTTCAAGAATCCATACATGACGGTTGAAGAAAAAGTCCGACATATTATGTGGTACAAAGAATATTTTGAATCTAAACAAGATCTCTTACAAGAAATAGGAGCAATTCAGGAACCATTTCCTGATAAAGTAAAAAAGAGATTACAGAATAGATTATATGTATTAACGAACATAATTTTGATGTATTCTTGTTAGTAAATAAATTCTTATAAACCCATCTTTTATAAGTCCATACGCAAGTATATTTAAAAAATGTATATAATTATTAAGTATTATAATTATTTAAATATAACATTAATATCTTTATTATGTACAGTACATACGATTTTATTATCAGGATGCCAAAAAGTTGAGCTATACAGATTATGCCAGATAGGGATCGTCGTAATCTTCAATTAGTAAGTTCTTATCCTTAGATAATTTAATTTGTACCATCACTTGCAGGATCCATTGATAATATCACAATTCTATTTACAACTAGCAGCCCAGGACTATCCTCGCTTTGATGTAAAACTATATCGATTTCATCTCCTACATCCACCTGTTACCACAATTATTTCACATGTAGTTATGTAAAATACAAAAATAACGATAATCTCTTATCGAGATTTTCAAGAGATCATCTCAGCTTTATTGGAAAAATAATAAATTTACCTCTTTAGATTTTTTTAATACTTTGTTCCCATTTATGCGAAACTTGCTTGCATAAAAGGCCTCCTCGACTTTACTAAGAACAAGAATATGAAATAGATAAGATTTGACTATTTAGGAATTATATTGCAACATTACATATATCAGCCAAAACAAAATTAGACATACCCACGACTCATTCCAAATCCAACTTTGCAAATGACATCTAATCGTAGAGAAGCTACCCTTACTTTGACCACTTTCGAACCCACAGGGGCTTCTTCCTCGTCTTCCTCCCTCTCCTCGTCGGAATCCTCATCCCTGTCTTTCTTCTGCAATACGTTTGAATATATTTATTTGTGCTTGGAAG